>JAEMWC010000013.1:1130000-1140000 GCA_016490735.1 Pachyseris speciosa | reverse complement strand
CCTATAAGTTTTAATACATCTTAACCAATGGTTAGCGCTACTCATGCTTCGAGGAACCCAGCCCACATTGATTGATTCATTAACAGCCAGGCAGACAGACGGATATACAGACAGAGAGATTGATTGATTGACAGACAGACAGACAGACTGAATTATCGTAATAGGACGTTACAATTCTTCAAAAAAAAAAACATGTAATAAAAAAGGAGCCATAGAAGCGAGAACCACTGTGGTAGAGGCGGGGACAGGTGTATATAGTACGGACAGGGGACTAGTTCTTACCTCACTATCCCTCCCCCCCCCCCCCCTCCCCTTCCAGGCTCCTTCCCCAGGCATGCATCATGAGTCTCAACCTTTACCAGTTAAGTTAAGCAATCGATAACCTTTTTTCTGTGAGGAAAGTTGTAATAAACTATTACTTTTATGCTGAGGATACCTCACAAATTAATGTGACTGGGTGAGCTGAAGCCACTCTAAAGGCACTAAGGCCACATGGTAGCGGGCATTACCCCTTAAATCTACCAAAGAAAAGATTGAGCCCAAGCATTAGCAGCCATGGACAGCTGTTTCGGCCTTGTTAGGCCTCATCAGCATGGCATAGCTAATGCTCAGGCTCAAGTACCCACATATCCATAAAACAAGCAGTTAAAACGTAAAGCTTGTGGGATGTGACTGGAGTGACAAGGATACCTCACAAATTAATGTGACTGGGTAAGCTGAAGCCACTCTAAAGGCACTAAGGCCACATGGTAGCGGGCATTACCCCTTAAATCTACCAAAGAAAAGATTGAGCCCAAGCAGCCACATCCCACAAGCTTTACGTTTTAACTGCTTGTTTTATGGATATGTGGGTACTTGAGCCTGAGTATTAGCTATGCCATGCTGATGAGGCCTAACAAGGCCGAAACAGCTGTCCATGGCTGCTAATGCTTGGGCTCAATCTTTTCTTTGGTAGATTTAAGGGGTAATGCCCGCTACCATGTGGCCTTAGTGCCTTTAGAGTGGCTTCAGCTTACTCAGTCACACATTAATTTGTGAGGTATCCTTGTCACTCCAGCCACATCCCACAAGCTTTACGTTTTAACTGCTTTTATTACTTTTATGCTGTTTTATAGTTATTGCTCAACTCACTTTTTAGGTTCCCACTCATTCCTTTCTAAGGAAAATATGTACCTCACTAAAACGACTTCCAGGGGTGCTACGTACGACCACATTCGTTATCAACTACTTAACTGATGTAATCATCTCTGAGTTACCGTTCCTCCTCACAGAAACTACTCTTTAGTGAGCCAAAAGTTTGGCGCTGGCGAAGCTTTTCTATTGGATTCGGATACGCTCTACCAAAGGGCCAAAGCCTGAAACGTCAAATATTGAATCTCTTTACGGTGGCAAATGCGTCTTATCAACTCAATTGCAAATTAATGCTTAAAACTCCAATTGCAATGCCGTGAATGACGGTTTAACATACTCGCCTATCAGATATACATAAAACAAGAAAAAAAGATGACAGCCTGAGATGTCAATGAATCAACATTTATTTTCTCATACAGTCAATAAGGAAACGCTCTCACTACTTTGAAAGTGAGGAGAATGAAATTGTCCTCGATTATTCTTTTCGCTCACTACATGTTTCTCGTGAGGGCTTTCAAACCAGCAAATGTCTCCTGGCCTACAGGGATAATTTTATCCGGAGGAAGTATAAATCCTCCCTGGCTGCTGCTTCTGGGGCGGAGCTCGACGCAGTAGGAATGTACAACTCCTAACACCCCGAACGTCCAGTCGGTCGTGTCTCCAGTGGTGGGATCTATAAAAAAGGAAAAAAAAATACGTTGGACGCACTTGGATCAAGGAACAATCTTGAAGCAATCACCCATTTCACTTTCAATGCTTCATCTAAAATATAAAGCAAAAGGGTAGAATAGCAAAGCCGTAAGTTTCGCAACAGTGGCCTTGGGATTTTCTGAGGTCTCTTTGCCACTAACTTAGGTCCGGTGTAGTAATTGTAAATATTATAAAATTGGCAAATAAATAATAAATAAACAGTTTGCTTCAATTTACTTGACTGCTACAGGACGGCAAATACTGTTTTCAAACGTTGATTTCTTATCATTGGAGCCAAATTAATGTCCGGTATCTGTAATTTGGCTAGGAACTTGTTGAAAGTTTGTAGCTCCAAATAGCGCGTACATTAATTGTTTATTTGAGTAAAACCTGAACATTTTACATTTATTTTACAATGTTTGGGTCCGCGAAACGAGCATCGTTCGTTCCTCTGGTAAGCCCAGTGGATCACAGCCTTTAATGTTCAATCGTGGCTGCCGTGAGAGAAGCCCTGGTGGTACCAAGCCATAGATTTTGTTTTGTTTTTTGGGAAGGGGGGGGGGGGGAGGGGTGGGGGACAGGTGTTGTGAAAGGGATCCAGTGCAAGATAGTCTGGAATACGCCATTTTGCTAATGATCAGTTCCTGGGGAATTGTGGGTAGATCCAGTTCTTTGTGGGGACAAAAGGCCATTTTAGGACGTAATTTGAAATTGTAATTTTGACCGTTTGCCCCCACAAAGGACTGGATCTACCCACAATTCACCAGGAACTGATCATTAGCAAAATGGTGTATTTAAGGAACAGTGTCACGGATCTCGCGCATGCACAGTACGATACATTACCTTCCAAAACCTGGCAAGTTTTTCAAGTTTCGTCGCCAATATATATCTTCGATTTTCAGCGCCATCCATATGGTACGGAACAAGAAATATAGCTGAGGCTTCAATGCGTGTTATAAGAAATACTGACCGAAATCAATCCTACGGACCAAACTGAAGATGGTGGACAGATAAAAAATCTGTTACTCGAGAGCGTCATCGAGCATGCTTGGCCGCAATGTTGCTTTAAAGGAATTGTAAAGAAAACAAAATAGTTTTGCTGCGTAGCACTCGAGTTAAATAATACAAAGCGAAAATTTTGTTGTTTTCGTCAGAGGGCTTAGAAATTGTATTTAACAGTCAGACATTTCGGGAAAAACCCTTTATCAAGCGACAAACAATCATGCTAACGGTAGCGATAACCGTAACCGTTATTCCCGAAACGCCTGGCTGTTGACATACAGTTTCTCAGCATCCCAACAAAAACCGACAAAACTTTCATGTTTAGTTAAAGGGAGTGTATAGCATTTAGAAGAGGTTTACTCACAGATGGTGATTGCTGCAGGTCCATACGTGTACCTTGTGCCATGCACAGCTCGAAGAGCATTGACTGCAGCTTCCATAGCACGTTTCTAAATGATTGAATAAAATTATGTTAATGATAATCATCAATAACAGCAGCTTCAGCATCTTCAGCGTAGTTACCATAAGAAATCGTCATAGTCATTATCATCATCGTCGTCGTAATCACCATCATCGTCGTTATCATCATCATCGTCGTCGTCATCATCATCATCGTTGTCAACATATAATCATGACAATCGCAACTTCGAGGCATACATGATCTACAGGAGCTTATGGAGGCGGGTGTTCTTGGTTTTCAGCCACGTGCGTGTCACGCAAGTAAAACAAAACCATATCATCAACCTTTCAATAGATAAAGCCAAGAAATCGAGATATTGTAGAAGAGTAAAACAAGCAACATGCCAAAGTCTCATGGCTGTGCGATATACCAAACTCGAGTTAGTCGGCAAAGTGTACCACTCAAAATTAAAGAATTTTGTATGGACATGCCATGTTGGTGTCCCTTAATTGAGGGGCACCAATATGGCGGCGGGAAACGAGTTAAAATAATCTGGAATCTACTTTGGCTATCTCAAAGGCTTTCTTCTCTCTGGTGAGCTTGCAAACATTCGCAAAGACGCTTCTCTTGCCATGTTGGCTTTTCAGACCTCAAAAACACACGGTGAATCGATGTTTTCATGTATGTGCATGCTTGTGAAAAATCTAAAATTCACTGCTCTATTTTCAAAACAAAGCACGCTACTGAGCTCAAAACATGGAAGCAGCTACATTTCGAAAATGTCTTTTACGTGATGAAGACAAAAATGCAAAAGTCAAGTGAAAACTAATAGTTCTTACCGTACCGCGACTTTAAATAATACTCAACTGATGTTACCTGGTAACTGATGTGAATGCGACTTGTATCCACCGATCTCCGTCCATTTGGAAAGTGAGTAGCAAAAAAATATTTAGGGATGAGGTGCACTTTAAAAGAAACCCAGGATTATAAGCTATGTACTCGTGTAAACCCGGCTAGCTAACCTATTTTATCATGGGTGAGAGGTTATTTTCTCGTGTAACCCTAAGTAACTCGAAAGTACATCCAGCGTGATATCCATGTACTCGTACCCCACTGTTCTTAACTTACCTGTTTATCGTAATTCGGGGGATACGCAGCCTTGTAACCCCAAGGGCTCATCCACATCTGGCCGTAAGCATGAAAATCAATGTACCCTTTGAGCTCGTGCCTGCGATTGTAGAGATACTTAGCCACATTGTGAGTTACTTTCTCCGAAAACGGACGAGGTCCGGTGTAAATATCACTGCCGGCATTTTGAGAAGTTCCCACTCCTAGATTTAAACAAATGAATTAGTGATAATGACAATAGCAACAGCGATGGTGATGACATTGACATTGGCATTGGTACTGCTGCTTCTGCTACTGCTACCGCTGCTGTTGCTGCTAATGCTGCTGCTACTGCCGCCGCTACTGCTGCTGCTACTACAATAGGGACTTTAAGCAAATCACTACGGCGACCTACGCTACGGCGGCCGGAAGTAAAAAAGCCCAGAAATGAAGCAGTGCGCATGCTTGGAAATGAGCTTTCGCCGTAGCGCCAAATCCTGCAACGTGAAGAACTGCCTTCTGGCGTAGTCGCTACTACGTGAGTATAAAAGTCGACTCTTCTCCTATTCTTTGCGGTCACTAGTTTTAAAAACTAACATAGATTGTTTTTCACTTTATCAAGAAAGTATTTGAAGCTTCTGGTTTTCCAGTAAATACGTTTTCCCTGCGTTTTCTCGTAAAAGATTTATATCGTCAGCAGAGTGTGCCATGCATAAATATGGCCGCGGAAATACTGCCAGAAAAAAACAAAGGCTAGACGAAAATCGTAAGTACGACTGTCAGCAATAAAGCTAATGAAATGTCACTGAAGGTTGTTTACGCGAGAATAAAATATCTAAAACGTTGAATTTGTTGATTTCTTGTTAAATACGGCACATAAGAAGAAAAATCACTTGCAGCGAACTCCGATCTTCAATTGTAGTTTTCTGTTTTGTGTAGAAATCGCCCTCCGATGATGTTTTCTATTAATATTCTTGGCAAACGAAAGATTGGAATTTAAGTACAGACATTCTTGCACAAAGTCTCTCTCAAGGAAGGAAATTGGTTTCTATTTTCAGTGTTTTTGGTTCGTTCTAGATAATCTCGTCCGCTGTGGCAAATTAAGTTTTACAGTCTAAAGCAGTACTGAATTCTTCGTCTGAAGTGAAGCCCATATTTTTCTTTCCTGTGACAACTACGTTGTTCTATGTATTCGCTTCTCCAAAGGAGGTCATAACAGCGAAAGCAGGTGAGCCGTAGTCACTGCTTGCTTAAAGTTGAAATTTGGAGGGCTACGGTGACGTACTCTCCCGAGGACTCCGCATCCACGACCGCCGTAGTAGAGGTCGCCGTAGCGATTTGCTTAAAGTCCCTAGTGCCACTGCTGCTGCTACTGCGCGCTGCTGCTACTGCTGTTGCTACTGCTACTGCAATGCTACTGCTACTGCTGCTGCTACTGCTGTTGCTACTGCTGTTGCTACTGCTACTGCAATGCTACTGCTACTGCTGCTGCTACTGCTGTTGCTACTGCTGTTACTACTGCTACTGCAATGCTACTGCTACTTCTGCTGCTGTTATTGCTACTGCTACTCCTCTCCTACTGCTACTGCAGCTGTTACTTCTACAGCTACTGCTACAGCTACTGCTACTGCTTCTGTTACTACTGCTCAGGCTGCTGCGTAACACCATTACTAGCTATTCTTTACGCAACACTGGAGATAAACTTGCTGTTCCCCTTCCCCGCACCAACTTTCTTAAGAACAGTTTCAGATATAGTAGTGCGGTGTTGTGGAATAGTTTACCAACTCACTTGCGGCAGGCAGAATCTCTAGGATCTTTCCAAGCCGGCTGCAGTAGCTTCTTTTAATGTAATTGCTTAATTAAACACGGCTCTCATGTAAAGCAGTTTACCTAAGTTATCTTAGTTTTAGATAGTTAGGCTTTCTATCTATAACTAGTATTTTAGAAGTATTTTAGAACGCAGTTTATATTTTTTAACTATAGTAGTTTTGAGTGATAATGACCCAGTGTAACTGAGGAGAACACCGTGTATAAATAAAGTTATTTATTTGATTTGCTGCTACTGCTACTGCGGCTGTTAGTACTTCTGCTACTGCTACTGCTTCTGTTACTGCAGCTGTTACTGCTGCTGCTTCTACTACTGCTATTGTCTCTTATTGTTATCGTCATCGTCATCGTCATCGTCATCGTCATCGTCATCGTCATCGTCATCGCCATCGTCATCGTCATCGTCATCGTCATCGTCATCGTCATCGTCATCGTCATCGTCATCGTCATCGTCATCGTCATCGTCATCGTCATCGTCATCGTCATCGTCATCGTCATCGTCATCGTCATCGTCATCGCCATCGCCATCGCCATCGCCATCGTCATCGTCATCGTCATCGTCATCGTCATCGTCATCGTCATCGTTATCGTTATCGTTATCGTGATTGTGATTGTGATTGCAATTGTAACTGTGATTGTTTATTAAAGTCGTTTCGTCTAGCATAGTTTAATTAATTTGTGAGACGTTATCAGATATTTTGAACGCTAGCATAAGCAACCGACCATTGAAAGGTGTGATCTACGTATTGATCGTCGCTCTTATAACGTCCTACGATACATACCTGCAAATTTATAATTGAAATTTCTGTTGGGGTCAGCACCATAACTTCCGCCGTATCGCTTTCTTGTCTTCCTCCACATGCGATTCTGGAACGTATGAAATACATTTATTATTATTATTATTATTATTATTATTATTATTATTATTATTATTATTATTATTATTATTATTATTATTATTATTATTGCGGAAATTATTTTCCCAAAGTTCTAAAATACAGCACCCTCAACAAAAGTGAATAGGCCCAGAAGAGAATCGTGCGTAAGTAGAACACCAAAGTGGAAAATATGAAATTTTGTGAAGATGTGAGTTGTAGAATGAAAGCAAAGTTGACATAGAAGTCAAAGCTGTATTCTTAAAATAGCGCCTTAAAATTTATACTGCGCTCTGGCCTTTTCACGTCTGACTCCTTTTGCTTCTGTTAGTATGATATTACAGTTTGGTAGTACTCCGTAAACACGATCTCATTGACATCAATAACATTTTGTGTAAGGCCACCAATTCTGTTAAAGTGTTTTCACTGTGTGTATATTTTTGACTTTGTTTTTTTCGCTTACGGGGCCGGGAGAGTCTGGGATATTAATAAGGGGTAGGTACGAAAGCCCTGCTCGAGTTAAAAAATTAAGAACTTTGGCAATTTCTTTAGTGGACGTTTTTGGTGTCATAAAGGAAGCATTGGGCGCATACAGTATCGATTTTTTTTTCTGATATGTCTTGAGTCGTTATCGAATTTTATTTGTGGTGGGGTGGGGGAGGGGGGGCGTTGCTGTTGTGTTTCGGCCTTCGCACCTTTTAAGGGACAAGTATTATATTAAATGGAGTATTTGGGCTCTAGCAATTTGGTCCCATTCTAACCTCCCCGCCCAGTTGGAAATATCCCTGATCCCCCCCCCCCCCCCCCCTTCCTAGCCACCCTCCCCCCTTTAATTGACTTTTGGGCAGAATTTGAGCTTGTTTTCGCTTTTTGGGAAACATTTCAACACATTTTTCACACTTTTTCACATGTTAAATACAACATTTCGTCTTTAAAACGTGTCAGTAAAGCCGAGTAATTCTATTATCTTGAATTTGAATAATTCCAGCTTGTCGCCTGACTGGCTGACTGTTGTCATGGAAATTCACGAGCTATGGTCCTTTTAACCTTGGAAACAGTCGATTCTGATTGGTTCGTTTCTTCGCGTTTCTCAGAACTTTTAGCGCTCTTTTCTGTTCAGTGCAGCTGCTGACGAAAGCATTGTCTATGTTGTATGGCACTGTTTCTAAACCGGTCAAATGGTGTAAAGATGGAAGCAACAAACCAGCTCAGTGATAAAACTAGGGATATGTATCAGTGAACACCTACTAGGAAATAATAAGAAACTGCAAGCAACTTTCGTGCACTATTTCTAAATTTCAAGCACTTTTTATAAAAATCGAGCACCATTTGACCACTTTTTTCCCGTGTTTTGCGCACTTTTTGGCGATTTTTCCAGCGAAATGGGGACAGGCCTAGTCACAATGAAAAGGCGAACTTTTTTAGGAGATGGCGTTAACGCTGCAGCTTGTCAGTAATTTGAAAAATTCATGAAATAAAACGCTCACAGAAAACAAAACACTGAAGGGCTCTTGGCGCACAGCCCCAAACCTTCAACTGATAATATTACTCCGTCACTTGCATTGACCTTGGCTTATTGGGTTTTATAGGCCCGAGTTCGATTTCCGTACTCGGCGTCATATATGGGTTGAGTTTGTTGTTGGTTCTCTACTCTGCTCCGAGAGGTTTTTCTCCGGGTACTCCTGTTTTCCCCTCTCCTCGAAAATCAACATTTCCAAATTCCAATTCGATCCGGATGCAGGACCTCCGTGAAAACCACTCTGGTGAGTTGAGCTTCCTTGGTAAATGCCGTGATCAATCAGAATCGATTATCAATAGTTTATGACCAAAGGCTTTGAATCAGCAACATTAAACAGACGGTTTGAATTCTAAACCACTTTCTTAGAAAATACGACATTTATTGAGGCACCAAACGTCCACAATTTTATTATACGCCTCTGACCCACGAGAAAAAAATGCTTTACCAGACTTGGAAGCAGCTCGCCCTACCGCAGCTCCGAATAGGTTAGCTCACAACAGATTCTCAATGATGATTTCCCAACAACGGTGTGGGCCAAGACAACTCTCATATTATCTTGCACGTATAGTTCTTCGAAATAATAATAACTCCCCTCCCTGCCCTTTCTTCATCCTATTGTCCAGGAGCCAACTGGGGTACCCCTTCGTCCCCCTAAAATTTACGTGTCGAGCGGGGGCAAAGAGCGTAGCTCATTCCAAATCAACATTCTGTTCATGAGACTTTGAGATATCGAACATCCGCCCATCTTATAGCTACTTTAGATGAGCACCGCTCGTCTCTGTTACACCCTATTTAAAGCCAAACGTAACCCTTGAAATCTTATTCAACTGATCACTTTGGCTGAAGCAACCCGCGGAAACACATCAACAGGGCTCAAATTAAATTTCCACCAAAATTTGAAGTTAAAACCATACTTTTATTTTCGATTTCGTCAGCATAATTTATTTTCCATCTGCGGCGGGCAGAATGCTTTTGGTTTTCTCCGCTCCCTCGTGTATGTTAATTACTAGAAACTATCGGCTATTTAATTAACTATACGCACATAAGTTCAATAAAACATCGCCACTGAAAATATACTTGCTCCCAAAACCAGGCGTAACCCTTTTTCAGATCAACACAGCGCAAACTTTTTACCAAAATTTTAATTTTACTAAAACTTAAAATATTTTTATCTCCGATGCCATCGGCGTTATTTACCTTTCCAGCTGCGACCAACTAAATACTTCTATTCTCGCAGTGCTCTCGTGCATGATAATTCCCAGAAACTATTGGTTATATCTTGTAACTGCAGGCACGTTAATTAGTAATGATAAACCGTGAAAACTTGTCTCCAAAGAGAAATTTTGTCTTAGATTTCGTTAGCATAATTTGCTTTTGCTCTGCTGTTCCCAGGTGCATCAGTGATAATTCCGAGACACTATTGAACGTAATCACATCTATTTCATAAAT
>JAEMWC010000013.1:1080000-1125000 GCA_016490735.1 Pachyseris speciosa | reverse complement strand
CGTCGCCGAGTAATCACTAAAAATCGTTGTTTTCCCAGCAACGTTTTCGTTTCTTTTTAGTTGTGAGCTTCCATTTCTAAAGAAACGAGAATCACTTCGTGAATTTTACCGGGGTCACTTTTGCCTTGGCAACCCGCGTTTACACTAGCATGCATAAGGGTCGTTTACATCAAGAAGTTTATCGCGGGACATGAAAATCTATTTTATCGCAAATATTCTTTGGAGAAAAAAACGTCTAATTACTAATGTGAAAAGAGAAAATGATATTTGCCTGTGTACTCATTTCGATAATAGAATTACGCCTCGACTTTCACAAAAATCTTCCCTGCTAGCAGAGGTCTCTTCTGCCAGCAGGGCCGGAAATAAAAATCACGCCGGCCAAGGGCGCCTATGCTTTGTCGCATAAAAATTGGCATAAAATGATTCTTAACGATATCCAAAAAAGTAAATTTAATTTAGTCATAGTTTACAATTTTTGAAAACGCGGTCACCCTGTGCTGTTGAAGACGGTTTTTTGTCTTGAAATCACGGGCTCGAAAAGTCCAGGTAATCATGGCACGTTACGGGCCAAATCTACAAACTTCCAGGGTCTCGTTTTCATTCCTAAGACGGACAAATTACATCCTTGGCACTTAAAATAAAAAGGAAAAACATAAATCGATGTTTAGCTAGGTAGCCTCATAATGGAAGATCAAGGTGAACGGAGCCCTCAAACTTTTCTTGTGAATAATTTTTCCTTCCCTCAACCGCGACGAAAACAAGGCGATCGGTGCGCTTTCAAGAGAGTTTTGAATACAGATAGCGGATTTAAAGCAGCTGCCTGGACTTTAGAAAACAAAAATGGCAATGTACATATTAGTTGGAAGTTGAATTCAGCTTTTAGCACGATAGGCAAAGCCACAGCCGATAAAATAACTGCAAAATTTGTGGGAAAAACTCACGCTTTCGCTTTTGCGTGAATAATTAATTCGAACACGCGTTCACGCAGCGAATCGCGTCTGTGCGCGATGATGAATCGCGTCTGTGCGCGATGATGTAAGACTTTAGGAGCGCGCTAGGCCTTCTGGAAGAAAAAAACGTGTTGCGTTATCGTAGCCATCTTGATGATCTGTGAACCTTTATGAATTGAATCTATGGAATCCTGTGTAATCCTTTAGAAGTTGGACCTTTCGGAGTGTTGTGACCTTTAGGAATCGAGCCTGACAATCCTTGGAATAAAATACAGTTCATATTCGTCTACAGCGTCTGTGAAATTTCGAACATTTTTTGTGCTTTTAGATAAGTTTTTTTTTGCCTCATCTTGAATTAAAATTTATTGTTATTGAACTTTCTGTCGCGTTTCTTTCATTTGGTTGCCTTCATTTGAGAGTTTTAGTGCACGCTGGATTTGGATTTCTGTACATTTACGGCGACCCCCGTGATTTGTTTGTTTAGTATATTCGCTTCCCTCAAATATATTTTTATTGAGTCTTGTTCAGCTTCTACGGAACTACTGGGGATAGAGCTAAGTTGGTACTAAATTTACACAGTTGAAAAGCGATTTATTTCAAAATAATTGCCTTGTTTTTGTCGTCTTTTTGATGTACAACTTTCCTCTTTCTCTCGCTGCGCTGTAAAATTTCGTCGGGCGGCGAAAAAATTATCCGATTTCCTCTTTTTGAATTCGTTTTACGTGTGTTTTTCGCCGAGGACTTCGGTATAAGAATCGAAGGAATCCTTTTAAAGAGAAACTTTTTTAACATGCTACTCTTGTTCTTGAGACGTCTTATAAAACGCAGTGAATAAACTTACGTTTTACAAGAGATTGATGTAAAGATAGTTTTGAAATATGTTCGCTTTGATTCTCGATAAAAGGTTCACTCTCAAGTGCAGTGGTCGCTCATAAATACGTCTCTCAAAAAATCCACTCTTAAGTTTTCGCACATGAAGTAGTCTCTCGTAAAGGTTGTAGAAGTTTTCGTTCCCCCAAAAGTTATAATCTTTGTCTGGAATGCCTTCGCTTGCCTCGAGTAAAGTTACTATGTGCACTTCGAGAAATTTGTCACAGCGGAAAGCGGGGCCCTGGAAACGAGACTTTGAAAAAACGAAAGGAACAAACAGTATTTTATGACCGGTTCCAGCCTTCGGCTGGCCCCGGTAATAACAATGAACTGGCTGGAGCTAATTCGCGCACGTACCGCAAAGTGAAGACAAAATATGGAAACGAGTTTTAGCGCTAATTTTTGTCACTCACTCCGCATAGTAAAAATATTAAGCGGGGTTGTAGGCACAATTCTCACTGAACAGCATAACAGGTAATTTTTCCCGGACTGCATCAAACGTTTATTGGGTGGAATTACCTCTCTGAGATCAACCTCCCTCCACTTTGTTCGAAGAATTCGGAAGGTAGTCAAGAGTAATTCATGATCCCTTTTCTCAAAACCGAAAAATTGGGGTTGGTGTATCTAAATTTAACCTTTGTTGTCAATACAAGCGTTTAAAGCCAGATTCCGGGAAAACATAAACTTTTAACAACTTCCCTTAACGACGTAGCTCCCAACAGATTGCTGTGCAGCAATGCAGACAGATATTAGGTGCTAAAAGAGAATTAACTTTTGTTAAAAATGTGTTTTCGAGTTACAGCAAACAGTTGTCGACCCTACAGTTTGCATGATCGATGATGCGAGTTTTTTAAAGGAAGGGTTTGCGCACATTGTTTTTAACCTTTCTCAACTCTTCTTTACTAAGTACACTTCTCGTGTTGACAGCTCAACGCCCTCGTTTTCGTTAAGGTGTTTTTTCCCGTATTCCGAGAACTGAATTTGAAAAATCTGAACATTTCGGTTTCTAGTATTAATTTCTCACGAGCTTTTATTTTTGTTCTCTCCATTTTAAGCACGGTAGCTTTCCCGGGTTCCAAGAAACGGTGTGAAATATTTGTATTGGTTTGTCTGTGTTCGTGAGTTGTTGCACTCACTAATCTTCAATTAAATGGTGCCTAGTTGAACATAAAGAATAGCGTAAAACAGAACGAGTCTGAAAGGCCATTAAAATCATGTTCTTTGAATACGTACCCAATAAAAACATTTTCTTAGCAGGGGCATTTATATTATTGGCAGTGACCGCAGTAGCTTTTGTCACTTCAAGAAGTTCCGAGGTTCCAGCTTTGATCGCTCCAGTGAACTTGCCGGTGTTTCAAGATGTTCTCCACAGGCTGGAGATTTTCCTTACAGCAATCTTCGTCGAAGGATATAATTTATTTCTTTGCATTTGTTACCGATGCAGGAACTGTTCAGAAACAACCCTGATATAGATGCTGTGTACTCGTTGTTTGTATTTTGACTCGCCCTACAGGCTGGTCAAAATACAGCACAACTCGCAAAAAATCATTACTCCGCGATACTACACGCCAAAACATCTAGTAAGATATATTTACGCAGAAAGCCAACACTAGCTTTCATAAAGTGGGAAATTTAAACTTTAGCTAATTGCTTAGGTTGGTGGAGTTTTCAAACAGACGGAAGTTTCGAGTTGATAGGTTAGTGGTCCGTATACAAGCTTGTAGATAAGAAGTTAAAATAAAAGCCGCAGTGTTTGGTTCAATGTTTGATATGGTCTGGTTCAATGACCTTGTAACAAAGAACTAATAAGTAAACGCTGCTTATTTTGATCGCGTTCTACTGATAATGCTTCCTTTTGTTCTTGTCGAATAAACCTAAGTAGATAGCATAAATATAGCATAATTCATTTTGCCTTAGGGTAACCAATGTGGTTTCTTAGAACAAAGCAATAGAATCATTGATGCGCCACAGTGAAAATAATACAGTTAAACTTGTTTTTCATAGAATTTAGTAAATGAACACGCTATTTTATAGATTGCAAGTAGAAGTAGAGTGATGCAATAAAGTCAGCGTCGCCGAGTAATCATTAAAAGTTGTTGTTCTTCCACCAACTTTTTGGTTTCTTCCGAGTTTTGAGCTTCAAGTCCTAAAGAAATAAAATATTAAATGAACTGGGGGGAACTGATTCATGCACGTACCGAAAAGTGTAAAGCAAAATATGGAAACGAGTTTTGCCGCTAATTGGCACTCGCTCCGCATAGTACAGAAATTAAGCGGGTTTGTAGGTTGGCATGCAATTTTACTTAAGTTTCAAGAAATACAATTCTCACAAACAGCATCAGACAAGGGATTTTTCCCGGAAAGCATGAAATTTTTATTGGGTGGAATTATCTCTCTGATATCAACCTCCCTCCGTTTGTTCGGAAGATTTCGGAACGTAGTCAAGAGTAATTTTGCAGTTAGTTAGTTTTGCGCAATGCTTTGTTTGTATGCAACACATTCGTGACAAGTGAGTGGATCTGTGGTAAATAAAGAACACCATTTGATTTAAACTATTTTCACCCAAGCCTGTTCCAGATCGACTTTATACTCTAAACTCTAAACTGACGGTATGAGTGAGCAGAAATAACCCTAAGAAAGGTGTGTTTTGGTAAGGCAGAGTTCAACAAACTATTTGCTTTTTAAACTGCCAGCGGTAAATTTAATCATTTCAATCATGGATTATCGGTAAACAGTTTTCGACGCTACAGTTTGCATGATCATGCGAGTGTTTTTTTTTTTAAAAAGAAGGGCTGGCGCACTTTCTTTTTAACCTTTCTCGACTCGTCTTTGCTAAGTACACTCCTCTGGTTATCAACTCGACGCCTTCGTTTTCATTAAAGTGTTTTTCCCGCATTCCGAGACACTGAAATTGAAATCTCTGAACATTTCGGTTTCTATAGCATTGATTTGTCAAGACCTTTCATTTTTGTTTTCTCCAAGCACGGTAGCTTCCCGGGTTCCAAGAAACGGCGTGAATTATTCGTATTGGCCAGTTTGATCATATTTATATTATGTCAGTCAACATTTTAAGTTGAACTTTGACGTAAAATAATCCGAGTAACGAAGCTTTAATAGATCAGCGTGTTTATGAGTTGATACAGTCACTGATCTTTGTTGTTTAGTTTCAGTAAATCATAGTGGAAAGAAAAATAAGCTAGTTTGAAAAGCCGTTAAAATCAGTCATGTTCTTTGAAGTCCCCCTGCAAAACAAAGATTTTCTTAGCAGGGGCATTAATAGGTAGTTTAAGAAACGGAGGACGGGGATGTCAACAAGAACATGCGCAAAACAACAGGTTTAATGAGCGGAAACAATCGCTCTGCACGTGCGTTTTACATTATGGTACATTTCTTGCTGTCCTGTGCAAAACAACAACGTGACGTAAAATAGCCATTTTGGTGAGAACATGAGCACATGATGGCACTAAGTTTTTCTTTTGTTTTCTTTACTTTAACGCCGCTCATAGAAATTTAGTTCTTGAATAGTTCGCCGACATTTACAAGTTAAACAAATTGGAATAATCGCGAAAGTGCTACATTAACGAGAAGTCGTTATATTTCTGAAATGACGTTTTTGTTTGCGTCGCCGTTGTTTCGATATAGACTTGAACTTCAGTCGACATTTGAAAGGCTTAATCTGATCTGTTTACTAGGGCTTTTCACTGCGATATTAAACTACAACTAGCAAATGAAATACCAGAATGATTTAAGGTACCGGGTTTAATTATAAATCGTCGTTATTTGAACATTTCCTCTTGAGGAATTGTAGGGAATTCTAATGTAACTTTAGCCCAGGAGGTCCGAAATGGTGATATCGGTGTATAAGGTCATGAATTAGGAATTAGAGCCGTATAGTCATAGTGTTTGGTTTAATGTCCTTATTAGAAGGACACGAAAATGCTGCTTGTTGTCACCGCATGCTGTTCTGTTAATACTCAGACCTCATTTAAAAGCAACGATGATGCGGCAAACGGAGTTGAGAACGCCTCAGAATTACCATAGGTTAAATGAGCAAAAGCAATCCCTCCAGAAAATCTTGTAAAGAACGTGAACGCATGATTGAATTTTTCTTTAGAGCCAATTTATTTATTATTATTTTTTTTTTTGGAATAATCGGGGAAAGATTTAGTGTATACGTACCTGTTTTAGTTCTTTAAAAGATAAGCTACTTTTGTATTTCATGATTTATGCGTACTAAACTTAGGTTATACCAGCCAGTATGCACGTCCTTGTGACTAGTAGAATGAAACTAAATAGATCTACGGCTCATTTAACGTAATTCATTTTGCCTTAGGGTTACCGATGGCGTTTCTTGAGAGGAAAACAAACTGAATCATCAAATTGATGATAGAAAAAAGATATGTTACAGTAGTAGTATACTTTAATTAATTGACGGCTGATACGTACAAGAAGATTTTAAATAAAATAAAATTTAAAAAAATCATATCATTTCTTTTTTTTTCTCTGATTGAATTTTGAGCGGCCAGTTCTTAAGAAATAACCTTTATGAACGCGGTCGCGGTAATTAATCAATATGCATCAAAGAAATAAATCCAAGATGCAGTTGATACACGTACCGCATTTTTTTAATTGGTTATCTTAACATCACTTTTCATTTATACCTGCTATGGTACCGACATCAGTTTTGAACGTGTTTGATACTAATAACGAAAGGCTCATCAGAAAAACAGGTGAAAACATGGAGCGCCGCGCGCAACGACGTAAGTTAAACATTTGCCAGCAGGACCCGTTGCAAGTAGATAACCAACATATACTTGTTTTATGGCATTTTAAAGACAGACGGCTTTTATAAACTAATACAGACTGACCTTCTCAAGGAAGCGACTCTTATCCCCTGCCAAATTTCACAGCAGATGTCATCCTCCATGAAGTGCCAGCAGGTCATAACCCCATCCACACCTGTGGGGAGGGTGGAGAATTCTGCTGATGCGGACTTCGAACGTTTATAACGTTCTAACTCTTGAAGAAATCTCATCAAACCTTGCGACATTTTGGAAAAAGGTGTCTAGAAACAGCTTCATGTGGTATGCCAGCACTGTTATCATGGTAACCAAAGTTGATGGCAGGCAATGCCGAGCAATGGCGTGTTGCAGTTGTGAACCAACAAGGATTATTCCCACCCTTACTTGCCCAAAAGCACATCATTCAATATTCATCAGCTCTTTCTCGTCTACAGACAATCAAACTGCTGATGCTTAAGTTTACCATCAACATTGGCGCGCAGGCATACAAAGCAGGCTTCCGCAATGTCGAACACTCTTAAATGTAAAGCCGAAAAAAGATTTTTTACTAGACTAGGGTTACTAGACAGTTCCGTTGCTTTTAAGGCGTTGCAGCTGCTATTCAGCTGTTGTAGGATTTTTTTTTTATTCTAGCATCTTCGATCTTCGCTTTTTTGGTCTCTCAAAGGGTGTCGAACGTAAAGTAATCTTATGAAAATTGATCTGAATACATGACGAGACGGTCGAAAGAAAAGCCAAAGCATGTTCTTAGTTACAAGACGTAGCTGCGTATCGTAAACGCCGGATTTATCTGTTAACGTTGGCTCCGGCCGCAAACATTGATCAATTTTAAAATAGCGAAGTTGCATAAAATCGTGCCGTGACACGTGCATAAATATTAACTTAATTCATTGATAAAGTGCTATCACTCTCTCACCTTATACGTAAGTGCGTTCAATCAATCAAAACGGATCTCTGTGAGTTTGAAAAGAAGGATTTCTTCCTTCTCTTTTGGTCCGGTTTGCATGGCTTTTCATGTCGCGTATGTTTTCCACGATCGTAAACTAACGTATTTTTCATCAAGTGACCAGCTTTACTTTGACTTCTTTTTCATTTCATTTTCAGCTTACTTTCAAACTTTCTGTTGCCGGAGAGAAAGAGAGAGGAAAACAAAATCAGTTAGTAAGACTTACACAGGTTCACCCCGGCAAGCTCATCAGTGAAATAATAGCGGTCAAAACAAACCCTCTTAAAACGTCACGCCTAAAGCACCTCTTAAAAGACAAAACAAGCAAGGAAAATTATCTTTCGGGGTCGCCTAGGGGTATACAATTTTGTTTTTCCTATCCGAATAACTTTCGTACACATCCGTCATTCCACAGATGCAGTCTAATATGTGCGTATTTCAGATAAAAAATGATGCATTTAATAAAACGTAAAACTGGCTTTTCATTTAATAAACATTTGTTATCACACGTCAAGATAACTTTGCCACGTACTTTGTCGTGGGAGATTAGTTGTTTTCTTCGGTCAACTTCCCTTCTGCAAAATACCTGTTTTGTTTTCAAGTACTCAACCAAGCTGTTCTCCACTGGAAAGGAGCCGCTTTGTAAAGGCAAGACATTTTATTTTTAATAGTCACATCTGAAATTTTGTCACAGTAGACTTTCGCGTTGCATTAAAATTAACCATAAGTACCACGAGAAATTGGTACACAACAGCTTTCCTTTAAATATTCCATGTACAAATACCAAACCACACTAATGCCTTAGAATTTAGTCGGTCCAAATAGCCTTCATTTGCCAGAATATTCATTGTTTACAATATGATCCAAAGCTGAAACTATCACGCTTTTACAGAGCAACTCAATTTACGACATGGAAGAGGTAGTTTTGTTCAATTTGAAATATCAAGCTCCATTAAGAAACTCAAAACATAAGCTTCTAAAGAACGACTATGAACACTTTGACTGCTAAGTTTCTCTACTGAAACCAGCTGTACACAAAGCTTTTCATTTTGTGGGGTTAATTGTAAGCACTTGGATTTCATGCACGCCGTAGCTCAGAGAATTTGTCAAGAACCTTCTTCGCATTCATTTCGCCTCCAAACCGGCCGGAACTTTCACCATCAGTTTACGCGGCATCAAACCAATTGCATACGCATCAACGTTTGTAGTTGTTCAGCAAATTTTTGAGAAAGCTGTTGAAAACATGTTGAACTGTATACTGGCCGGGCTGCATTAAATCCGGTTGAAATAGGCCGCTCGACAGTGTTACCGGAAACTTATTGAACAGAAACAGAGGCGATTTCTAGTTTTCCTTAACATGTTAAACAGAAAAAAAAAACATCATGCATTTCAACACAGTGCCACCAAGTTTAAACAAAAATTTTAATAGTTAGGCTTTATGATCAATAAATATTGCATCGTGCTGAATTGTGCGATACCGACACAGGATAACAATAGTTATGTGGTTTCTCCCTAGGACAAGTTCATTGATGCAAAAGTGTAAGCAAGCACTTCAACTGCGACTGGAGATTAACTGATGGCCTAAACAAACCGAATCAAGAATGAGCACACAAACGACATCGGAGGCAACGCACGTCGCGCATATCATTATTGCGTGCTTGGCTTTTTGTGGAAACTCGATGGTTTGCATTCTCTTCTCGAAAAACAAAGTTCTTCTCAAGAAATCGTATAACGTGTTTCTGCTAATGCTAGCCATGACGGATCTTCTCACGGCTTTGGTCCTACTCGTGTCCTCCGTGCTAATTTTAAGTGGCTTGCTTCCCATATCGGACAATAACTTGGCAAACCAGATTTTTTGCCACGGTATTTGGTCGGGCTGGATTTTGTTCACTCTGAACGATGCTTCAGTTTACATATGCCTGGTGCTTACCTACAAACGATGGAGCGCTGTTGTTAAACCTCTAGCCTTTGCGACCAATTTCAACAAAAAGCGCTTCGTCGGTATTTCTGCGATCATCTGTTTGGTGTCCCTGTTCTCGACACTGCCCAGGGTCTTTGAAGCAAATTTTGACTCAAGCCATCCCGAAGACCTTTGCTGCTCGTGGAACATTATTTCAGGGCCGAAGAGACATTACATGGCTACCATACAACTGGCTGTGAACATTATTTTCCCATCAGTCGTCATGTTGGGCATTTATTTCGACATGCTTTACAAAACACGCATCCATAAACATCGTGTGTTACCCAGCGATCGAGCCTTCCGCACACGCAAAGCTAGAACCAGGATGGTGAGGATTGCGTTATTCGTCATGCTCTTGTGCTGGATGCCATATCAGCTGGTATACCTCCTCTCAATGCTCGGTGTCACGCAGTCCAACTCCACCACATATCACTGGAGCACTGTTCTGACGTTCGTCACGTCATGTATTAACCCCTTTGTATACGGAGTCACTAACCACTCCTATCGACGAGGTTACTTTGAGATTGCGTTAGGCTGCTGTCCAGTTAAAGTGCATGGATTCTTGTCACGCCATCTGTCGATGTCACAGACGCATCATGCAGCCATATTGGTGAGCGCTATTCATGGGCGGCTGAGGCCTGTGTCGGCACCTCAAACTTTAAGACAGACGGCTATGTTGGAGTTGAATCCTTAGGCAGTGGATAGTGGAAACAGCACTGCACTGATGTTGGGTTTAAAATCCCAAGCTATACTCAAGGCTGCGTTAACAAATTTTATAATGGGTGATCATGTTAGATTTGAGATTAATCAAATGTTTAAAAAAAAGATATATATGGGGTGACTAAAACATTCGACTTCTCTAAATTTGATCGATCTTTTTGACGAAAGATTAAAATTAAAATTATAACTGCCTCAGAACTAACTTAGACAGAGACTTTGCCTTCGTCCGTTTTGTGTCTTCAACCTTGTGATATTGTACACGATGCTAAAGGGGTTTTGTATTTCTTGGCAAGTTTCTTTTTGGGGTGGGTGGGTGGGTGGGTGGGTGGGATATGGATAACAGACATAGCCGTAGGCTTAAACGCTTGTTCAAATATTTCGAAAACAAAATAATTGCAATCTTAAATAATTACCAACAAGATCATTGAACCAAACATAATCAGGGGCACCTAAAGACAAGTTTCGGTATGATCTGTTCGGTGGAGGGTAGTTCGCCTTAGACTTTTGGCGTCGATTAAAGAGTGCACTTGGATTTTCGTAACTGAAACGTGACCTAAAAGATTCACAATGAGGAAAGGCTTTCGGAAAGGTCGTATTTGTATTTTTGGCAGTCAAAAACGTCAACTAGCATTTTCGGAAAGAAAATAGTTCACTAGAAAGGTCGTGGAAAGTTCATTTTAACAACCTGCATTTTCGCAAAGGAAGATTTTGTTCTCTAACATTTTCGGGCAATTACAATTTTAGTTAATCTAATTCTTCTAGCTAAGGAAAACATCACTTTAATCAGACTTTAAAGCACCATAAGGTACTTAAAAATGTCGTTCTACAGCTTTTCGTTGATTTTGTTCGTTGAGTGCCCCTGCATTATCAAACATTAAACCCAACACTAAGTCTTTTGTTTGTTTCTTAATTCCTAATATAATCTATACGCTAATACTAACGGACCACAAACCGTCGTCTGTACATGTTGATTGTCCACCATCCCTAGCAAAGTTCAAATTTCCCGCTCAAGGAAAGGCTTTTTGCGTCGATTTCCCTACTTCCCGGTACAGAACACACCCAAGGACCCGTGAAGGAGTATAATAACGGCTATATTGAGGTTTCGAGTTCATCAGCGAATAACAATCTGTACTCCGTCTCGTTAAACATATGAGCCACCCATGTTAATAGGACAATCACATGACTTTTTTGAGATATGAAGCACGCGGAAAGTTTGGAGAGCAGAAAAGATGCGTAGGAGTAGCTCGAGGCGTAGCCGAGAGCAACTCTAGCTTCTTGAGTGCTCTTTAAACTTCCCAAGTGTTTCATATATAGATGAACGTACAGCTGACGCATGAACCAATTGCTTTATAACATTTTCAACGCGATGGTTTAAATCTTGTGTAAAGAAAAATTCCCTCTGCTACGTCATCAGCGTGCACAATGGGAATAAGAGATTTAATTTGACTACAAGAATTTACCAGCTATGTTGTAGTAAACTATATGCCCGACAAAAGTCATTTGATTATCATTATTATCAATACACAAGGCCAAATCGTACAAATTAATTTAATAAGAAACTGAAATGTTTAACAGAGATGTAGCTTGAAACTATGGTATGGAAAGTTGTTGCTACAAATACGATTAACTAAACAAGAGCCTGGTAAAATTCAAATATAATCTACTTTGGTAACAATGATTAGCAAAAAAATAGTTTATATTTAAAAAATAATAGGCTTTTCCGTTCACGGGCAATAGACTCACTTGTAAGCTCCCGCCATCCGTCTCTGCCGCGGCGAACAAAATTCATGAAAACACAACGAAGACCAAATAAACTTAACTAACTTCGCATCTTTCCGAACGCCGTTCGTGTTCTGCCCTTCCATGAAGTATCGATTCAATTTCGGCATGTCTCCTGACTGAATAGATGAATTTTGTTTTAGTTTCGCATGTTTTTCTTTCGTAAATAGCTTGGCCTTCGTTTCAAACGTTTTGTTGGCAGACATGATTCAACCTCGTTCCCAGGGTCTCTCCTCTTCCCGCCCCCTGGAGCTCCCTCTCTGCAACTGGCTCCAGCGGACGGGAAGAGGAGAGACCCTGGGAACAAGGTTGGCCATGAATTCGCTGTCTTGCAAAATGTTTATGTTTCGGCTGAGTCAGTGGAGCACAGGTAAGATGGCGATGAAAGGTCGTTCTAATTCCAGTCAATGTACTTGGAGTTAATGCTTGGCCTTTCTCTGTTTTCACTTCAGCGAAGAACTTTCGCAAAATTTCGGTTGGACTAACTGTTTTGAGATCCACTGTAGTTTTTCTTTTCTCACACCATTACTCGAATTTTTTTACCCCCCACTCAGTTGCTCTCTTGTTGTTTTTCGCTTGAGGTTTTTGCTCAATTTCATTCAGTTGCTTGTTGTCTAAGTCCGAGTTTTGACCATAAAAAAGCTGAAAATTTGGGACTTTTCCATTTTAAAATAAAATCTCCAAATGTCAAACGCTCACACAGAACTACAAAGTGAGTAAGTGCAAACTCGCGCCAACTCTGGCATTGAAATGGTATCCCCAGGATCTCATTGGCCGAACGAAATTGTTTGACATCTCTGCAGCCAATCAGAATCAGGGCAGCAAATGTATTTTCAGCCCTGGCATTTCCCGTTTGGCCCGCAAAAATGAGCGTTTTACATAGGGCAGTTGTCAGTTGGCCACGCGTATTTTAACTATCTTTCGCCTATCATGCAACTGAATGTGCAACGGTTTTGTTTACATATAGTCTAAGATTTTCAGATCTATTAAATCTTTCATGCAGTATGGCTACTTATCTGACAGTTTGCCAGGGTCTATCATGGCATCATTTCTAACGGATTATGCCCTTTCTGTTTTCATCAGTTCTCTTTCTAAAATTACTGATCGCAAAGATATTACCGCCCTGGCTAATAAAAAAAATTATATGAAACCAAAATTACGGCGACTTCCTGAAGCCAAACAAAAAAGATGAAAACTAGCATGTTAAACAATGATATGAAACCAAAATTACGGCGACTTCCTGAAGCCAAAAAAAAAAAAAAGATAAAAACTAGCATGTTAAACAATGATATGAAACCAAAATTACGGCGACTTCCTGAAGCCAAACAAAAAAGATGAAAACTAGCATGTTAAACAATGATATGAAACTAAAATTACGGCGACTTCCTGAAGCCAAACAAAAAAGATGAAAACTAGCATGTTCAAAGTAACGAAGAGAAAGGAAGTATTACACAAGTTATCTGTTATTGCCTACGGGCAGAAATTTTTAATCAAGAAAAGTAAAAAAACCATCTGCCCGGCAAAACGATAATGAAACAGAGCAAAATCTGTTTGCATTGAAATTACTGACTTTCAAGTCTATAACGAGAGATAAAAGCGATTGATAGACCTCACGCATTTGATGACGAAATGGATTACTGATGAAATAAACACAAAATTCAAACCTATGAAGTGCTCTGACAATTGAACTACACTAGATTGTCAACTGGTGGCCGCTGGCAGTTTTGTGAGTTCATAAGGGAATGTTCTGGCAGAAGAATAAAACAGAAGGATGAGCGGAAAACATAGATAGTAAATGCAGAAAAATAACATCAAAAATATTGAGCGTTACCCAAGTTGTTTAGAGTGCGTGACAGTTGATCAGTTTTTGACCTATCAAGCTGTTCCCTTTGGGGCGTCGTCATTGGTAAGACCCATGTGTCGACGGACTTCATCCTGTTTTTCTCCGTTCAAGGTGTTTAAGAGGACATCACAGTGCTTGTTAAATCCTCGGATTGCTTGTTCATGGAAGTAAGCCAGAAAATTTTCTCTGAGTTCAATGGAAATGTCAACTGAGCCCTCATCCCAGTCTTCATCGCCGTCTTCTAGACTGTCAGAAAATTGCTGCAGCTTTTCAGCATTTTTAGGATTGCGCTGCTTAGCCTTGAGCTTATACTCCACGGAGTGAAGCGAGTACGCCATATCCAGTACTTCCCCTCTTCGAATAACAACCACTTTGCCGAAAACCATGTTACCATCTTCAGTTTTGAATTCCAACCTGTTCAAGGCTAGAACATTTCCACCTTTAAAATTCCTTGCCGTCTTGATGACTTTCTTTAACTTCTCTGGCATGTTAGTCAAATCTGCAATCTGGTCAACAGTAACATCGTATTCCCCAGGTGGAATTCCCTCCTTCAGGTCACAGAGGTTGTTTTCGACGTAGTCCGAAAACCTCAGCGATTTTATCACAGCTTCCGCTTTAGTTGCTTCGCCTTTGAGTGCAGCCTGCTCTTTGCTATAGTTAGCAACCTGCCTTATGACATGCCTGTGCTGTTCCTGAACAGCTGCGCCATCTTGGGGCTCCTTTGTTGGTTTGGCTGTGACATTTCCCAGAAACCCTGCAATCTTAGCCAAGATCTCCTGAGGGATGGCGGAAACACGTTTGAAACCCTCGTCAATTGCATTCTTGCAATCCTCAGGGTCATTGCAAACAATAACTGGTATTTCGGAGCTTCATCAAATTGGCTGTTACTTGGTTGAAGGTCCAGGTAAAATTCGAATCTCTCTCAGGGTTGTAATGAAACGCAATTAAATCCACCATGGCGGCGAGCATCATTATTGACCCGAAAAACTTTGTAAGCGAGAGTCCGAAAAACATGATTTTAACCGCTTGTGAAACTCGCTTTTGTTTCGCTACGCAACCAATGTCTGCAGCAACTCAAATAGGCAACTTCTCGGAGGAAAACAGGAGCTCCATAAACGCGCTTCTGACATCCAAAGTCTCCAAGCTCAAGTGAAATTTGGCCGGGTCAAACTTCACTTTGGCATAGTTAATATAACCAAACTGGCCAATGAAAATAAGTCATGACATTTCTTGGAACCTGGGAAACGTCCCAGGTTACATCCATGATAAGTGGAACGAAAACAAAACAAGACGAGTCATTCACAAAAAACGTCATATTATGTTACTGCCGACATGATACGATAAAACATGTTATGATTATGTGCCCGTTATTACACAACTGGAGAATTTGGAAATTATTGAAAAGATTTATACTAAAATCATTTTATTGCTAAGAATAAATTCTCGAAACCGAAATGTTATAACGTTTTCTATTAGTTTTCATAAGAGACCGATCTATAATTTAATAATGAAGGAAGGCTATTTGCATGCTTCCTAGAATGTGGGAAATATACCGTAAGGAAAACAAAACGGCTTACATTTCAATAAATGAATTATATTTAGCAGTCACAACATACTTTTCACGAGTTATTGAAAAGGTTTTTTCCTCAAAATTTTTTTTTTGTTAATATGAAAGAAAGGCAGGATAGGTGGCTTGACAAGGCAAACTATGTCCATATCCTTTAAATGCTGTTCTCTAGAACACTAGAGGAGCAGAAAGAAAACATTTTAGAAAACAACAACAACAGCAACAAATACTTTATTTACTGAGGGTGAAATACATTCTTACCGGTAACCCGGTAGTTTACATAATGGCCCTCAAAAAAATAATAATAATAACTAAATAAATAAATAAATAAATAAATACAAAATTTAAGTAAAAAATCTTACTAATCCTACTAATTATAAAAATTCCTACTAATTGTTAAAAATTCAAATAGTTATACTTAAAAAGTCCTACTGATCATAAAATGCTCTAGTGAGGAGTTTTCCTTAATAAAATTGTTCTGTAGCGTTATCCTGAAATTTGAGTGGGAAATTATGTTTCTGTATGAGTTACCCGGCTAGATTATTCCATAGACGACATGCACTTGAGTGGAAAGTTCTGAGCCCTGAGTTTCTTTTACATGATGGTCAAACGTCATTACAGATAGCAGATCTCGTACGATAACCATGTGTAGACCATGTGTAGACCTGACATATTTAAAATAACGCCTGTTATAATATAGTTAATCGATTTTTTGGGTTACAAGCAAGGAGTTACGCCAGGCATTAACTTTTTTTGAGATTAATTTCCGCGTCCGTCCAAACGTTCCACGTGCTTCGTCTCGTGATTGCTAAGGGGACACTTCTTGTGAATATCACGTGATACTCCCATTCCCCTTTATTCCACGAAGGGTACACGTCATTAGTCGAAAATTATTCACTTTAAGCGGTAATGCAAAATTTCCGCGAAGGGATCTTTTTGTTTTTAATTAAAGAAGTCAAAGGAAATACAGTAAAAATGAGCAGCTCTCAAATATCGTGACATTATTATGTTATTTAATCGTGACAATATACATTACTTTAAAACCTGTTTTTACAATATGACCAGAGAAAATATTGACATTGCGACCTCTATTGTGCAACGAAGAGTATTGAATAATTTTACTGCAACGGAAACATGCACAGGCCTGGATCGAATGGAACCGAAGGTATCTACACAGTTGGAGCTTCATTCATTCGACTTCGGTCAGAAAATCCCCTTGATTTTTGAAGCCGGAACTTTGTGGGAAATTTTGTTATAAAGACTTTCGATTGAAGCCGGGTCGTTTTAAGCCGGAAAGTTAGTTTAAACGTCCAGCGTTCGCACAGGTTAAATCAACTCAGTAGTCTCATAAACGCAGAGGGATAACATTGTCACATGTTGCTGACGTAAGCTTATAATATCAAGATACAAGTTTAAAAGCGATCTTTGAGGACGTCAAGGTGTTTTAGGGCTTGTGTTGTTTAATCCTCGAAAATAGTGAGCCAACTTAATTCATTAAAAACATTTTATGAGGCGTTAAATATGGATAATGAAGAACAATTTCAGTGTCGAAACATTTCGCTTAACATTATACCGCCCAAAACCTTGGACCTTGGAATTTCGATCTTCTGTGGTTCTCAGTCTCTTTTAGACCAAGAAAAAAATTATTGTGTCTTCTTAATTTCCCTACTATCTAAACGACTAAGATTGTGGTACTTATAACCTGTCACGATAGTCTTTAGTTCAGTCGAAACCCACAAGGAACAGATCATGAAACTCAAACAAACTCATACAAAATAGGTGCTTGCCAAACGTACTTCTAAAGAGCACTGTGTTAACACTTATAAAGAGTTCTAGAAAGCACCGAATTCATTGTAGCTACCCCGTCACCTTCTATTATTAAATGGAGCTACCCCGTCACCTTCTATTATTAAATGGAGCAATCCAAATATGTCATTCACACAATATCAACAGAGCTTGGCTCCGTACCGGCCTGTTAGCCTCATATTACAATGGATACACTGATCTAAATTTTGAATTGATTGATTGATTGATTGACTGACTGACTGACTGACTGACTTACTGACTGACTGACTGACTGACTGACTGATTGATTGATTGATTGATTGACCCTTGTTCTTAAATAGTCCATTTTCGAGTTCGCTATGACCACTGAATAAAATTACTGAGAACGCATTTGTACAGGGTTAGCCTCGACCTAAAGTTAAATATTCACAAATTCCAGCGAGAAGATGACCTTTTCACAGCGCTGTCTATTGTTTAATTTTTACTTTAGGTCGACGCCAACGGTGTGCATTGAAATGCGTTCTCAGTGCTTTTATTCAGCGGTCATGGCGAACTCGAAACTGGACTATTACGTGGCATATAATTTGAGGATACCGAGATATATAAGTACGTGTCTAGTTTATTAATATTCATTCATCCTTCAAAATGACTAGAAAACATAGCTCGAGCTCTACAAATCCTTTAAACTTTTTGAAACATGAAATTCTACAATGTTCTTTTAAGGTTTAAATTAGTGTAACTTGATAGAACTTCAATTACGTTGTTATCATGTTCTTAAAATTTCGGACAATCTCAACCTTAAATTCATTCATTCATTCATTCATTCATTCATTCATTCATTCATTCGTTCGTTCGTTCGTCCGTCTGTCCGTCCGTCCATCCGTCCATCCATTCATTCATTCATTAGTCCGTCCGTCCGTCCGTCCGTCCGTCCATTCATTCATTCATTCATTCATTCATTCATTCATTCATTCATTCATTCATTCATTCGTTCGTTCTTTCGTTCGTTCGTTCGTTCGTTCATTCATTCATTTAGCTTCGCCTAACTACAATACAATAATATATTCATGAAATAATTAGGCAGGGAGACCACTGCAGCCTAGTCCGGCAATTACAGTGGATCCCTCGTTAATAAGAATTATAAACTTAGGCTATCCATATAAAAAAAAATCAAAGGGAAACAAAACAGAAGTTCAAATTGCTAGAAGCAGCACGACGTTCGGACAGAGAGTTCTCCAGGTTCTGATGTTGTCAACGTCGTACAGATCTAGCGCCTTGTTGTAATAACGAAGTAGTGAACGCTTAAATGAGGGTTCTTACAGAGGGTCATGATAGTAAAATGTGGTGACAGGTCTGCGCTCTAACAACGCACGTATTTCTGGCCTTTTACTACAGTTTGGCTCTCATGAGCATTCCGTCTGATACGATCGAGCGTTCAATCTTATTGCTGTTGTTTTTAGAGCTCTGTTTTCACTGTGTGCGAATGAAACAATTAGATTAAAGTTAACCAAACCAGGTGGAAACTAACAAGATATGAAAAGAATTCCATCCTTCTTTACTCGTAGGAACAGCAGCTTGGTACGTGGTAGGCATCACGTTCAACTGCGACAAACGTTGCTATGGAAACTGCGGTCTCTGTGATAGTACACTGCTTTGCACAGGGCGGCCATCCTTCATGCTTACAGCCAGTTCGTAGCGTGCTGTTTCAGCCCTCCTCAATTCGTGCCCTTAAGAAAAATTGATAGAAGGCACCTAAAAGATATACTTCGAAGGGCTGTTGCCGAAAGTAATCAACCCAAACGGAGTTTTAAGGTAACAGAATTTTGTGAATCGAAAAGAGACGTACACAGTGCGTCTCCTATTTTTTGTCCTTGTCTGTGACAAAAACTAGCGCTTAAGCTACATGCAATTCGGCACCCTTACGCCTGTTTCCTGGTTTTACTGTATTTGTTTGTTTGTTTTCTTTATATGCCAGGCGGACCATCGTTATGTATTGGATATAATCAACACCGTCCCTATAATTCAGCGCTTTGTTCTACCAGTTTTCTATCAAGTCAACTGGGAACTGGTCATTCTGTTATTTCATAACGAACTCGCGAAAGAAGTGCGAATTGAAATTATAGAAGATTTAATACTCGGAAGAGAATCGGTTTAATCGTGACCCCAATCTCATGACCCCCAATCTCAACTATTTCCATCTTCTTCAGGCCAACAAGAAAGAAAAAGCTGTAAGAACAGATGAATATGAAATGATTTATCTGAGCGATGGCTGTGAAGAAGAAGAAGAAGAAGAAGAAGAAGAAGAAGAAGAAGAAGAAGAAGAAGAAGAAGAAGAAGAAGAAGAAGAAGAAGAAGAAGATCGTTTCCCTAACTTCCTTGTTCCCGATTTTAAAAACGCAAAGATACTCCTAAGTGCCACGCAATTACCTCCATAACTTTGTTTTCGTGAAGTTTTATGTAGAACAATTCCAAAGATTATGTTTTCCCTTTTTGTCACCCCCAAAACAACTCACACTGGATGTTTTATACTCATAAGCGTTCCTCTTAAGAGGAACAGCTATGAAAAAGCACACTTGCTCATTTAGAACTATTAAGAGGAGTTGGTCTTAAATTTATATCAGCAAAACAATGGTTATCTTAAAGCGATCTTGTTTCATGATACAAATATATGAATTTTGTTCCCAGCATAACCGTTATACCCGTTGAAGTTATACAATTGTATAGATCAGATTAGTTTAAGTAAGAAATAGATCATAGATGCACAGGGGAAAAAAGTAAATGAAAACCGCAAATAGCAATATCAACTGAAACAAGCTCAAGGTACTATTCCCCGCTGTCTCCGTTGTATCCGTCACACTAAACAAATAATTGGATTTCCAGACATATCACAGTAGTCAAAAGACCTCAAGTATAACGGATGAAATGAGCTCAAAGTACTCTTCCCCGCTATCTCCGTTGTACCCGTCACACTAAAGAAATAATTGGAGATACAGTTATATCACAGTAGTCAAAAGATCTTAAGTATAACGGGGACGGCGGATACAACGGGGAAGGACTTACAGTACATCAGATCTGCTTCAAGGAATATATAAAAGACAACGGAGATAGCGGATACGGCGGGGACAGAACTTACAGTAGTAGTAGTAGTAGTAGTAGTAGTAGTACTAATACTACTCCTACTACTACTACTACTACTACTACTACTTCTAATAATAATAATAATATTAATATAATAATAATAATAATAATATTATTATTATTATTATTATTATATTATTATTATTATTATTATTACTGTTATTATTATTATTACTATTATTATTGTTATTATTATTATTATTATTATTGTTAGTAGTAGTAGTAGTAGTAGTTGTAGTTTTAGTAGTAGTACTGTAAGTTCTGTCCCCGCCGTATCCGTTATCTCCGTTGTATTTTCGATCTTTTTAATATTCCTTGAAGCAGATCTGATGTGCTGTAAGTCCTTCCCCGTCGTCTCCGCTATCCCCGTTATACTTAAGATCTTTTGACTTCTGTGATATGACTGTATATTCAGTTATTTCTTTAGTGTGACGGATACAACGGAGACAGCGGGGAACAGTACTTTGAGCTATTTTCATCCGTTATACTTGAGGTTTTTTTTACTTCGGTGATATCACCGTGAATCCAGTTATGGCTTTAGTGTGACGGATACAACGGAGATAGCGAAGAACAATACTTTGAGCTTGTTTCAGTTGATATTCCTTTTTGCTCTTTTAATTTAGCGTGAGTTCTTTATAGTGTCACGGATATGACGGATAAACCGGGGACAGCTGTCTAATTACATTTTTGTTACACAAATTAATTGTCCTGCCAATTAGCTCCTTGATATTTCCAGGTGTCCCTGAGGTTTTCGTTCATTCTGGGTTTTGCTTGCTTGCTGCTAAATTATTAAAATGACATGCTTTTAAGGCGTTGATCATCTACCGGTATGTATGTTTTGTTTGCGCTGCAAGGTTTTTCCTGGATTCTTTATCAGTAAAAACATTTTGCCAAGGAGACGTTATCCTCAATGACATACCAACAAAAAGATACCCTTTTTTTTTCTATATTCTAAACAAAACTAACAAAGGGCTTTACACAGAATAAAAAAATGTGATAATGAAACATCTATAAACTGCTTAACTGCTTGCGCTGATTGTACAAAGAATCCCTATACTTGACTACACTTGATGTGGAAGGAAAAAAAGGAATTCTAAAACCAGTTGTGGCAGTGATACATTTGATTGATGGTTCATTGTTCATAGTTTGTAAAGAGCCAACACAACTGTGCTTGCGATTACCAAATGTTAACGAAAAGAATTTGATTACAGCGATTATGTTATCACTGTAAATTGTATATGTCCGGCATTTTTCTTTTTTTGCACCGTAGCCTCATTTCTTTGCTGGAATTTATCGTTTATCGAATACAAAAGATACCAACGAAGAATTTGATTAATGCCTCATTGTCCACTGCTTGTGAATTGTCAAGAAAACTATCTTTGCGTTTGACAAAACTGCGTTTGACGAAAAGAATGTGATTATATTGATTACGTAATCATTGTAAATTGTGCGGGGATATTTTTTCATCGTAGCGGCTTTTTTGGCTGAAATTTATCGAAAACAAAAGGACCACACCGAGGAATTTTAACAATCTAGCTATCATGCTATAAAAGTAGACTGAAAGACTACTTCGTTCTCACTTCACTCGGTGACAGCCATGGCCACAGCGCCATCAAGGCAACTCAATAACAAGGTATGTGCTACATTTGATATTCCTTCTTCGCTGGTTTTGATTAGACAAGTTCAGGAAGGAAAGATGCTCTCGTTCTTTTAGTGAACGGATTTATGAAGATTACCTTAAAAAGTAACATAACGGGAACGAAATACTGCATCACTTAGGTCTTAACCAGTTTATCTACGATTCAGGGTAGTTTGCAATATGCAAAACCTGTGAATATGTTTCCTACAAGATTACTGCGTCTTTTTTGGTCACATTCGCTACTGATCATTTTTTGGTTTCCCTTGTATACATTTTAGGGAATACGAAGCGCCCTGTTAAGCAAGGTCTTACCAGCTGTCCAAGGAAGTTGTTCGCTACTATCAGCTAAACTTTCGTACAGCAAACATGAGGGAATGTCTTGTGATGATCAGTGGCTAGACATATGCCAGAAACGTGACGAATGTGACGAAAAGATTAAGAAAATGAAAGGTGTAGCATTTTTCTTCTCATCCGTCGCCGCCCTAGAGAAGCGAAGTAAAGAAAAGGGAGAAAAGACAAACAGCCAGGAACAAGAGGACGACCCGAACGAAGAATTACCAAAAAAATATTGGCCAGCAGTAACTTACTGGATTGCAGTACAGTCTCCCAATGGCATGCGCGTATCAACGGTGCCCTTACATTCGGCCCTATTAGAAACGGGCATGGAAGTCATAGCCAAAGCCCTACCAGTCTGCAAAAGAGGAAGTGAAGAGGAGTCCTGCGCACCATTATGCACCACACTAAAAGATCACAACAACCTTTTTATACAGACCAAAGTGGACAAGTCGTTTTGTCACAGTCTTGAATTGCTGCAAGATCAAATAATAGAAGAGCCCTTGGAGTCAGTTAACGCAAGTGAGCGCGTGGTCAGGTTACAAGTTGTTTGTGGCTTGTTCACTGAAAAACTGCGAGACAAGTTAATACCCTCGCTCGTCAGTTCCGGCCTGCAGTTTGATGTCTATGGCATTGAGGTATGCGACTTGCCCCAGGAAATCCCAAAAGGCCTCGGATCGCCCATTGTCATAGCAATGAACGACATCGAACGAGCCATGGCGAAACTGGGCTATGCACTACACAGTGGAGAGATTTTCAAGAAGGTCAAGAATGCTAAATACACATATCAGCACTGCTGTTCAGTAAAGAAATTCCTTTCTCTGCTGGGAAGCAACGATCAGTTTAAGGACACCATCATCAAACATCTGAACAAGCTCGTAGAAATCCTGGGCGATAGAGAATGCGAATTCGTGAAGCAGCTGCGTATCAACTTCGACTTAATTGAAGTGAATGGAGGATGGTGCTTCTCAATAAGCCAGAGAAAGTTCGTTTTACATCCCATCAAAGACACGGAAATTGGCAAAGAATCTCCCAGAGCGTACGTCGAATACGAACACACTAAAATGCCAGATCCAGGTTACTTCAAACAAATATTGCAGAATAGCCTCAGCCAGCAGGTAATGGCGCACTTTTGTGAATACTACATTCGACTCCTCAACTGCCGCATTAAACAGCACAAAGAAAAGGTCATGTGCCTCATAGGAGAGCCTAACAGCGGAAAAACGAGCCTTTTCACACCCATAACCCGCTTCATCCCAGCAAGATACATTGCCATGATCGGTAAACAAAAGGCTTTTAACAAGAGCTTGATCGACGAAAACACGCAAATCATCTTCCTGGACGAGGCGCACCCCAAACTGATGGACCCGGACGACTGGAAAATATTGACTCAAGGAGGGCTCACTGCACATGACCGAAAGTATAAGACCTCAAGTCTTGCAGTGATACGATGCCCAATGTTCATCACATGCCAGACGGAGATGAATTTTGGAAGGGAGCACAACAGCGCTATGGACGCCCGCCTAAGAAAGTTCCACTTCAAAAGCCTGACGTCACCGCGCGTAGCGGGAGTCCAAGAATTCCTGCAAGCCAATGCAATGGACTGCATTGTCTGGGCATGTGGACTGGCACGCACCCCAGACGATGAACTGCCACCTCCCATGCCGGCGACCAGGTTTCAGCCAGGAGACATCAGTGAAGAAGAAAAGGAAAGGATTAGAACCATGCAACTGGACGAAAGCGAAAGCGAGAAGGAAGGGAGTGAGCAAACGGAACAGAACACGGCCATAGACTACAGTGATGCGGAGGGAGTGAACGAAGAGTCAGACACTTGTTCTACCTCTTTGGATTCATGGGAGAAGAGTCTGGAGAACATTGCACGTCTGCGAGAGCAAGAGCCATTCCACAGTCTCAAGCAGAGGCAACTTGCTCTACTCGCCGCTGAAGTAAAGCGCACGGTCGATGAAAGGGAAAGCCAGGAAGAGCGAGCACGATTGCGTGTCTTGGAAGAGACTAAAGAACGCTGGATCTCGTTGGGGATGATGAAGGAAGAAGATGCCTACTTGCTAGTGTCGGTCAACGGCCCTTACCATCCGAATATAGAGCGTTCTAGAGACGAATACTTTGCGAAGAAGAAAAAAGAAGACAAACGGATGCTCGAAAAGAAAGCGCGCGAGTACTTCAACAACGAGTGGGTTATGGAGAAAGAAAAGGAACTTCGAGACCTCCAGAAAAGAGAGGATGCGGCGACAGACGATGATGTGAAGCGTGCACTCCAGTACATGTTGGAAGTGACTGTCGAAGCGCTCAAGTTAAAATTTCAGAAGGAAGAAGTTCACGGGCTTGCGAAACTGGTACTGTTGGAGCGGAGAAAGAAGGCCGTGGAAATGCAGTGGGTCTCCTCGTCTCAAGCGCAACGCGTGAACAGCATCTGGTGCCCCCTACCCTATATTTGTGAAGAGATGGAAGATGAAGCCGAGGCGGAGATCTTCATAACACCTTCGACGTCGCCCAAAGCGTACCGCCGCTCATCCAGTCAGCCTCTTAAAAGAAAACCTCTGAAACGACGAAGTGGGTCAACCAGTACACCAGTGCCCAAGAGAGGAAAAATAACCCACTTTTTCTCCCCGAGTCAACAGTAAAAGACAGTGAACAAAGTTAGCATTTGTGTCACAAATTGACCTTGCGATTTCATGTGACATGTAGTTTAACCTAGGCACATTGTTTCTTTCCAAGTTCTTACCATTTCTCAAAGCATGCAATAAAGAACTGCATATATATAACGGCAACAGTATTGTGGTCTATATTTTACTGAATGGCAAAGGAGCTTTCTGAGGAACAGATATCCAAAACAGACGTAGCTCGGTGCATTACCCTTACGGAAATTTGATTGCAGCCCTTTTCTTCAGAGAATCCGCCGTTCTTCCGTTTTGAAACTTCAAATCAGGATCTCTTAGAATAGCTGTCCACTGTCCAAATCCGTGCCTATTCATCCCTTTCTCGAGAAAATCGTCCTCATCCGCCGTAAATTTCAACACGCGGCGATGACTTCTTTGGATTTGCAATCGGTTTGTCGGTGGGGCAACCCTCTTAGGGGGCACGCTTTTCGGTTCTGTAGTTTCAGCCAGTGCCGCACAACTTGAAGATGCATCGCTAAGCCTCGCGCTCACCTCCTTATCCAACTCAGAGCCTTTGGTACCTTGGAGCTTTTGCAGACACTCGTGAGCCTTCACAGCAACTTCGCGCGACCTTTGCTTTTGATAGTGAACTTTGGCGACGGCCGAGCTGTGTTTCTGATCTTCCGACAGAATCCTTTGCTCTTTGCTAGTGAGCTGATTGAGGCTTTGCGTTTCGACGATTTGACGATAGCGCGTCGGATGAATGTACTTTCCGATTGCGTCAAAAACTAGTTTACTCATGATGTCGCCCAATTTGCTGTGTTGGCCTCCATTTCTCGTGACAAGAACGAACTCGCACTGGGGTTTTAGCAATGGCCTCACGAAGTTGATGTAGCTATCGAGCACCTGCACGCTTGCATCGGTTAGAATCAAGGAGTCAAATCCGTATTTGCTGGCAGTCTTGAACTTTTTCTGGTCAATAAATCCCCCGTTCTCCTTCGCTGCCCTAACCATGTCGACTGTCAAGTGCTGATAAGTCATAGGGCGCGACCCCTTCACTTTAATGAACAAGTACATCGACACAAATCTCGTGGCAAATGTTAAGTCGGATGGGTTCACTTGACCAGGATTGCTCTTGCACGTCTTTACGATGTTTTCGTAACGTGGCAAGTGAAATGTCACTACTTGCAGCAATTCCTCCATTGTCGCCCAGTGACCTCGAGCTTCCAATGTGTCGATGTCCAGTTCTCGGGTCCACTGCAATCTCATCATTTTTGCCACTGTCTTTCGAGCTCTCTTAAGGTACAACTCAGTAGCAGATAGGTTTCTCAGAACTGCGTAGGATGCCCCATTGATTTTTCTAAAGTCCATTAGTTCGGAAATTGCGTCTATGTAGCCCAATCGCCCACCATGCCCGAGTTTGCACTCGTCTTGCAAGTAGTCTATGAATTTGAACAAAAGATTTGGGGAGCACAGACTGTAGTCTATTACTTCAAACGTCAATTCTTCCTCGTCTTCACAACAAAAGTTCAGAAATTTAACGCTTCTCTTCACTATTTGTTGAGCTGTGCGATCTTTCTTGCATCCCCCACCACTACCAGTCAGCCATTTCGCGAATGCTTCGCCAATTTGGCCGGAGACTGAAAATGAAGGAACAACTATGACACCATGTTTTGGCCTTCGGCTTGATTCACAGTCATTTGTAGTGGTATCTGATAACTTAGTGTCCTGCACTTGCAATGAATGTTGAAGTTCTGTCAGGTCGGGTTTTTCGTCAAAATAAAAGAACCAGCTGTGCTTAGAATTGACATGTTTCCTGCATCCACGCTGACTTTGAAATCCTTCGTGTTCGCATACTTGAATTGGACAATGGTACAAGCTGTCCGCATCTTCTTTTTCTAAGTGAAGCCGTTTTGGTTTTGGCGATGCACCATCAATCGTAGACCAATCGACTCTGACCTTCTTGTTCATTCTTGAAAAAGAGGAACTGATTCAGCCAACAGAATTCTGTTTGCACCATTTAGAAAAAACCGACGAAACAATCACACCCATTGGCAAACAATAGAGCCATCATTTAATTTGGAGCTTGTCAGCGCTTGTCCCTACTTGCCCGAGCTTATTAACATTGTACTCAAATTCATAGCAGAGAGTTACATCCCAAATGGGTTCGGGCCTGCCCGGGCAAGCCTGTGCATACCTACAACAATGGTTGCATTGTGTAAGTTTAATTTACTGAGGTATGCCTCTGCTTGCCATTCTTCATTGGTCTTGAGTTAATTTACAAACCCATGTTCGCATTAGTATGGCGTTCGTGTGATGGTGTTCAACCCTACCTAAAACACTAGCTACAACAAACTTTTCGCCATGCAATTAAAAAGCGATAAAAACATGGATGACAAGGAAAGAAGAATGGTTCTATTGAAGAACATGTACAAAGGAACTGTCATTTTCTTAATAGGAACCATTTTACATCAATGGGAACTAATTGTTAGGAACAAATTGTTCCGCGTGTCAATAAAAAGGAACATTTCATTCAAAACGGAACTCGTGAATGAGAAAAATTGTTCCTCAAATGAATAAAACGGACCAAAATGATAAAAAGAGGAACAATACCAATGCGAACATTTGTTCCTCAGCGACTCATTTCGGAACAAAAGGTTCTTTTCAATGTTTAAAATTCGGAACAAAAGGTTCCTTTTTAGCTCTAAATGAACGCTTTGTTCCTATTTTTCACAACAATTTGTTCCTTTTCATACTATAGGACCACTCCAAATAGGAACAATCGTCAAATCATGGGAACGTTCCCTAAGCAAAAATGAGAACAGCACCAAAAAACTAAAAGTCAATTTAAAGGCCAGTTACGGGATGAAGAAAACATGCCAAAGCCTCTTAAGAATCTCAATGCTGAATAAAAACAACCGCCAAAATTGGGTTGACAAAATCTTGCTAAAACATGTTAAAACATGAAAGTAAAAATTTAGGAAAACGTAGAAGAAAGTATGCAAAATATCCCGGGTATATTGAACAGTCATCAAAGACAGCGACAAGATCAAAACAACAGAAGCAACATTCCTGCGAGCTGTTTCGTTGGGTTTCTCAGGAGAGCGAAGATTTTGTCCACATCGAGACATTTACGGATGTTAAAGACGTTTTCATCTTATTAGACGCTATAGCGAAATTACAAAAACCCATTTTAACAACCTTATTGATCCGGGAAACTGAACCCAACCTCATAACAGTGTCCCTTTCCAGCGTGAAAGTTGGTGTGCAGTTTTTAATATTTTGCATGTTTTAGACTTAGGATAAGAGGAGAGGAGACAGACAGAAAGGGCCCAGTTGCTCTAAGCATGGTTCGCGCTAACCCGTATTAAATACCATGTCAACCTATAAGTTTTAATACATCTTAACCAATGGTTAGCGCTACTCATACTTCGAGGAACCCAGCCCACATTGATTGATTCATTAACAGACAGGTAGACAGACGGATATACAGACAGACAGATTGAGTGATTGACAGACAGACAGACAGATAGACTGAATTGTCGTAATAGGACGTTAAAATTCTTCAAAACAAATCATGTAATAAAAAAGGACTCATAGAAGCGGGAACCACTGTGGTAGAGGCCGGGACAGGTGTATATAGTACGGACAGGGGACTAATTCTTACCTCACTATCCCTTCCCCCCCTCCCCTTCCAGTCCCCTTCCCCAGGCATGCATCATGAGTCTCAACCTTTGCCAGTTAAGTTAAGCAATCGATAACCTTTTTTCTGTGAGGAAAGTTGTAATAAACTAATACTTTTATGCTGTTTTATAGTTATTGCTCAACTCATTTTTTAGGTTCCCACTCATTCCTTTTTAAGGGAAATATGTACCTCACTAAAACGACTTCCAGGGGTGCTACGTACGACCACATTCGTTATCAACTACTTTTAACTGATGTAATCATCTCTGAATTACCGTTCCTCCTCACAGAAACTCTTTAGTGAGCCAAAAGTTTGGCGCTGGCGAGGCTTTTCTATTGGATTCGGATACGCTCTACCAAAGGGCCAAAGCCTGAAACGTCAAATATTAAATCTCTTTACGGTGACCAATGCGTCTTATCAACTCAATTGAAAATTAATGCTTAAAACTCCAACTGCAATGCCGTGAATGACGGTTTAACATACTCGCCTAGCAGATATACATAAAACAAGAAAAAAAGATGACAGCCTGAGATGTCAATTAATCAACATTTATTTTCTCATACAGTCAATGAGGAAACGCTCTCACTACTTTGCAAGTGAGGAGAATGAAATTGTTCTCGATTATTCTTTTCGCTCACTACATGTTTCTCGTGAGGGCTTTCAAACCAGCGAATGTCTCCTGGCCTACGGGGATAATTTTATCCGGAGGTAGCATAAATCCTCCCTGGCTGCTGCTTCTGGGGCGGAGCTCGACGCAGTAGGAATGTACAACTCCTAGCACCCCGAACGTCCAGTCGGTCGTGTCTCCAGTGGTGGGATCTATAAAAAAGGAAAAAAAATACGTTGGACGCACTTTGATCAAAGAACAATCTTGAAGCAATCACCCCTTTCACTTTAAATGCTTCATCTAAAATATAAAGCAAAAGGGTAGAATACAAAAGCCGTAAGTTTCGCAACAGTGGCCTTGGGATTTTCCGAGGTCTCCTTGCCACTAACTTAGGTCCGGTGTAGTACTTGTAAATATTATAAAATTGGCAAATAAATAATAAATAAACAATTTGCTTCAATTTACTTGACTGCTACAGGACGGGAAATATTGTTTTCAAATGTTGATTTCTCGTCATTGGAGCCAAATTACTGTCTGGTATCTGTAATTTGGCTAGGAACTTGTTGAAAGTTTGTAGCTCCAAATAGCGCGTACATTAATTGTTTATTTGAGTAAAACCTGAACATTTTACAAATATTTTACAATGCTTGGCTCCGTGAAACGAGTATCGATCGTTCCTCTGGTAAGCCCAGCGTATCACAGCCTTTAATGTCCAATCGTGGCTGTCGTGAGAGAGGCCCTGGTGGTACCAAGCCATAGATCTCGCTGCACAGGTGTTGTGAAAGGGATCCAGTACGAGATAGTCTGGAATACACCATTTTGCTAATGATCAGTTCCTGGGGAATTGTGGGTAGATCCAGTTCTTTGTGGGGGCAAAAGGCCACTTTAGGACGTAATTTGAAATTGTAATTTTGAACGTTTGCCCCCACAAAGGACTGGATCTACCCACAATTCACCAGGAACTGATCATTAGCAAAATGGTGTATTAAAGGAGCCGTGTGACGGATCTCGCGCATGTACAGTACGATACATTAACTTTCAAAACCTGGCAAGTTTTTCAAGTTTCGTCGCAGATATATATCTTCGATTTTCAGCGCCATCCATATGGTACGGAACAAAAAAAACTAAAATTTCCAAAGAGAAATATAGCTGAGGCTTCAATGCGTGTTATAAGAAATACTGACCGAAATCAATCCTACGGACCAAATTGAAGATGGTGGACAGATAAAAAATCTGTTACTCGAGAGCGTCATCGAGCATGCTTGGCCGCAATGTTCCTTTAAAGGAATTGTAAAGAAAACAAAATAGTTTTGCTGCGTAGCACTCGAGTTAAATAATACAAAGCGAAATTTTTGTTGTTTTCGTCAGAGGGCTTAGAAACTGTATTTAACAGTCAGACATTATCAACATTAGCAGTAGCGACAAACAATCATGCTAACGGTAGCGGTAGCCGTAACCGTTATTCCCGAAACGCCTGGCTGTTCATATAGTTTCTCAGCATCCCAACAAAAACCAACAAAACTTTCATTTTTAGTTAAAGGGAGTGCACAGCATTTAGAAGAGGTTTACTCACAGATGGTGATTGCTGCAGGTCCATACGTGTACCTTGTGCCATGCACAGCTTGAAGAGCATTGACTGCAGCTTCCATAGCACGTTTCTAAATGATTGAATAAAATTATGTTAATGATAATCATCAATAACAGCGGCTTCAGCATCTTCAGCGTAGTTACCATCAGAAATCGTCATAGTCATCATCATCGTCGTCGTCATCATCATCATCGTTGTCAACATATAATCATGACAATTGCAACTTCGAGGCATACATGATCTACAGGAGCTTATGGAGGCGGGTTTTCTTGGTTTTCAGCCACGTGCGTGTCACACAAGTAAAACAAAACCATATCATCAACCGTTCAATAGATAAAGTCAAGAAATCGAGATTTTGTAGAAGAGTAAAAAAAAGCAACATGCCAAAGTCTCATGGCTGTGCGATATCCCAAACTCGAGTTAGTCGGCAAAATGTACCACTCAAAATTAAAGAATTTTGTATGGACATGCCATGTTGGTGTCCTTTAATTGAGGGGCACCAATATGGCGGCGGGAAACGAGTTAAAACAATCTGGAATCTACTTTGGCTATCTCAAAGGCTTTCTTCTCTCCGGTGAGCTTGCAAGCATTCGCATAGACGCTTCTCTTGCCATGTTGGCTTTTCAGACCTCAAAAACACACGGTGAATCGATGTTTTCATGTATGTGCATGCTTGTGAGCCGCCATCTTTAAGTCCCACACTGTCAATAAATGTAAAATTCAAACTGTTCTATTTTCAAAACAAAGCACGCTACTGAGCTCAAAACATGGAAGCAGCTACATTTCTAAAGTGTCTTTTACGTGATGAAGACAAAAATGCAAAAGTCAAGTGAAAACTAAGAATAGTTCTTACCGTACCGCGACGTTAAATAATACTCAACTGATGTTACCTAGTAACTGATGTGAATACGACTTGTATCCACCGCTATCCGCCCATTTGGAAAGTGAGTAGCGAAAAAATATTTAGGGATGAAGTGCACTTTAAAAGAAACCCAGGATTATAAGCTATGTACTCGTGTAAACCCGGCTAGCTAACCTATTTTATCATAGGTGAGAGGTTATTTCCTCGTGTAACCCTAAGTAACTCGAAAGTACATCCAGCGTGATATCCATGTACTCGTACCCCACTGTTCTTAACTTACCTGTTTATCGTAATTCGGGGGATAAGCAGCTGTGTAACCCCAAGGGCTCATCCACATCTGGCTGTAAGCATGAAAATCAATGTACCCTTTGAGCTCGTGCCTGCGACTGTAGAGATACTTAGCCACATTGTGAGTTACTTTCTCCGAAAACGGACGAGGTCCGGTGTAAATATCACTGCCGGCATTTTGAGAAGTTCCCACTCCTAGAAAAAACAAATGAATTAGTGATAATGACAATAGAAACAGCGATGGTGATGACATTGACATTGGCATTGGTACTGCTGCTTCTGCTACTGCTACCGCTGCTGCTGCTGCTAATGCTGCTGCTACTGCTGCCGCTACTGCTGCTGCTACTACAATGCTACTGCTGCCGCTACTGCTGTTGCTACTGCTACTGCAATGCTACTGCTACTGCTGCTGCTGTTATTGCTACCGCTACTCCCCTCATACTGCTACTGCAGCTGTTACTTCTACAGCTACTGCTACAGCTACTGCTACTGCTTCTGTTACTACTGCTGAGGCTGCTGCGTAACACCATTACTAGCTATTCTTTACGCAACACTGAAAATAAACTTGCTGTTCCCCCTCCCCGCACCAACTTTCTTAAGAACCGTTTCAGATATAGTGGTGCGGTGTTGTGGAATAGCTTACCAACTCACATGCAGCAGGCGGAATCTATAGAATCTTTTCAAGCCGGCTGCAGTAGCTTCTTTTAATGTAATTGCTTAATTAAATACGGCTCTCGTGAAAAGCAGTTTATCTACGTTATCAGTCGTAGTTTTAGATAGTTAGGCTTTCTATCTATAACTATTATTTTAGAAGTATTTTAGAACGCAGTTTTAAATTTTTGTAACTATAGTATTTTTGAGTGATCATGACCCAGTGTAACCGAGGAGAACGCCGTGTATAAATAAAGTTATTTATTTGATTTGCTGCTACTGCTACTTCGGCTGTTAGTACTACTGCTACTGCTACTGCTTCTGTTACTGCTGCTGTTACTGATGCTACTACTACTGCTATTGTCTCTTACTGTTATCGTCATCGGCATCGTCATCGCCATCGTGATCGTCATCGTCATCGTCATCGTCATCGTCATATCGTCATCGTCATAGCCATCGCCATCGCCATCGTCATCGCCATCGTCATCGTCATCGTCATCGTCATCGTCATCGTCAACGTCATCGTCATCGTCATCGCCATCGCCATCGTCATTGCCATCGTCATCGTCATCGCCATCGTCATCGCCATCGTCATCGCCATCGTCATCGCCATCGCCATCGCCATCGCCATCGCCATCGCCATCGCCATCGCCATCGCCATCGCCATCGCCATCGTGATTGTGATTGTGATTGTGATTGCAGTTGTAACTGTGATTGTTTATTAAAGTCGTTTTGCCTGGCATAGTTTAATTAATTTGTGAGACGTTAACAGATATTTCGAACGCTAGCAAAAAGCAACCGACCACTGAAAGGTGTGATCTACGTATTGATCGCCGCTCTTATAGCGTCCTACGAGACATACCTGCAAATTTATAATTGAAATTTCTGTTGGGGTCAGCACCATAACTTCCCCCGTATCGCTTTCTTGTCTTCCTCCACATGCGATTCTGGAACGCATGAAATACATTATTATTATTATTATTATTATTATTATTATTATTATTATTATTATTATTATTATTATTATTATTATTGCGGAAATTATTTTCCCAAAGTTCTAAAATACAGCACCCTCAACAAAAGTGAATAGGCCCAGAACAGAATCGTGCGTAAGTAGAACAACATAGGGAAAATATGAAATTTTGTGAAGATGTGAGTTGTAGAATAAAAGCAAGGTTGACATAGAAGTCAAAGCTGTATTCTTAAAAGAGCGCCTTAAAATTTATACTGCGCTCTGGTCTTTTCACATTTGACTCCTTTTGCTCCTGTTACGTTAGTATGATTTTACAGTTTGGTAGTACTCCGTAAACACGATCTCATTGACATCAATAACATTTTGTGTAAGGCCACCAATTCTGTTAAAGTGTTTTCACTGTGTGTATATTTTTGATTTTTTTTTTTTTATTTTATTTTTTTTTTGCTTACGGGGCCGGGGAAATCTGGAATATTAATAATACGCATCCAGTATCGAATTTTTCTGATATGTCTTGAGTCGTTATCGATTTTTATTTGTAGTGGGGTGGGGGAGGGGGGGCGTTGCTGTTGCGTTTCAGCCCTCGCACCTTTTAAGGGACAATATTAGCTTAAATGGAGTATTTGGGCTCTAGCAATTTGGTCCCATTCTAACCTCCCCGCGCAGTTGGAAATATCTCTGATCCCCCCCCCCCCCCCCACCCCCCACCCGACTAAGCATACATTGGTATGAGTATACTCGTATCCATCCACGTTCAGCACTGGTAAAATAATCCATTCATATTTGTCCAGCATAAACTTCACATCACTGTTGCTATTGCGTGAATCAAGGATTTGCCTAATCATGTACATGCAAGTCGCCGGACTGATCCATTCTCTGGCGTGGATTCCACAATTGAAAAAGAAAAGGCCTTGTTTGTTTCCTCTGCTCTTAATCTAGAAAATGAAACGAAAGGAAAGTTAAGCCGATGTTCAACTAATGTAAAACTTTCATATTATCCTGAGGTCCCATATTGAGCATAACTACTATGATACGAAATCCCATTTTTCTCTATTTATCGTCACCATGATCATCATCATCACCATCATCACAACCATCACCATCATCATTATCATCATCATCATCATCATCATCACCATCACCACAACCACAAAAATCATCATCATCATCATCATCATCATCATCATCATCATCATCATCATTATCGTCATCATCATCATCACCATCACCATCACCACAACCACAACCATCACCATAATCATCATCATCATCATGATCATCATCATCATCATCATCACCATCACCATCACCACAGCCATCACCATCATCATCATCATCATCATTATCGTCATCATCATCATCATCACCATCACCATCACCATCACCACAATCACAACCATCACCACCATCATCATCATCATCATCACCATCACCATCACCACAACCATCACCATCATCATCATCATTATCGTCATCATCATCATCATCACCATCACCATCACCATCACCATCATCATCATCATCATCATCATTATTGTCATCATTATCATCATCACCATCACCACAACCATCACCACCACCATCACCATCATCATCGTCATCATCATCATCATCATCATTATCATCATCATCATCATCATCACCATCACCACAACCAAAACTATCACCATCATCATCATCATCATTATCGTCATCATCATCATCACCATCACCATCACCACAACCACAACCATCACCATAATCATCATCATCATCATCATCATCATCATCACCATCACCATCACCATCACCACAACCATCACCATCATCATCATCATCATCATCATCATTATCGTCATCATCGTCGTCATCGTCGTCATCCCTGTGATAATTTTAAAGCAAACAGCACCACAGTTGCAAAATGTTTTCTAAAAATTTATCTGGCAACCATTTAGTTTGTCATTTAATTGTTCATTGAACCTGATATGATCCTGTTGCCTTTAAAGTACCGAACTACTAAGGGGGCCTTAACGTGAATTGGAGTGAAATTTTAAGAAGGTTAAAGAAGGGATTGAAATGTTTTAGAAATGTTTTGAAACACCACCAGACAGTTGACACCCCACAAGGGCACTGCAGCCTGCTGGGGAGCTGTTTGGTGTCCGTCTACTAATTTCTACTAATCTGTAACTTCAAATTCCAATTTTAAACCTTCATTATAACTAATCGTTTTAGAAAACTTATCTCTTCCCAAATATACCCAAAAATCACACAAAAAAATTCACCAAATATCCCACAACATAGCTTCGTGGGATGAGCATAGGAATTTTTGATTGCTTGAAAAGCGAACGAGATATTAATGTTAAATCCATTTTAAGCGGCGGAATAACGATTTTTTTTTGGTTAAATTCCGTCTTAAGCGCTAGTCCAGCCTGTAAGAGTGTGTTGCCAACTTTCATGAACAGATACTCATCCACCGTATATTTATACTTTGCTTCTGGACTGTAACTCTTTTTATCAGTTTTATTTGTTCATTAATTTCATTTGTTTCATGTTTATTTCTGCTCGGGATCAGAATCTTTTTTTTTAGTGACATTGCCTTGTAATTAATTAAAAAATAATGAAACCTATCAATAAATGGATGGATGGATGGATGGACGGACGGACGGATGGATGGGTGGGTGGATGGATGGATGGATGGATGGATGAACAACGGAAGAAGGGAACGAATAATAAACCTTTATAGCCAACTGTTCACGATTCTCGTAAGACGTTCCCAAGCTCATGATGGAGGCCACATCGGAGTGCTGCGCTGCCAATGTTCTTATTTCCTGATGGATCTATAATTATAATAATAATAATAATAATAATAATAATAATAATAATAATAATAATAATAATAATAAATCTCTGATGTGGAAGCATTCATCACGTGTACAAAGTAGTCTACAGAGGGGGAAAATGGGCAAAGAAAATAGCAATTAAAAATAGGAACGAAGGGAAGACTTTCAAAACGTGCTGATATTGGCACTTTCTCGTTCCCATGTTAACAATTTGAGTGAACGACATTTATCGATACTAAATGAACTCACATAAGGTTAATTAATGACTTCCCTTAAGGAGTCTAACACCGGTGTCTATCATTTACCAGCGCTTTTACTTTGATGATTATTTCTATCAATCTTTATATGTTGTTAACTTAATAGTAATATCAAACACCCGACAATCATTGATAGACAAGATATGAATAATTTTTGGCGTAATAGGTTAAAATAGCAACAGTAAAACGTGTTAGAAACACCCCTAATTTTAGCTTTAATCCATTATAACTGAAAAGCGAGCTTTGTGAGCCCCATATTTTATTATCAATAAATAATTGACGCAATGAAGTAAAACTTTTACAGAAATTCGCAGGAGCGGATTCACAGCTCCCTTAAATTTTCGAAGATTTAACTTGGCTCTGAATCCGCTCTTTTTAAAAACTTTGCAGACTGTTTATCTCGACACTCCAAGTACTTATTACCAATAAAAAAAATGGGGTCACTGAGCTTGTGTTTAAGATTTTATGGCTTAAAAAAGGAGCCCATCACCAGGAGCGTACAACCCCCATACTAAGCCACGGCATTTTTGCAAGCTGGTCTATACTTAGACTTCCTTTTTCCCTCGAAAAAGGGCAACGAGGACCGCGAAGGCAACAAGAGCGCCACAAAACAATGGTTTTAATGAGTGAAAACAAAGGCGCTGTGCGGCTGCAGATAGTTGTGACACGTGCAGCGACTTGTGATTGGTCAACGGGGCTCCTACGGGAGTCTGATATCGGTGGCGAATTCAATCTAATAATAGATTTGTCTCTGAAAACGCCATGACAGGAATATAGGACAGTTGTAATCTCCTAGTGATGGACTCCTTCGTAAAAGCTAAGATCAGAATGCATTTTGTCAAAATGCATTTACATATGAAAAGATTCCCCCGTTTAAGCCTCGTGTCCAAGCTCGTTCCAGCTCATTACGGAGGATAGGAATGGGGTCTCTTAGCAACGCAGTCTCTTAGCAACGCAGAAAAAATTGACATGGGTATTTAGTGTCATTTCAATTTCTTGGTCCTTTGTTAGATCATGCTACCTACATTCTCTTTAACTGATTTCTTGTGATGGGAATAGCAAAATTTCCCAAATTCAAGGCAACGAATCAAGGTTGTCAACTTCTGGGACACTCTATATAATTGTCTGAGGCAATGTTGATAGCCGTAATGATATTGACAACTTAAATCTTCGCGTGATATTTAGTTCTACCAGGTAATCGCAGAAGCGATTCCATGAGCTAGTCAATTTTGTGCTTGCGTGTAGTCATCTTGGCAGTGCTTCTCCGGAAGCACAGTGTAATCCCGGGTTTAACTTCACCATCTTAGCATTATTTTCTTGTTAAACGTACATCTTAACTACTGCGTTTTCATTCACTATATGCCTTCGTGGGGTTCGGCGTGCTTGATGGCTTACTCAACCTGACTAATGAGTCAACGAACGAGTCAAACATAATTTCTCCTGCCGTGATGACCTGGTAGAATCTCAACAAACTTCACCTTACAGGTAAGCCTCGTTTAATTTACAAATCTCTATTAACCTACTCTTCACTTAACACTTATACGGAATATATATATATATAGAGAGAGGAGACAGAACTATATTTACTGCTGCGAACACAGTCTTACCTCACTAAGTCTGTGATATTTGGTATCAAATCCTCCGGCTCTAGGTGAAGCCTTTTCCGCGTCAAGCAACGTTTGCACGTTCTCAGAGCCCACCTTAAAACTTATGCCAGCACCGTTCAAGAGATCTTCAAGTTTCTGCACAGAAGCGGGTTCCACGTGGATGTCTACAGGGTCCATTGAAGGAGCGGGATAGCTCCATAGATCAATCTAAGTTTGAAGAACCAGAGACAATACCAAGTTGTATTGGTGTATGAGCTCACTGAGATAGGATTGATAAAAAAAAAAAAAAAAAAAGCCGTGGGTTTTGATGAATTCTATCTTTTAATTGCGAGAACCATAAGTCTAACCTGACTTGTGGTGAATGGGTGGGCAGGCAGACGGAGAGGAGGGAGGGTGGGTTGGTTGGTTGGTTGGTTGGTTGGTTGGAAGGATGTATATATCAGCACGGTAATTTTGTTCAAAAAACACAAAAGCCGTGAACCAATTAAAAGAACACTAAAATTAAATAAAATCCCACTTTACAACGTAATTCTAAGAAAACTTATAGGCAATTGAACATTTAGTACAGCAATATTTCGAAATTATATACAAACTTACGTTAAGGTTCGACAGAGAGACTGAGATCTTCGAACTTACTCTTGAAACCTCTTATGGCCTTCATGCACTTCACATTGCTCGGTATTAAAGCATTTCATAACTTTGTCCCACGGTATAGGCAAAGCTATTTCGATAAAAATCAGTTCTTAGAGAATGGATGGATGGATGGATGGATGGAAGGAAGGAAGGAAGGAAGGAAGGAAGGAAGGAAGGAAGGAAGGAAGGAAGGAAGGGAGGGAGGAAGGGAGGGAGGAAGGGAGGAAAGAAAAAAGGAAGGAAGGAAGGGAGGGAGGGAGGGAGGGAGGGATGAAGGAAGGAAGGGAGGAAGGGAGGAAAGAAAAAAGGAAGGAAGGAAGGAAGGAATGGAGGGAGGGAGGAAGGAAGGAATATATTGATAAATGGTTGGATGTGTTGGTGGATGAATGGATAACCAATTTGGTTTCATCACGGTTACTTTAACCTAAACTGAACAAAAGTTATTACTTGTCTGTTTTCCCAAGCGTCGTGGGTTGTTTACCATTTACATGGGAATACCGGTTGGTCGACGGTTTCAGTAAATGGTACGCATCAAACATCCAAATGAAAATTTCCATGAGACGGGCGAGTTCCATTTACACAAATATTCCCAACCGTCAGATTTACACAGCGATCGAAGCCGAAAGGCCTGGAACTGGTAGAAATGAGCAAATGGAACGCACATTTCCGTTTGAAAATTCCGTTTGGAAATTTTGGACTACCTTTTCAGAAATTCCGTTTTCCCCGGAAATTTTCCGTTTGGGAAGACCAAAATAGGCTTTCCATTTACACTCCAACCGAAATTTCCGGATTTTGTCGGTAAATGGTAAACAACCGTGGACTACTATAATCCGTAGTCCCTTCTATTTCTAGTAAACGCGTGAGGGGAACAGTCATATGACCGTTGCTCGCGGTAAGAAGGTGAGGCTTTTGCGGGGACGTGTGGTTAGTCCATCATCCAAGGATGGTGGATGGTCTACGAAAAATTCCTATACTTACGCCATCTTCTCCTTTCTTGAGGAGATCGTCTAAGAAATCCAAATCAGCCTGACTGTTGGGGTAGGCACGGTAAAGTTTATGGCTACAATTCGGAGTGACATAGTGTTAGATCAAAGCAACCATAGCAACTAGTCAACAGACAACAACCAACAGCGACGTCAAAATAGACAACAGGTTTGGAGGCTTTCAACCATTAATGTGTTTCTTAATGGTTATTCTGAACTTTCAAGTCCATGAGTGACAAACAAACATTTTGCTGTTCTCAGAGAAAGACGACAACCTGGTGCGAACCCGAAAATAACGGCAGACACAATTTTGACCACAAGTTTTTTTTTTCCTTTTTCACGTCCACCTATTGTGCACACTTAGGTTCACGTCAACCCTTTGGTTGGCGGTCATTGCAAGCTACTTAATATAGCTATCATCATCATCATCATCAAAATCATCATCATTATCATCATCACCATCACTATCATCATCATCATCGTCGTCGTCGTCAGCATTATCAACATCATCATCATCAGCATTATCACCATTACCATCATCATCATCATCATCACCATCATCAGCATCATCACCATTACCATCATCATCATCATCATCATCATCATCATCATCATCAGCATCATCACCATTACCATCATCATCATCCCCATCATCATAATCATCATCGTCGTCGCCGTCGCCGTCGTCGTCGTCATCGTCGTCATCATCAACGTCGTCGTCGTTAGCATTACTATCATCATCACCATCATCATCATCATCATCAACATAATCGTCACTATCACCATCACCATCACCATCAGGATGATCACCATAACCATCATCATCATCATCATCATCATCATCATCATCATCACCATCATCAGCATCATCACCATTACCATCATCATCATCATCTTCATCATCATCATCATCATCATCATCATCATCAGCATCATCACCGTTACCATCATCATCATCCCCATCATCATAATCATCGTCGTCGTCGCCGTCGCCGTCGTCGTCGTCGTCGTCGTCAGCATCGCCATCATCATCATCATCATCATCATCATCACATCAGCATCATCAACATCATCATCATTATCACCATCACCATCATCATCACCATCACCATCACCATCACTATGATCATCAACGTCGTCGTCATTAGCATCACTATCATCATCACCATCATCATCATCATCATCATCAACATAATCGTCACTATCACCATCACCATCACCATCAGGATGATCACCATAACCATCATCATCATCATCATCATAACCATCATCATCATCATCATAATCGTCGTTGTCGTCGTCGTCGTCACCATCACCATTTCCATCACCACCACCATCATCATCACCATCATCATCACCACCACCACCATCATCATCATCATCATCATCATCATCATGTCAGCATCATTATTATCACTTTTGAGGAAGCTGTTCATTTAAACAGTTTCCTCAGTGTCAAACGTTTGTGAAAATGGTCATTATTTTGATTATCTTGCTTTGTGGCTTTTCTACGTGGACCCAGGAAGACGGGATAGGGATTGCGATTAAAGGAATTAAATTATTCATTTTAGCCCATATTTGTTTTCTTTGAAAGTCATCAAAAAAATTGAAACTCTTCTTGTCTACGAGGTGTATCAGTTTAGATGGATTGCTCCTCGTGGTTTTGATGTGAAGCTCCGGAAGTACATTGAAATTAAAGCAATTAAGTTGAATATACGGGGGATTAGTTCCTAAAGAAACTGTGGTGCTGCGGCGGTGGGGGAGTTAAACACGAAAATTTGGATTATAAACGAAGTTGATAATGTAAATTGACCACCGTACAGGGATTCGATTAGCTGACGTTTCGAGCGTTAGCCCTTCGTCGGAGCGAATCGACGAATTGTGGGTTGTTTAAGGGTATACAGAAAATGGAGCTACGCTATTGGTGGTAACATGGCAACGTGAGAAACAGGAATAAATTAATTGAATGAAAAGCGCTCGTTGATACCGTGTGGATTAAGACTACCGATTTGAAAGATCAACTCACGGCTTTTGCTCGAGATTTTTACGGCTTTCCGTGGTACCTTGATGTAGGGAAAGGCCGGAGATCGACATGCGTTGTTTGGAATGGCTAGGGAGAATAAAATGACGAGCGACAGGTTTGGATGCATCTTTGTCATCTTTCTCAACATCACGTAGATGTTCTCGGAATCGGTCACCTAGTCGTCTTCCTGTTTCGCCGATGTATAACTTCTTGCATAATGTGCAGGTTATGCAATAGCTAACATAGGCGGAGTATTAAGTTGAATATACGACAGAAAACGCTTCTTACACATCAAATTTGGTGTTTTTTAGCGCGGCACCATCTCCATAATTGTTTCAAGGTTTTGAATAGAGTTTGATGTTTTGAATTTCTTATTTACTTAGCTTTCCAGATGTTTGCTTAAAAAAAGAGCACAATTTTATACACGCATGCAATTTTGTTCATTGAGTCGTGAGAACCTGAAAAATATGAGTTTAAGAAACGAATCTTTAAAATAAAATAAAAAAGGTTAAAAGAAACGGTGTCATAGTAGGCCACCTCCTTCGAGTTTCGTTCAATAGACCCTTGGCCAAATTTTAGTTCTACTAGCTATAATATTACAAGTGAGGCGAGGCCTATGTTAAGTGTTTTCCATATTTTTATGTTTATAAATCCGTCTTCTTAGTCATGACCATCTTGTTCACCGTCGGACAGGGACCTTAAGCAAAGAGAGCGGCAACGGCACCGAAAACATAAACTGAGGTCACACATGAGGTGAATACTCGCAGGGAATGGTCGCAGGGAACGTTCTTACGTACGGTTCACAGGAAGGGAACGAGCATTTTTCAGGCGGTAATAGATTTTTTTTTTAGTTCACACTATAAAGGGAACTGGTCCCCACGATTGATTCGCGATTACTTCAAATCGTTCAACTTGTAAAATGTGGCAAAGCTATCCGTGAATTTAACTGCTCTGAATGGCGTTAAAATAAAGGAAAAGAAAGAAATTATTTTTACCGTTATGCGCTCACGTTCTCGACAAAACCTTGAATCAGATGGTTATTCACGTAGTTATTGAAGCGGACGGCAAAGAAATGTACGAAAATGTAAAATGAACGTGCAGAGCGCAGAGTGCAGTGCAGAGTTATTGCTCATTTGGCCTTTTAATTGTCTTGTGCCGTTCTCGTGGTTATTACCTTAAGCTCCCTTAAGTCTTCAGATTTATCAAAAAAATTTGCCGGAAAACTATGCGTAAGTTTACTTCTTAGCAAATAACACGGGAAGATGGAAAGATTTCAATTTGTTTTTATATATGGTGCTAATATTGTTTGATCTTAATTTATAACATTTTAACATGTTCCCAAGTCTTCGTGGGCGTTTAATATACTGAGAACAGTGACTTGCAGATTCTAACAGTCACCCATTAATCAAATGAAGAAGGAAAAAATAGTCTTTCTTAGCTCCCTTGCTTGATGTGAAAAGGAGTGATAAATTGGACGTGGCAGCTTTATTAATGAGTCCAGGTTTCCTTTCTCAGGAAATAAATCCCTCAACTTTGTGTTGAAATAAAGAAATTTGTTTACAAAAAAAGTAGGAATAACTGCGTTAAAGTATAACTTAGTCCTAATTTAGTGCGGTGATCAAATTTATGATAACTAGAATAGAGCATGTGCACAGACCACAACGCAATGCTTTCGATAATTAGGAAACACGCAGGCATTAACACAAGAAGCACTCTGTTGCTTTCACACCTAGTCTTACGCCAAATTTCTTCAACGGATTTTACGCTTACAGCTGTGCGACAAATCAAGGTTCAATTCACCTACCCTTGATACGATTCTTGCTCGCTATAAACCGTTGCAAAGAGAAAGGCGAGAGCAAGTCCTTGAACACCCCACATGTCTGAAAGGTTGAAGTATTCTGAGAAGCTTTTTCAATTCAGGTTCGGTTCCTTAACTCTTCTTTACTCCTGCGCAAACAATTGCAAATAAACTATCTCTGGTCGTGAGCTAGATCAAACAAATCTTGGGAGGGGTGGGTGTGTAGTTTATGTTCTTTACCTACTTTCTAGTCATGATATAATGCTAAACTTTCGTGGCTTTGCCTTCCACACATATTATATATACGATAGCAGTTTTACTTTTTCGATAAACTGATTTTTTTTTCTTGCAGTTTCGGAAAATAAAAGAATGGTAGTCGTTAATAACGTGTCCTTGACAGGATTATTTAGCCACTTTTGTTTTTCCATTGGAGTGCTCGCATCAACTAAATACGCTGAGATGACGCGTTCTTTGCTGTCTTAAATGCTGTTAAAATATGCGATTCAACATTAGACTTAAAAGCCATTTCCGTACAATAGACCAGTCTCGGCTGTGCTAACAGAAATCGAAAATTTCACGAAAAAGTGTAAAGTGAAAAGCTATTAACAAATGATTCCGTTCAAAAAGGATTTTAATAATCCATCCAAGAGCAAATAGTGAGTTAGCAACACAATTAAAGCTAAGAATAACTTTGAGCAGATGTGCAGTTCGAAATTCCCTAATGTTTTCTTAACATTTAATATGTCAAATGCAAAAAAATACAGGACAAGTTTAGATTTTAGTTGCTTGAGGAGAAAATAAGTATTAATCGATGGGAATGACCAAATCTCGAATCAGTCATTCCTCTTGCAATGTAAAATAATATATACGAGGCAGCCTAATTAACATTAGCTTTATAGTTTCCTTAAGGCCACCAGGCCACTCTTACCGTAATTCTTTCTTCTTCTTTTTATTTATTATTATTATTATTATTATTATTATTATTATTATTATTATTATTATTATTATTATTATTATTATAGTTTTTCCGTGAATCTCTACCGTTCAACCCCAAGAGGCCACATGGTGGCCACATATTGATGGCTGGACGCTTAGTAGAGGTGAAACCAATAACAGAAAACGGGACTTTGATTACTGCAGGCCGCCTAAAAGGGGGTGGCTGACCGCGTAATAGGGGTTTAAATTGTAATGTTGTTTGTGGTGTTCCAAATAAATAAAATAAGAGATATTTATTTAAAATGTACGATAAACCCTCTTCAGTGCACTAAGTTTTGTC
>JAEMWC010000013.1:1072500-1077500 GCA_016490735.1 Pachyseris speciosa | reverse complement strand
ACACCATTTTACCATCCATACCATTCCTTATCTTTTCCTCGGGATCATTTGCGGTCCAATATGGGGATCATTTACGGTCCGGAATCATTTGCGGTCCAATCTGGGGATCATTTGCGGTCCGGGATCATTTGCGGTCCTGGGATCATTTGCGGACCCGTACAGATCGCTTCAAACGCCCTCCAGAAGCCTTCCATAAAGCGATGAAAACACAGGAAAAGGCCAACGATCGGACTTCATCCCTTTTAATGAGGTCAGCTTAATAGCTCTTTGAAGGTAAACTTCAGTGATTTTTTGATCCTGTACACCTCTCGCAGACATTAAATGCGCATTAAAAAGACCGGAAGGCAAAGTCAATAGCTCTCTTTGGAAAAGACTGGGATCGACATTGCCACGTGAGGGATTGTGGGATTGTTTGGGGAGACGTAGTTCACGTTCCCCTAAACTATCCGTCAATCACTTGCATGGCCACTCGGTTCCAGTCTTTCCCCCTTAGTGAGCTATACTTACAGATGACAACGGCCGCTGGTCCAATGTAAAAAACGGTGCGGTTGATGTCATAAATAGCTCGCCTGATCCTAACCATAGCATCGTGCTTAAGATAAATGTAAATAAGAAAAATATGACATACTAAACACAAAGTAAATTTCACTTTTCCGGCCTTCTCAGTTGTACGCCATGTTGAATACATATTTTCCCCGCGCTCAACACAGCATTTCATGTGCGAAGACTCATAACTCCATCTTCCTAAAAACACTTCTTGTAAACAGTATCGCATCATTATGTACCTCACTAAAATGGAATAAGGGTATGTATCACATCACTTGTCCTAATAATAGTGTATGTGAATTATAAAGAATCACATACTGTCCGAAAAGATGTAAGGGACGTAGTTCCCGATGTAGTGGTCTATCTCTATGTCTGATTTCATTTGTCTTTTACATTCATGTGTGGGTTGGGTGGGTGGTGAGATCAAATATGGACTGATAGCGGCTGCCAGAGGCGCCTTTTTATGCTGTCTGATCTTACCCCACAGAAGAATTGTAAACCGCTATGAGACCATGCCAAAAAAAATTGTTGACATGGTAAGCGACATTCAAGCCAAGTCAATAGGACTTCATCCCGGTCTCTCTTATGGCTCTGAATTCGTCTGTGTGGTACCGATCCAAAATCTTCTTACCGTACGAGTCATACTAAGTACTCACTCCAATCCCCCTCCCCCCAAACCTAGGCTTTGATCAATTTTTTATATGATAATACTGCGAACAGTCAATGACTTTTCAACTCTTACGCCCCTAGCCTAAACAGGCTTAAAACTCCCGCTGGTTGCTTTCAGATCTTTGCTTCAGGTAGACATGAAATAAGTACCAAAACTTACATTTTTAGGGTACGTTGGAGGATCATATCTTGTAAAACCCCAAGGGGACATCCATAGCTGTCCGTAGGAGTGAAAATCGACGTAGGCTTTGATCCGATTTCTTAATGAGTACATGTATTTTGCCAGATTACGGGTCTCTGGCTCGGAGAAAGGCCGCGTACCGGGATAAATGTCACTGCAAGGTTGGCCATAGTGCGCTCCGATAACTGGTGAGTTTAAAAATATGATATATTTGAGGGCTGGTTCACACGTGCGACGCAAATGCAAACGACGTTCACACGTCGAACGCAAACACAAGGAAGGTGAGATACGCAAGCGCAGTCGAAGTTTTTTTCCAAGATGGCGGACGAGACGAAGGTTTCGGTAATAGTGCTTTTCCTGCTTTTCGCATACCGACTGATAAGAGACGACAAAGACAGACGGCAAAGACGTGTCCAGACGTTTTTATCGTGTACAAAGTACATCGTTAGAACATTGTAGGATTAGGTCCTACTATGTGGAGGTGCCACCTTGATATTAAAATACAAGGGAAATAAACCGCGCCGGGTTTTAAAAGACAAAAATGGGGTGTCACTTATTGACACGTTATATATTATGGGTTTATTGCTTTAAACGGAATTAAAAACAAAACAGTGAGAAATCCCCAGCCGAACCCGCATCCGTGGAAGACGCCATCTTAAGTTCACCTTCAACCGTGAAGGCATGGAACAAGTGTTTTGTTACCTTGCGTCGGCGCTTGCGCTTGCGTTTGCATTTGCGTTACTGTAGCTCACACATGTGTTTCCTTGCGTTTATATTTGCACTTGCATTTGCATTTGCGTCGCACGTGTGAACCAGGCTTAACAAACGCACGGGGGACTTAGAAACGAGGTAATTATAAGAACAGGGACGTACGGTTTAAAACTCAGCCGTGTAGCGTGAATGATGTTCTTAGCACGTGCTAACGTCATCCGTACGTCATCAGAGTACATGCACACGAACTGCCATTCAAAATACTAAATACTATTCAAAATACTAAACCATGTCAAAGTAAACGTTTTACAAGTAGACCCGTACGTATGTAATCTGACAATACATGGACGGCATCAATACGTGGTGAGAACGAAAACCTATGCCACAAGCCGGAGTGGTGTTTTTACCAGAGGTCACAGACGTTATTAAGTTACTACAGCAACGCAAGTGCTGGGCTACTTACTTGCCCATTTGAAATTGAAATTTCTATTCAAATCTGTCCCAACGCAATCCTCTGCGGATGGTCTTCTGTTTTTCCTCCATAACCTTTCCTGTAATTGACAAGAAACTGTTTTATAGCGTTCAGTGTTTACTTTAGGTAGCTGGCTGGAATTATATCGCAGTCTTGTTGACGCGAACGCTAGCAGGTACATAACTACACACTTCTTTATTTCTGCTATATTACTGGGTAAAAGACTCTTTTCAACCTAATACATCTAGATAGCAATTTTTATACAGTCTTCTATGATACCATGTGGGCAGTTGTGCTAGTTTGAACAGTGTTTCATAGAGCTCTGACGTAGTTAGATAGACCGCTCTTAAAAAATGCCAGTTCTTGAAGACGCTCTAACTAGACTACATGACAATAATTAAGACATAATCATGCTTACCGTGGTACGTGTGTACACATATCCATCAACGTTGACAACAGGAACAATAATCCATTCAAGCTTGTCCACTAAATACTTAACTGTACTGTTTGTTTTGTAACCTAAAAGAAGCTACAAACATAAAACGCTTTTGTTATGAAAGGTGTTTGTCATCGTCTTTAATTAGAAATGATAACGGAGTTAATCGTTTGTCTCACGATTGAGTCACTTCATTGGTGCCGATTGGCTGCTGTGTTGTTTTATCATGGGCATCAACGCCTCAGGAATTTCGATTCCATTATTTTTACTGATGTTGGCAGGGTTAAGTCTTATGTAAATAGCCTTTCTAACACTACAAGGGTACCAACGTAGGTCGTGGTCAATAAACTGAACTTTTGAGTATAACTCGACGCAAAACTTCAGAGAAAAGAGCTCATCATCGTCACCATCACCATCACCATCACCACCACCACCATCATCATCATCACCACCACCACCACTATCACCATCACCACCACCACCATCATCATCATCATCACCACCACCACCACTACCACCACCACCACCACCACCATCATCATCATCATCATCATCATCATCATCGTTATTATTTATTTTGTTAAAGTAAACATGAATCGAAAATTAACTACCAATTTTTTTTACGTTTTTCGATAGTTTATAATCCCCATATTTCATTTTCAGTCGTTTCCCTCCTTTTTGTGACAAGGATTCACCATTTGTAGGGGTTCAAAAATTCCCGCCATGGCATGAAATTTGAGACATTTTGCGCGCGGCCAAAAGGTGTCTGTGACGTCATTCGTGTGTAATGTTCAAGCGTGAAACATATCTGAGAAGGCGAAAAAGCTTAAATTTAGAAAGTTTTGCGCAGCTGGCGGCCCCGGTAGTCAATCTTGGTAGTTTTCCGATATATTTGTTCCACGGAACTCACAAAAACAGAGTGACGCACTCGACTGAGAACACACGAATGACGTCATGACTATTCACCAGACCCCAGATCTTTGTCTAGAATTTTAGCGAGAAAGGCCCAACTTTCGCCGCATTTTAAAATAAGTTCCTGATTGTTTTAGTAAATTATTTTTCCCTCGAAATGTTTCTTAAAACACCAATTTTCATATTAGAGAAAAAAACTGCATGGGTTTGAAATTACGATTCATGTGCACTTTAAGAGAAAGTGCACGCAGTACTACGATTTCCAATTTGGATGACATTTTTTTTCTAAAAGACTACTACATGAAAAACCAGGTTGAGCTATAAATTTGGCACTGGCAAAAATGAAAAATTTCTTTGAGATATCATCAAAACTCTTGAAATAAAGCGGTCTCAATTTCATAATTTCTACAAAGAAACTTGCGGCCAATGATTAGGGAAGGTCTCCCAGTTTTGATGTCCACTTAAGTTTAAATTGTAGTATAAGTTACACTCAAAGCCCGGACCAAACGAGAATGAGAATAGCCAAATTTGAACAAGCTCAAATTTTAATGACAAAAAGTCGACCAGAGTTTTCCTTCGTTTGGCCCACGCTTGCTAAAGTTTCTGGGTCACCAGTTGCCTTAAATTTGCAGCGGGCACAACAGCATGGTTCCACTCTCCTTTAAACATACACATGCGCAACAACCACACAACATGCTTTGCTTCCATGTAAAATTTTCGGCCGTTGTTTACAGTTACGTCGGAATTTCCACGCAATCAAATCCCGCGGAACTGTTGTGAGCTCTCGCGTTCGTTCAGCCCAAATGCTGGGAGTTGAAGAAAACTCTCACGCAATTTTCATCCTCGTTTGACCCTGGCTTAAGGTGTATTCCAGCTTAGCGACAACGGTGCGCATGCGTGTGTTGCAAAGACCGCACATCACGTGTTACTTAAGAAGGACAAGTGCAACAATAAAACAAATCAAATATTTATAATTAACTGATACTGGCATCGCTTTACCTCTCTTGCGACATACACGCACGTTGATATACTGATCCACTCGCGAGCGTGTAAACCGCAGTTGATGAAAATCA
>JAEMWC010000013.1:1017500-1067500 GCA_016490735.1 Pachyseris speciosa | reverse complement strand
ACAAATTTATTGTAATTTAATCTATCCTTATATTTCTTATGGCATATTAGCTTGGGGAAGTGTATATAAAACACATATTAGTAAAATTCAAGTGAAACAAAACCATATTGTAAGATTATTTTTTGCCACAGCATTTTGGTAGTGAAACAGAGAACGCTAAACCTTTGCTGAATTTAATAGGCCTCTTAACAGTTAATAATATCTATCGTCTACAAGTCTCAAAATTCGTGCATTCATGGCATAAAGGCTGCCTGCCTGAACTTTTCGACAACATGTTTCAATATGCTAGTAATACACACCACTACAACACGAGATATACAGCTAAGAAAAATCTTTATAAGCCGAGTGTACGAACCAACGTAGGTAAACAATCAATCTCTTTTATGGCTACGGACATTTGGAAAGACATCCCAACTCGTTTAAAACTCAAGTGTGTTCACATTTCCTAAGAAAATTAAACGTTATCTACTCTCTGAACAACAAATAAAATAAAGTTTCGTTTTACTGAAGAAGCAACGTACTTCATGTAAATAAGTTCACCCTTCCTTGCATTTCTTTTCATTTTACTTTTCTTTTATTTAATTTTACCTGCCACTTAGAACCTAAATTGTTCAGGGAGCTAACAAGAAAACCTACTGGTTTATTTAGCTTCCTAGCTTGTCCATTGTTTTTATTTAGTTTAGATTAACATATTTTGTAAATTTTGTAGATTGTAATAAAAAAAAAAATTGTATACATTGACAAAAGCAAATAAAGATTATTATTATCATTATCTTTTTTTTTTTCCCAACTTCAACGCCGTTTTATCTAATTTAGCTCTTGGATAGTTCGCCTACATTTTACAACTTAAAGAAGTTGGAATAATCGCAAAAGAGTTACAATAACGAGAAGTTACATTTTGAAATGACGTTTTCGTTGCCGTTGCCCTCGTCGTTGCTTAAGCTCTCTAATTTGTCAGCAGGACTGGGTGGCTCGACATGGTTCTAAAAAATGTCTGAAATGGAAATTGGCGGACTTTCACTCGCCCGATATACAAGAGTTTCCCATAACTCCTTTGGGCCACAACCGCGAAAATCACAGACCTGTGGGAGCCACCGGAATCAAACGCCTTATCCACGCCGTGCTAAAGAAGTGAGCAGGAAATTGAGGAACAGATGGTACGACGTGGAGTCGAAGTTTGCTGCCAATGTAGACTTTTAGCTTTCAGAGGAATTTTTGTCCTAAAATTTTCAAGACAAAGTTACGTATTTTACGGTGCTGTCCGGGGCCGTGTTTTACAACAGAATAAAAGGTCATATTCATTGGAAATTAGGAGATTTGGCCAGTTTAGAGGGTGATTAAGTCTAAAAAACTGATTATTTGGCAATAATAATGGTTCATTTCAAACATAGACCGGGATTTGAGAAAGTTGTGGGTTTTCAAGGCAGGGTGCAAAAATGCACCATATTTGGTAAACCTGTTGGAAAAGAGTTAACAACCTAAAAGGTGTACAATAAAAAAAATGCAACTGCATGCTCAGTGACCTGGCCTATGAATGGAAACCACGCTGGGGGTGACTTTGTTTTGATAGAGACCTCACTGCTTTTCTCATGTAAATGAGGTTGTTTACCATTTAGAAAAAATTCCGGAAATTTCGGTTGGGAATTTTTGTTCGGAAGAAACGGTACGTTTTGATTACCATTTGCCTAAAATTTCCCGATTGTTACGTCGCGCTCGCTGTTTGGATGGATGACACTCTGCCAAGAGATAAGGATACTTCACAAATTAATGTGATCAAGTAAGCTGAAGCCACTCAAAAGGCACTAAGGCCACAGTGCCAGTGACTTTTGAGTGGCTTCAGCTTACACCTTTTGCTGTTCATTACGAGAAAATACCCATTCATTTTCGTGAATTGGCGACCAATAGCGCGAAGATACATTCATGGACGCCAAAATGAAACATCTGAACGTAACTCAGGTTCAATAACGATTTTTGCATGTTTGTCAATATTCAATAACATTTGCGTCATTCGGCATACAAAAGAGAAAAATATACTTCCATTTGCGCTAACATTCAAGTCATTAACACCATCTTGAAAATCAATAGAGACAATAGACAAACATTAAAGTGCATAAACCATTCATTAACATTTTTGTCACACTGTTTGAAATTCATTAGCATTCCTGAACGGCGTTAGTGTGGATTAGACAAATATTACTGCACTTGTACAGACAATAGAGCGTTCTTTGCATTCAATGTACAGACATCGATTTTCAATTCAGTGAACAATAACAAATTTGTCTGACTTTTGCATTGTCGACGTGGTGTACGCTTGTAATATTATGTCCTCCAGAGAGGCTACGTAATTTTTGTCAAGTGCAGAATGGTATTAAAGCATCGTAAAATTTTGACCAGAAGCCGGTCCCTGAAAGATAAATCTGCCTTATTCCAAAAGATATTCCTGGAATAAGGCAGATTTATTCCTGAAATAGAGTTATTACACCTTTCAGGAACCAGCCCCAGTTCATTCGCTTCGTGAGCGTTTTCTGGCCACTGGCAAAATGCCGCGAAGAAACCGAGTTTCACTCGAATACAGAGAGAGCATTCGAGGTCGAGGACGAAGACAACGAAACAACGTGCACGTGGATGATGAGATGAGAGATTGTCTCTAGGAAATCATCAACGAAAACTGTTTACTCACACTTACTCAGATAAACCGTGAACTGAGGAGACGGCTAGCAGTCAAACCCACGTTCGAGTGCTACTCGGTTTCTTCGCGGCATTTTGCCAGAGGTCAGAAAACGCTCACTACGCGTATCAAATGTGGCTGGTTCCTGAAGGGTGTAATAACTCTATTCCAGGGATAAATCTGCCTTATTCCAGGGATACCTTTCGGAATAAGGCAGATTTATCCCTGGGATAGAGTTTACATCTTTCGGAACCGGCCCGGCACTGGTCAAAAGCGTACACCACACCGACAATGCAAAAGTCAGACAAATTTGTTATTGTTCACTGAATTGAAAATCGATGTCTGTACATTGAATGCAAAGAACGCTCTATTGTCTGTACAAGTGCATTAATATTTGTCTGATCCACACTAACGCCGTTCAGGAATGCTAATGAATTTCAAACAGTGTGATGAAAACGTTAATGAATGGTTTATGCACTTTAATGTTTGTCTATTGTCTCCATTGATTTTCAGGATGGTGTTAAATGACTTGAATGTTAGCGCAAATGAAAGTAAATTTTTCTCTTTTGTATGCCAAATGACGCATATGAATGCCTAAAAATGTTATTGAATGTTAACAAAAATGCAAAAATCGTTATTGAATCTGAGTTACGTGCAAATGTTCGTTCTTTTGGCGCTCATGAATGTATCTTCGCGCTATTGGTCGCCAATTCACGAAAATGAATAAGTATTTTCTCGTAATGAACAGCAAAAGGTGTACTTGATCACATTAATTTGTGAAGTATCCTTGTCACTCCAGCCACATCCCACAAGCTTTACGTTTTCATTGCTTGTTTTATTATATGTGGGTACTTGAGCCTGAGCATTAGCTATGCCATGCTGATGAGGCCTAACAAGGTGAAACAGCTATCCATGGCTGCGGATGCTTGGGCTCAATCTTTGCTTTGGTAGATTTAAGGGGTAATGCCCGCTACCTTGTGGCCTTAGTGCCTTTTGAGTGGCTTCAGCTTACTTGATCACATTAATTTCTGAAGTATCCTTGTCACTCCAGCCACATCCCACAAGCTTTACGTTTCAAAAGCCAAGAGGACTGAAACTAGTACGAAACATAGAAAATTCTAAATGGTAAACGAATTTCCATCGGGAACGTCCCGACCAGGAAAACAGGACTACCTTTTCAGAACTCCCATTTGTCCCGGGAATTTTCCAGTGGGACAAGCCAAAAAAACGTTTACCATTTATAGTCCAAAGGAATGGTAAACAACCTGAATCTCATGTAATAATTCTTAGGTCTAAGAATGCGACTCTGTTGGTGCCAGTGAGCGCACGGTGCCTGCTTACGCTTGGTGACCGTGCCTTTCAGTCAGCAACTCCTAAACTGTGGAACAACCTTCCTGCTGAGATCAGAAATATTCACGGCCTTACATCTTTTAAAAGCGCTCTTAAAACGTACTTTTCTTAAGTTAACTTTTAATTGACCTGATTGTTGATAATAATTTTATTCTTCACAACAACAGCCACCTTGTGGAAGTACTACTAATAGTTTATTATTATATTAGTTTATTATTATTATTATTATTATTATTATTATTATTATTATTATTATTATTAGTCTTAGACTTTCTTAGTTTGTATATTTATTCTTTCTTATTCTACCCTGTTTCTATTATTTGTAATGCGCATATGAACATATTTGTATGCTATATGCGCAATATAAGTATTTTTTTTTAATTATTATTTATTATTGCTCTGTCTTCCTCATGCAAATGGCCAGTTAGCTAACTGGCCATTTGCATGAGGAAGACAGAGAAGTTTGTACCAAAACAAGGTCATCTCCACCCTCGCTTCCACTCAAAGGCCAGTTCAACTGAACGCACAACTGTAAAATGAACTATAACACTCAAAATAATATAAATGCATACCGCCAAAAGTCCAGTTTCGAATTCGCCGCGGTAAATTTGCTGCGGTACTATTTCCAGTGAAAGGTACTTTTAACTTTTCAGCAATGCATGACACCACTGAGTGCGACCATCCAAATGAAAGCTGCTGAGCCGTACTTTCCTGTGGTGCTGTTTATTATGTTGTACAAGATGGTTCTAACTTTTGAGTCTGTGGTGAAATCCTAAACTGTGACCATTCAAATGAAAGCTACTGAGCAGTACTTTCCTGTGGTGCTGTTTATTATGGTGTACAAGATGGTGGTAGCTTTTGAGTTTCAGGATGAATCCTAAAGTGTGACCATTCATGTGAAAGCTACTAAGCAGTACTTTCCTGTGGTGCTGTTTATTATGGTGTACAAGATGGTGGTAGCTTTTGAGTTTCAGGATGAATCCTAAAGTGTGACCATTCATGTGAAAGCGACTGAGCAGTACTTTCCTGTGGTGCTGTTTATTATGCTGTACAAGGTGGTTCTAAGTTTTGAGTCTGTGGATGAAATCCTGAAGTGTGACCATTCAAATGAAAGCTACTGAGTAGTACTTTCCTGTGGTGCTGTTTATTATGCTGTACAAGGTGGTTCTAAGTTTTGAGTCTGTGGATGAAATCCTAAAGTGTGACCATTCGAATGAGCAGTACTAAGCAGTACTCTCCTGTGGTGCTATTTATCACGTTGTGTAAGATGGTGGTAACGTTTGAGTCTTTTAGCTTTTGAGTAAATTCCAGTGAATTTAAGCTACCGTGAGCAATACTTTCTTGCGGTGCCGTCCTTTATGCCTTATGCCGTAAAGGTGATTTTATTTGAGATCCCGTGGCCTTTCAAATGAAGCTTTAGTGTAGCGTCTTTGGCCTCTCACACTTGCTTTAATGGTACTTAAAATCAGTTAAACGTTACCTGGGAATATGAACGGAATGCTCCATAAAATGGCACCGAACGAAATCTCATTCTTTCTCCGTTCATTGCGCGCTGTAAATTTCTAATCTTCACACGGAAGGAGATATTTTTCTTTTTCAAGAGGTGCTTGAATTCTCGCATGCTGCTGTGAGGTACATGAATGTCCACAGGTCTACCAGGCTGGCTGGGATATGTCCAGAAATCTAACTGAAAAGATGAAAAGATGATTGATAAAAAAGAATAGCACTCCTTATTGTTACTACAGAAATCTATGGAGAACAGTAAGCTCGTTAGGGTACCCTGTGATGTGACTGTTCCTTCGCAAAGTCATCTATCTTACCTTGAAGCTGTTGTTGTGGAACATACGATTCAGGAATTTCACGCCATCTTCTGAACTGGGATTAACTTGAAACACTTGGTCACTGGAAACAAAGTTCAAGAATACTTGTTAACCTTGTCATCGCGACGCCATCATGAAAGCAACTAGCCGATCCAAAGACCGAAACGGAACGTGAAGTCGTTTTGTGATTGGATTCCGCGACCTGTCATGGCAATTTTGGCAAGTTTTGACATGTAAATAATGCAATCGGTGCAATATTATGTCAGCAGGACCGGGTGGCTCAAGACGGTTCTAAAAAATATCTGAAAAGGAAATTGGCGGACTGCTATGCGGCTGTTATCCACGAATATCCCAGAATTCCTTTGGGTCACAAACGCGAAAATTACAGACAGTGAGAGGAACTGAAATCAAATAGCGTTATCCACATCAAGCGAAAGAAGTGAGCAGAAAAATGTGGAACAGATTGGAAGACGAGGAGTCGAAGTTTGCTGCCAATGTAGACTTTTAGCTTCAAGACAAAAGTTGCATCTTTTTGGTGTTGTCCGAGGGCGTTCGAAGCCAAAGTTTTGGTTTGCAACAGAATAAACGGTGATATTCCATGAAAATTGGGATTTGGGGGGTGGTAAAGTCTAAACAACTAAGCATTTGGCTATCTCATTGGCTCATTTCAACCATGGTCCGGGATTTGTGAAAGTTGCAGGTTTTCAAAGCATGCGTCCCTATGGACGCATAAATTACAGAGCTGGACAGAAATGAGTTAAGAAATCGTTGAAAGAGAAACTTTGTTCCCTCAAGCGCCATGCAGGTGAAACAGCTTAGTGTTTTACTGTGCACGAATTCCGAAGAATCAGTGGGAAAACCCGAGAGAGAAATAAAGTGGCATTATTCTTATTCCGCGATTTTAACATTTTTTTTTCTTTCAGTTCCTCACTTACTACAGTTTAGTCCTGCTATGGCCAAAATACTGAGGGCAGCTTCTCTCGTGACTCAGCGATGTAACACAGTAGTGACTTATATGATATTATTGTTATAAAAATAACGGCTTAAACGGAAAACAAAACAAATATAGGAAGTTTTGTCCTTCTTATTCTAGTAATACCTGTACTAAAATCTTCACTAATATCTTTACTCGATACGGGAACAGAGGGGATCAAACCTTCCGTCTTCAGTACTTTTTTCCCCGACTCCTGTCCTTTTCCGACTTGCTACTGAACCCGATAAATTATTTCTTTCTCACCTCCCACCCTTTTAGAACTCCCACCTGCCGCCGCCCCCTCCCCCGTATTCTCCCGAACTCCCACCCGCTGTCCCCCACCCCTCCCCCACTTACTCAAAAATCTTCTGCAAAACTAGTTGAACATCAATATCAAAGGAATTTAAGCAAGGAGACTCCGCCTTAATAAACTGAAGTGATTCCTTTTAAAGACAGTCTCAGAAGTACCAACAAATTAAAACATATGTATTTTCAAGTCGCAAGTCCATGGCATTACAGAGGGCAGTGACAAGTCCCTGTGAAGATACAGTTTTTGGAACGGAAGGACTTTTTTTGTTTTGTTTTGTTTGTTTGTTTTTAATATAGCAAGAAAAGTCCTTTCAATTGAATGGAGACACTTTAGGATTTCTTTCCATCTTGTACAAACTCCAAATTACATTTGATGGAAGCAATCATACATATTGAAAAGAGAGCCTTACCTCAAGGTGAATCCAAGGTTAAACAATTTGAATTTATATACAGAAGTTAGATCAGTAAGGATTTCGGAGCATCCACCGGAAACAACTTCAAAATGATATTGACAAATCTGATACTTAGCAATTGAAGAATGGCAAGACGCTTTTACAGAACACACGATTTTTGACCTCTAGTCCGTTATAAGCTTATTATTTCCCGTTCAAATGTTCAACATCTCTTCTTTACCATGCAAACATTCAGGTCATGTTAATAAAAAAAAACGTAGATAAATTGTCTACTCTCTTTTGTCTATTATCCTAACTTGTACCAGGAGAATACACTTGCTGATCAAACGCTCATGCTCGAAGACGCAGGATCGAAGCTGTCATTTGGATGGCTACACTTTAGGAATTCGTCAACAGACGGATTTAGAAAGTGGGAACCAAGCTGTACAGCATAATAAACAGCACCACAGGAAAGTACTGCTTAGTAGCTTTCATTTGAATGTTAACACCTTAGGATTTAATCCACAGGCTCAAAAGTTAGAACCACCTTGTACAGCATAACAAACAGCACCAGAGAAAAGTACTGCTCAGTAGCTTTCATTTGAATGGTCACACGTTAGGATTTCATCTACAGGCTCAAAAGTTACACTTTAGGATTTCATCCACTGGCTCAAAAGTTAGAACCACCTTGTACACAGCATAACAAACAGCACCACAGGGAAGTAGTGCTCAGTAACTTTCATTTGATTGACTGGTTACACTTTAGGATTTAGCCCGCATGCACTAAACTTAGAATAACATTGTATCGCATAATAGTCCATAATGAGCAGACTTTAGTTCACTTTCGAGAATATCTGTGGGGAATTCCACAAGCATTCGACCGCTTGAAAAGTAGAAAGCCGCTTTTTATAACCAATTTAATTTTGTATGAAAGAAAGCGCTCTGGAAAGTTCTGCTCTGTAGCTTTCAGCTCAGTGGATGACCACTCGTCACGGAATTCTTGGCCTGACAGTCTAATCTGATCATAGAAAAAGTAGCACTCACTGAAATGCCAAGTAAATTAAACCGCCTTAGAACTGTAAAGATCGAGAACAGTAATTTATATAATCATCAGTTATCGTAAGTAGTCATGATATTTGAGTTTCACGAGCTGGAATTTCGAAACCGTAGCTTAAGTTCGAGAATTGTGCTGACCGGAAAAGAACCACAAGCATTCAGTTTAAGTTATTTCGAATTCCGTGCCACTTACCCATAGTAACTTGTTCGCTTATCTAGCCTCGTGTGTACTAAAGCCCAAAAAGAGAGAAAAGCGAAGATCTGACAGGACCAAACGAGATTTCTTCCCTGGAACATGACGAGGCGACAAGCACGTGTTTATGAATGTTGTAGTGAGAAATGTCGCACTATCCGGTAATTAATCATATCAGTTATGAGGCAATTGGCGTTTTCGTTGTATATGTAACGGATATGGTACTATTCGTGTGTTATCATGACCTTGAGGTCGGTCGGCCGTCAACACTGATACCCACGCCCTTGGAATCCTGAAGAGCTGACAGAGTTTCTGCTAATAATTTACTTTATTGAATAAGGGTCAGTATCACGATTAGCCTGCGAACACAGCCGCCTCTCATCGCTCACAGCCGCTAGGGGCGTTTCGCGCGAAACGCCCCTAGCGGCTGTGAGCGATGAGAGGCGGCCGTACATGTGTTCGCAAGCTATATCACGATATCGAGTGCCTTTATTTTCCATTCATTCAATGTAACCTATTACATAATCAATAAGCGGTAGATATTACTGATGTCCCGTATTTTGACTTTTTCATTCATGAATTTCTTCTAGATCATCAGTGAGATGAAAATCCACCAAATTTTGAAAGAAAATGAGCCACTTTAAGATGTTCATCTAAGACACAAGAAGAAAGAAAAAGTACATCACCCCGTCTTTCTCAAGTTGGCATCCATTTTTATTTTGGATACGCGCAACCAAAAGCCATTCGCGAATGCTTTTCTGGTCGTTATTATTCGTTTGCCAGCTCCAAACGGATCTCTTTTGATTTCAAGAGTTTTAATCACAATCCAAAACACTGCGGCCCCCTTTATCCTATTTGAGCCCTATAACTGACCAGAATCTCATCTCCCCTTACATTATTGAGATTACAGGAATTGATCACCAAAGGTGAACATGTTCTGATATTTTAGCAAATGCTCCTAACAAAAGGATGAGAAATGCACAATACATTTGAGGAGAATATTCAAGTTGACCGTTTGCAAAGAGTAGGGAGCAAAATCCACGGTGTGGTGGTTTGCTCCTTCGCTCTGTTTGGGGGAAGGGTTGCGGGGGGGGGGGGGGGGGGGGTGGTGGAATTCGGGTGATACTCTTAGAGAACCTGGTGTCCTATTGCGTGTTAGGTGTTTGGGTGAGGGGGTTATGTCAGGTGGGAGGGGAGGGGACTAAACGTTCTGGGTTAGGTCAAAAACTACTTGAAAACCATTCACCATTATGAATATAGCCGGCATCTGGATAAATACAGGGTGATATTTCTTTGGTCTTTTGTCGGGGGGGGGGGGGGGGATATAAGGGCGCCAAGCGCGGGAAATTGCTTGCGAACATGTCACGGTTGACTTTAGTTTTGTCCCTCATCTATAATCTCGGTCACAATTCTTGAAACGCTGGCTTATGAGTGGCTCCCTATTTCCCCTCTTTTCCTTTCAATGTTGATTTTCTGGAGGTCAGACTTACAGCGAGCCTGTTAAATTAGCATTCGTCGAGAAAATCAACATTGGAGGGGAGGGGGAGGGGCCTGAGGGGAAGGAGAGTAGGTTGGGTGAGATGTAGACGTGATATATGTGACGCATGAGACGCAAGACGCTTGTGGAGTGTTAAAACCGCGAGAAGTCTGGGTTTTGCACTGCAATTTGACCGAGGGTAGACTGGAGACCATAAATTCAATATGGCGGACGAACGATGCGAATTTTCCGACGGAGCATCTTGCAGCCTTGGAGTGGGTTAAGATTGAAAAAAATGCTTACTCCCGTCTTCGAACTAAGTCAAGATGACGATTTCGTTTTTGTGCTCATCATAACTCCGTATGTTAAGGTAGAATTAGATTGCTTTGGCGACGATTTGATATCTTAGACCATAGGTCATCCTAGCACGTGCCCACCCGAATCTCTTTCTTGTCAATTTATCCCGACTTCTGTTGAAAAGCTCCTAATCTTGCTTTTCGTTACTTAACAATGTAGATTTCTGATGTCGATTTCTACATAAATGGCACAGAATTCAAATTCTACGTGAAGCCATACTTCTTGAGGTATGTCAAATTGATAGATTTTATAGTCACATACATGCAGTCACCAACATTTATAACATACACTGTAGCTGGTGAATTCGTGTAGTCAAATTCAATTGCGCGAGCGTGCTTCGTATTCCTATTGTGCACGCTGATGACGTAGCAAAGGGAATTTCTCTTTATACCACGTGACCACGTGACCTTGTTCAATGGCTGTCAAGTTTTATTTTGCTCCTGTTTTTCCACCCCTGTTTGCTACCCTTTTTCACTCTTGGCTCTCATGCTGCCCAGATTTGGGTGATGAACAGTTTCCATGTTACCTGTTCTTGGCAAACAACATCAAGCCGCCCCTTGGATCTGGCCTGGAAGTGTTTTACCATAGTACAAGTCCAACTCAATGCCTGGCCACCATTTTGGGCTTGTCAAGAAAGGTCATGATGTCAAGAATATTTTTCTCCCTCCTTCTTCTGGGCGGAGATATTCATTAAAACCCTGACCCGGCAAAGTTCCCTTTGGAATTTGTAGCAAACCTGTTAAGATAAACCAGAGAGGCACTTGTTGTGATTTGTGCAACTGATGGTATCACACTCGATGTTGCTCAATTGGCGATCATATGTGCGACATCCTGGCAAATTCGTCATGTTCGTGGATCTGCTGCGACTGCGGGCTTCCGAACTTCTCTGATTCACAATTTATTCGTCCATGGAATGTAACATCAATAATAATTCCTTCTCGCTATCATCCACTGATTCTGATCTGTCAAATCATTTCACTCCCAGTTCGAAGAATGATCATATCCCTTCTCAATGAGAGAGAAAACAAAACCTGAGGAAACTGAAAGTTTTAAACCTGAACTGCAACAGTATCAGGAGTCAACACAAAAGTTGTCTCTTCAAAGCTAAGGTTGAGGTCGAGAAATCTCATATTATTTTTGGAACAGAATCTAAACTTGATGAGTCAATCAAAAATTCTGAGGTCTTCCCCAGTGACTATGATACATTTCGTAAAGATACAATGTAGAATCGATACCAGTCCTGGAGGTGGTGTTTTTGTTGCTGTGCATAACTCTATTATTGCAACTCATCAAACCCAACTTGACTGTCAAGCTGAAGCTCTATGGATCAAGATTGAAATAGCTAATCAGAAGCCCCTGTATATAGCTTCATGTTATCGCCCACCAGGAAGCGACATCCAACCACTTGATGCTCTTAATCATTCATTGGATCGTTTGCATGCTAATGGATCCTTCCCTAGAATCATTATTGCTGGTGACATGAATGTTCCTGACATAGATTGGTGTAATAACACTGTAAAGGATGATCCTCAATGTGGTGTTTTAGTGAATCAGAAATTCCTCAACATGGTGGATGATCATGGGCTCACTCAACTTGTGTTATTCCCTACAAGGCAGGCATTGGTGCTTGACTTGGTAGTTGCTAGCCATCCAGATTTGGTGAGCAACTTAACGAGTTCCGATGGCATCAGCAGTGTTAATGATCATTCCGCTGTGTCCTTTGAGTTGAATCTTACAGTTAAAGTTAGCAAGAAGAAACCTAGAACAGTATACAAGTTTGCTAAGGCAAATCTTCTGGATATTCACCATGATGCAGAAATCCTCAGCAAGAACTTCTTCAAAAGAGATCCAATAAACATTAGCATTGAGGATAATTGGCAGTTCTTCAAGTCAGGATTATTGTCAATTCTCGATAGTAGAGTCCTAAGCAAAAAGATCGGCTCATGGAATGATTCCCCATGGATTGACTGAGAAAAAAGAAGAGGCTTTATAACATCTATAAGAAATCAGGGAAAGCTGGTGATAAGCTGAAATATCAGAAATTCAAAAAACCAGTGAAATCCAAATTTAGATCTGCACGACCAATATATTGTATATACTCTTGATTGTGCCGTGAAGGAGAAACCAAAGAAATTTTGGTGCTATATCAAATCTAAAAAACAAGATCAAATTGGAATTCCTTCATTAAATGCTAATGGTAAGGTGTTGACTGATAGTACAAGTAAAGCTGAAGTTTTAAGCAACCATTTCCAATAGATCTTCACTAGAGAAGATCTTTCCTCCATTCCGAGCATAGGCTGTAGTGACATTCCAGCTATGGAGTCAGTAATATTTAACAGAGAGGGTATAATCAATCTCCTTAAGAACTTAGATAACAAGAAAGCCAACAGTCCAGATAAATTGCCTACTATTCTGCTTAAGATAACTGCATCACAAATAGCTGAGTTGTTACTTTTCTTATTTTCCAGTCATATGAGACAGGTCAACTTCCCAATGACTGGAGTAATGCTCATGTAGTCCCAGTTTTTGAGAAAGGTGAAAAACATGATCCATGATCCCTTACTGTTGTGTTATGTAAAATCATGGAACATATTATTTATAGGAACATTTTGCACCATCTTGAGGACAATGACATCTTATTTGTGAACCAACATGGATTTCGGAAAAATCATTTGTGTGAATCTCAGTTGATACTGACTGTTGAAGACCTGGCCAAGAACCTAGATCATGGAGACCAAATGGATATGATCAATTAGATTTTAGTAAAGCTTTTGATAAAGTACCCCATCAAAGCTTCATTAGCAATTGCAGTTTTATGGCATTCAGGGAAGTACCCTTACTTGGATTAAATCTTAGCTCACTAGTAGATCACAGAGTGTCATAATTGATGGCGTGTGTTCAAAATCTGTAGATGTGACTTCAGGGGTGCCAGCGTGTCCAACTTGAAGAATTCCCTATCTTTGGGCTTATTAAGCGAGAGAAGAAAATCCCATCGTCTACAAATTTTCCATAAATCTATATACAATGATATTGCTTTGCCTATTCTGCCTTATTATCAATTGTCTATCAGGGAAACTAGAAGTTACTCGATGAATTCATTTATTCAACCATCTGTACATCATGATTACTATAAGTATAGTTTCTTTCCAAGAACTATAAGGGACTGGAACTGTTTATTACCTGTAATCAGATCACTTAATTATTCAGCATTTTGCAGTGCAAAATTATTTTAAGTTCTATTTTTATATTCTTAATTACATATTTTATTTAACTATTACTTATTTATTTATTTATTATTTTTATTGGCCATGTTTATATTTTTATTCTTTTAACTCTTCTTGATGTGTAATAGTGTTGAAGAGTATTAAAGTGGAAGTAGAAGTAGATACAATATTTAAACTACCGCATTGAAAATGTTATAAAACAATTGGTTCATGCATCAGCTGTGCACATTACAGAAACGCGCCCATTGAAAATTGTCGCCCTTGAAAAGTGGGGTACCCATTAGGCTTTGCGGCCTCAAACAAGGTTTCAAAGACCGCCGCCATCTTTCGGTGCCTTTAGAACTGTGAGCTAAGAATTTCTAATTTTTTTTTCCTGACACCTTTTAGCAGACAATACAGATACAATAGGAGGATTAAGCATTGTTTTGAAGTGTCAAAATGCAGGTTTCATCGGCAAAAGCTTCAGAGTGTGAACTACTTAATATGCGAAATGAAGCGAATTTTATCGTGACTGAAGCACGACAAACAATCGAAGAGTTGTCCGTCTCGTGGAACAAACCGCTACGTGCTTACTTGTTCAGTCTCCTCGAAAAACAGTTTTGTTGTGGAACAAGTTTGATGTCATGCTTTTCGCCCTGTGGATAGGATCTTTCAAAATCGATCAATCGACGAGAAAGCGCGTGGTTTAATTTAGTGAACTTGTATGGAACTTCGCTGCGTTGCTAAGGGAGTTCAAACACTTCTATTTCCTAGGTCGAAACAACGAAGTGTTTACTTGTGTATCACCACAGAACTGACAATAACTAAGTATTTTACTGGTTTATCGCAGCAAAAGCTTCGAGAGTAGATTTAATTTCGGCATATTGATTCAGCGTTTTGTATTGCCAACCAACAAAATGTCGCTTCCCTTTCAAGTGATTGCAAATTTTAAGTTGTTATGAATCCTTAAGCTAAATTAAGACATATCAATTCTGAATTCTAGAAGATTTGCTCATATTCAGAGTGTTGAAAAATGTTGAAAGCGAAATCTGCAAGGAGTTTCTTAGCGAGCAGAATGAGTTCTCTATAAGCCGCGAAGCAGCTGAGCAAGAAACGCAGTCAGGAGACGTCGACTTTCCTCGCTTGTCGGCAGATTAAGAGCGGAAATTAAATGTTACAACCGAGCGACTTTGTAACAATAAAGAGTAATTAAAGTAAGCTTTCTATTGTTTTTGTTTCTTACCACCTCGTCTCACTCATCTGGGCAAGAACAATGCAACATGCACGGTAGATTTCTCGATTAACTGTATGATTGACATTTCTACATTGAGTTACGCATGCTCTCTGTTAACTTCTTCAGTCATTTGCATTTTCACAATCAACAATTATCAATGGGCGCGTTTCTGTAATGCATTCATTGAGATATTAAGAGAGCACTCAAGAAGCTAGAGTTGCTCTCGGCTATGCCTCTAGCAACTCTTACGCATCTTTCGTACTCTCCAAACTTCCTGCATGCTTCATATCTCGATGAACACATGCTGGCACATGAACCAATTGTTAAGTACAGTGTACATCAACATCTACATGTCCATATACATCTACCGGTATATCAGTAGCTTGCAAAATCTTTGTTAGGACAGTTCAAAAGTGTTATAAAAAAGTTAATAATAATAACAATAATGACATAATAATAATAATAATAATAATAATAATAATAATAATAATAATAATAATAATAAATAAAATTAATTAATAAAATTATGCCAGAGGTGTCTACATGGACTTCAAAGCTGGTTTAACCTGGCTAAAGGAATCGAATGTTATTATCTGAGCAGGTAAGTTGTTCCAATCAATGATTGTCCTCAGCCAGAAACTAAACTTGTACACATTACGATGGTTGCATTGGGAAAAACTTGACGGGATGGGTGCGACAGGTATGGAGAAAGGTCTGGTGTTGCACATAGGTTGTAATAGTCACTTTTGCCTGTTGGTTAAGGGATTTGTAGAGCATGAATAATCTGGCTGGCTGTCTCCTGTGTTGTAGTGATGGCCAGTTGAGATGTTTCAGTGCTTGAGTGGCACACCCTAACTGACTTCTCTTGAGTAGGTTCTAGTTACAAAACAAGTAGCCCACCTCTGAACTTGCTCGAGAAGGTCTATTTGGTACAGTATTTCCTATAAGGGTCCCACAATGTACATGCATAATTATTCCCATGTGGGTCTAACCAGTGAAATATATGCCTCGCTCTTGATCCTTTAAGGGGAGGAATGAAGGTTCCTTTTGATGAAGCCTAGAGTCTTGGATTTGTTCTTCACATTTAAGATGTGTGTTCTCCAGCTCATTGTTTAACCAGTAAATAAATGGTGATTCCTAAGTATGCCTGGTGGTCAACAACTTCTACTGTTGGGTTTGTGTTTGTTTGTTTGTTTTTTTTTTTCAACATGTTGTCCAAGATTCAGGGTCACGCAAGTTTCGACCACTATTAATACTACATGTACACATATTCAAGTTTATAATACCAGTACTTGCTGTCTAGCTAACCCCTTAACTTTGAGGGTCATTAGCTAGGGTCAGCAGTTAATTGATGTATTGATAAATAATTGAATGGCTGAAAGTGAAACTATTGTATGTGACGATTTAGCCTTGAAATTTCAAATTGCTCAGAATTGGCTGAATTTTGGCATTTGGATTCCACTGTAGTCAAGATTAAACATCGCCCTGTGTTTTTGCTGTTATGCACTTAGTTTTCAAAGAAACACAAGCCAAAAACATGTTCCTTTTTCTCTGGACAATATGAAAATTGGTGCCTTAAGAAATATCTTTAGGGGAAAATAATTTACTTTACTTGTAAATGGCAGGAACTTATTTTGAAATGTAGCAAAAGTTGGGCCTTTTGTCACTAAAATTCTAGACAAGGACCTGGGTTCTAGTGAATAGTTGTGACGTTATTCATTTGTACTCAGCAGTGTGTCACTGTTTTTGTGAAATAAAAATGTTGGAGAACTACCAAGATTTGCAACTGGGGTTGCCAGCTGCACAAAACTTTCCAATTTAATGCTTTTTCACCTTCTCCACCATGTTTCACACCTGAACATACACATGCATGAAATCAAGGAGACCTATTGGCTGTGCACAAAATGTCTAATATTTCAGAATCCTCTTTACGAAATGACTGAAAATGAAATATGGGGAACATAAGGTGTGTAAGGGCATAAAGAAAATTGGTAGTTAATTTCCGATTCATGTGCTCTTTAGTAGTCATTGTCGTTCAACTCTCAGCTGGCTTTGAGATTTAATTCAAGTTGATTTCATTATTCATGAAGCTGATTTTGCTTAATTCATTGTATTTCATATTATGTTTCAGTTGTGCTTTGTACATGTATCATATTCTCCATTTGCAATTGGTAACTTGTACTGAATCATCTTTTTTACCCATCCAGCCATCCTGTGCAGTAATTTGTCCAATTTAAATTATTTTCTATTCATTGTTCATTTATCTTTTGGGACAGTGACATTAAAGGACCATTTGCTTTGATTTCAGATTAAATTTACCTGGAGAGCTTGTTGAAGATGGCAGAGAGGCAGCATCTTATGACATTGATAAAGGTGTGTTTAGCTGGGTTTAATTATACATTACATTGTGTAATTAATGTAGTTGCAAGATCATGACATTTTGAACATTACTGGTCCTAGTTGTGTATTGAATGTCTAACATGATCCTGGCAAATATACATGTACCCTACAGACAGTTACAAATATAATTGTCTGAAATGTGCTCCCTGTGGCAGGAATTTTAAAATAATTATCATTGATATCACTTATAACCAAGAATGACTCAACTCTTTTGTCAATAAGACTCTGTTTAGAAATTTTTTTTCTTGTCATCAGAACATCATGGTTTCACTTTCTCTGCCTCCCATCGGGGAAATTCTTCCTTTATTCAATTCTCATGGCATTGTAAATTATGACCTACTGTGTAGTTTTTTGGGGGGCAAGTGAGCACTAAATCTTTTATTGAATGTTTTGGCCACCATTACATGTATATGATTAGGAAAATGGAGGAAGGCTTGTCTGAGGAGATTAAAGCAGCCTTAGTAAGGAGCAAGACTGGGGACTTACCCTTGCCTCTGCCACCCATTTTCAGTAGTTCTCTAAGTTTCTCAAATCCAAAATGGGTGGCTAAAATATGCAGATTATTCAGCACTCAGTCTCCTCCCCCCCCCCCCCCCCCCCCCCCCATCCCCACCAAGGTTAATCGCATCAGCAATGCACCACTATTAAATATATGATTATACTTTAACTGTATGATCAAAGTCAACATTTTAACCCTTTCTCCACCAAGTGGTCTCCCTTTGACAAGTAAAATCGTCTGGCATTAGCCGGAGCAAAATCTACAACTTTAGACCCCTTGGTGGTGAAAGGGTTAAGGAGATAATTTTTAACCCTTTCACCACCAAGTGGTCTCCCTTTGACAAGTAAAATCTACAAAGTCCCCCTTGGTGATGAAAGGGTTTAAGTATTTGCCTGGTGATAAAATGAACAGTGGTATGAAAAACATGATTTACAATAATAATATTATATCAAATTGTATTTACGTGTACAACTGTTAATTTATTAAAAGGAACATTTTCAGTGAAGCTGCCTAAGCTCCATCCTGGTGAGTCCTTTGAGGGTCTCGACCTTCTGACAACACTGTTAGCCCCCAAGAAAAAGAAACCTGTTCCAAAGAAACCTCTGATTGAGCTAGCAGGTAAGTACACACTGTATGTTCACATGTACATCTACATCTTATCCTTTCATAAAATTAATATCATCATTTATTTGCCTTTTTTCTTAATACATTAACAGTTTATAAGTACAACAATATGTGGCAAGGTGACCTCTAGAAACCACCAGGCTTTTAGTTGAGGCCACCCTATGCATATTGACAATGTAGATAGATAGTGTGCGTCCCAGCCAATTCAGCAATTATTTTACTAAAAACTGTAGCAGTTTCTTCTTAAAGTTAGGACAACTTGATAGAGAAGTGGTTGTAACAGGGAGGGAATTCCAGATCTTTGGACTTTGGTAAAGAATTGTGAATTTTTTCATATTAGTTCGGCAATGATGCACGCAATAATTGTTGGCTGTTCTGGTGCTATAACTATGAATTTGATTATTTGTAAGAAACAAGTTGACAAACAATGGAGGCAGCAGGTTGTTGTGAAAACAGGACATCCGATTAGTATAAATCTACCGCCATTCTATCATGAATGCCATTCTCTGATTGGCTTCACTACTCACCATCTATTCTGTGTTAGTATAGATCTACTAGTGTTCTATCACAAATGTCGTTCTCCTATTGGCCATGTTCTAAACGAGTAAGGGCCTGGGAACAAGGTTTTAAAATTTATCGATTGGAAAAAATTGTTTCCACTGCATGAAAGAGCATCTCAAAAATGGCCACCTAACCAACTTTGACACTGTTCAGTTCAATTGGAGCCGAAAAATTTATTTTGAAAATTGTGAAAATTAGAGACTTTGTACGTGTATGGTTTGGAGGGACACACTTTCCGAAAAAGAGACATTTGTATGGTTTTTTTTTTAAGTTTTAAATGCATGTTATCTGGCGGCTTTTCAACCAAACGTACTCAAAATTGCTGAAACTGCATATTTTGAGATACCCTTTCATATGAGAATCGATTTTGTTCAATTTCATTGATTTTCAATGAAATTTGGATTCGTTCCCAGGCCCTTACTCGTTTAGAACAGGGCCAATTGGCTACGCTACTCGCTATCTATTCTGTGTTAGTATAAATCTACTAGTGTTCTATCACGAATGCCGTCCTCTTATTGGCTACACTACTCGTGGTCTATTCTGTGTTAGTATAAATCTACTAGCGTTCTAGAATACCGTTCTCTGATTGGCTACGCTACTCGCTATCTATTCTGTGAGTGAGTATGCGGTTGTCAACAAAATGGCGGCCGCTTCTTCGCATTTTTGAAGTGTCTGCAAGGAGGATTTAGATAATTTACTTGTTTGGTTTTTAGTGAATAGTAGATTTATACTAAAAAGGTGGGCTGTAACTGTTCTCTGTAACGTTTACATAAAATAATTAATTCCCTTGTGAATGTTTGCATTGTTAAAGGAGACGTTGAGAAATTTGAGGAGGATGATCATGAACATGGAAGCGACAATGCTGAGGATGGCTTTGACTGGGAAGTTGAGCAACATTTGTCTTTGACAAGTCAGGTTTGTTTGTACAGTAAAAATAGTGATTCTTGTTGTTTGGCAATCGACCCTGTTGTAAAATAAAATGCTTTTTTGTATTCCTTTGTCGTTTTACGTGGTTCGTTTTGTTACATGTATGAATATACGACGACGATTTTCAATGTAACAGACATGTTTCTACAGAAACTTCTGCCTTCTTCCTAGTTCTTTTTGTTTTTACTGGTGCATGCAATTTCATTTCCTTACAGAAAAATCTCGCCATTTCTCCAAATGACGTGAAGTATGGGTTTGCAAAACAAAAGACTGGAATGTTTACAGGACGCGAGGTACATTGTAACAGGGGCGTCCAACGAGCCAAATCAGCCAAAAGCTGAAGAAATGCATTTTTAAGTACCTTCTGTTTAATGTGATGTTTTCATTAGCTAGAAGAATTTCATCTGTTCGGATTCCTTAGCTGAAATTTTAGTTGCCCGAAAATGTTAGGGAACAAAATCTTCCTTTGAGAAAATGCTAGCTGAAGTTAACTTTCTAGGGAACCTTTTTTCTTTCCGAAAATGCTAGCTGACGTTGTTGACTGCAAAAAACAGCAATAACAACCTTTCCGAAAACCTCAGGGGCTATGATTTTCACATTACGAATCTTTTAGGACCCGTTTTACTTACTAAAATCCGAAAGCCTAAGGCGAACTACCCTCCACCGAACAGATATCTACCGAAACTTGTCGTTGGGTGCCCCTGTTTTAAGACACAGTCAAAACAAAACATCAGAATGAAAAGAATTAATTTTATTTAAGTGCGTGAGGAGTGGTTTCCAAATCTCCCATGTGTAAACTTAAAACAGGGGCATTCCGGATCGAATTGGAATTTAGAATTGTTGGTTTTTGAGGGGAGGGGAAAACCGGATTACCCGGAGATAAACCTCTTGGTTCAGAGAAGAGAACGAACTACAAACTCAACCCACATATAACGCCGAGTGTAGGAATATATTAGTCTCCTTCGCACCCGTTATTAGGGTCGTCACGCAACGCTGCTCCCCACTAACGGCTGCTCACTTGAGTTCTGCATTCCTTTCCCTCTGTTACCGAGAACCAATAAAATGCAAGTAATTCTTGGCAGCTGCACCAATCATATTTCTCGTTATACCAAACCACAACCACAACAAGACGAGGACTAGGACCAGGTTTCTAGAAAATGGAAGCCTGCTCCTTATTGGTCAGTTTGAGGGGAAGGAATCCAAAGCTCGAGTGAGCAGCCGTCATTGGGGAGGAGCGTTGCGTGACGTCCCAAATAACGGCTGCGAAGGAGACTAGGAATATAGAAGAAAGGTTAATTTCTTTGCAAAGTTTGGTTTTGTCCTGTTCTAAAACCCAGGGCTATACATGTAGATTTGCTCAATTCGTCTGATTCGTACACGTAATTGTGAGGCATTAGCTTGTTGTTGTTTGACTGTATTTTATGTTTTGTAACAGGCAGAGCTTCATGAGATCGCAGAAGTACCAGATCCTGAATCTATGACGTTGACTGAAAGACGAGAGGCCAGAAGACAAGCTGAAGACTTCAAGTTTGACGAGGAATATTATCTGTACGAAAGAGCCGTTTGAATGGCGTTATTATTTAAAATGGAGCGCGTTTCAGTTGAGTGTCGTATACCAAGTAATTTCTCCATCCAATCACAACGGACACAACAAGCGCAATGAGTGAATCAAATTTAAAGGCAATTACACGTAGTTGGCGTAAAGCGCGGGAAAATGCGCGTGTGCAAGTCGCGATTACTTCTCATTGGTTGAAACAGTGGCGCGAGTTTTGCTAGCCAATCACAGAGCGAACCAGTGCTAAACAAGGCGCGTTCGGATCTTCTTGTATGGATTTTCCCAAAGGCTGGAATTTTTTTCACTCTAACCTATATTCTACGTACATGTAGTTCCTGTCCTTTAACGGAAGGGGCAGTGAAAAGGAGAAGGAATATTCAGCTGTCGTTGTCTCGCATAGTTTTTACTTTGAATGAGAAGCATACTGTTCCAGAATTAATTATCCTAGAAAATCCCATTTTGAAAATTAGTTTAGCGGTTTTTTTTTTTTCAATGCAAATCTCTATAGAATCGCCAACACGTTCTTCCTCGGTAGAAAACAAGACCTCGTTCCTCACATAAGATATTTATACCTTATTTCGCGTTAAGTTTAAGAGAGGTTTTCAGTTGAGCGTCATAAAGCCAAAACCAATGCTATTATTCTCACCAATTACAGCAGACACAAACGACTCATGAACAAATTAGAGCTAAAACTAATTACATGTAACCGGCGAAAAGCGCGGGAAAATGCGCGCGTGCAAGTCACGATTGGCTTTGCTTCTCATTGGTTGGTAAAGTGGTGCAAGTCTTTTAGCCAATCACAGAGCGATGGGATGCAAAACCCAAGCAAATGCAATTTACTTTCGATCCTCAATTAAAAAAAAAACTGCTCTAAGGTAATAGTCCAGTTTCGAGTTCGCCATGACCGCTCAATAAATGCACTGAGAACGCATCTGTACAGGGTTAGCCTCGACCTAAAGTAAAATGTACACAAATACTGACGGAAAGGTGCCACAAATTTCTAAACAATAGGGGGATTCATGCTTACGTCATTGTTTACATTTTTGCTCATTTGCATACGACTTTGCTTACAGAAGGAAACATGTTAGATGTGATTTGACTCCAGGCAGCTAAAGAGCTAGTGAAATTTAATACATTGTGAAATTTTTAGCTCTTTAGGTGTAGTATTCAAGGAGATATTGTCTTGCAAAAACTGCAAAATTTCTGGGTGGCAAAAGCACTAATGAACTCATACATTCTTTGCAAAATTTTGAGTTTTTAAACCCGCGTTGCACGAAAAGTATTCAATACATGAGGCTCATATTCATTGGCAGAGCTATTCATACTATGACCTTTCAATATTCAGAACTGATTTATTTGTAGCTCCATCAGAAACTGAATTGTTCATGCTAATGAGGCAAATATTGTAAACAAGGTTCCCCTATAGACAGAGCTGTAAACAGGTCATCTTCTCGCTGGAATTTGTGAATATTTTACTTTAGGTCGAGGCTAACGTTGTGCAAATGAGTTCTCAGTACTTTTATTCAGCGGTCATGCCGAACTCGAAGCTGGACTATTGTCAACAACTCATTTCACCTTTTTATTTATAGGTACATATGATTGATTATGCTCACCTTTGGTAAAGATTGGACAAGCGAACTATGTTGATTATGCTTTTATAATTTTATTTTTGACAGGGGTGACTATTTCAACGAAGATCAAATTCAACACCTATTAGCTTACAAGCCTCCCTGGCATGAAATATTTATTCAACACAAAGATAATGTTTCAAAGGTACAATGAGAACATGCATATTAATTCCCTGGTCCTAATTCCCCCGACAACGGGGGAACAAAACTCACTGTTTAGTATGCGTGTGTTTCTTTTACAGACTTGTAACATCATTATAACTATATCTGCTTTCACTTTTTTTTACTCGTAAACGCTTTGAACCTTGGAGTCATATCATAACTAAGTGAAGCACAATCGTCCGAGTGAGTGTAGTCCTAAGAAGGACTGTTTGTGGCGACATTGACTGACGTTTCGACAGCCTGAGCGGAAGTCATCATCACAGTCAAGTGATTTGAGTAACGTCAGGAGATGGTATAATCACTCTGGTCGTTTATCTGATTGGTCAGCGAAGTCGTGATGTTTAACCCATTGACTCCTAGCTATTTTTACATTTTCGGAGTGATTTTCCACCTATAAACGATGAATAACAATTCGTGACTCTTTATTTGACCTACCAGAGAAAAGTGATGCTGTCCTAAGGCACTGGAGGCTCAAGGTTTCTGAAAACGTCATTTTGACGTAGCTATTTTTATCAGTAAAGCAACCACAATGGCCGAAGTTCGGTTTGCTTGCGATTTTTGCTAAGTTTACAGCCATTTTTCATCTTTAGCGGCTGCCTGATGAGCATCATTAAGCGTGACGGTAGCTAAGAGTCCACTTTCTCAAAGAATCGAGCAAGGTGATGTACTTTGTTGTTGAATTTGGCTTGTTACTCGACGAACTGTGAATTTGGCCGGTCGAACACTTAGTACCTTTGGGACTCGACTATTGATGAATTTCTCGACCTACCGCCACATATTTTGGAATTTCTGTGTACTGAAGATGACTACGAGCAGGAAATTTTTGCGGTAGGTCGGAGTGGCTGTAGACTGCAGGCTGTATATGTGAAAGAATTGGGGAAAGGAACGAGCGCTGTCAAAAATTCTTGTTAGTTCCCAGCATGCAATGCGCTCAAGATGTTGAAAATGTCGGGAAGGCCCGAATGCACTGGAACAAAAGGCTGTATCTACGCTCGGGAGAAGAATATCAACAAAAAAAGTCATTTCTAAGCTAGAAAAAGGACTGAATTTCGTTATGATGGTTGAATTTTGGTTTTTCGACAATGATTTCCTTAAAAAACATGAAGGCGAAAAGGGGCATTTTTGTCGTTTCTCTTTGACGTTAAAAACGGTCAGTTTCGTTCTTGTCCAAACTAAAAAGGCCATATTTAGTAAAAATCGCTACGTTTCTTGCATTTATTGGATATCCAAATTTAAAGGACATTCCATTTCGTGCTCACAACTAACAGTTATGGCAATATTCGTGCGATTGGGAAAGTTGCAATGTTTTGAAGCATGGGAGTTTTTTACGGGCGGTTCTGGGCGGTTCAGGTGCCAAAGGGTTAATATTGATCGTCTGTCCGTTAAGCCGTGTTGTTATTGGCTGTGAAGACTATAAACAGTGATTGGTGTATTTTGACCCATCTTTTGTTAGTCAAATGTCCGTAGGTGTATTGCTAGTAAAATTGTTAATTCGAAAACTAGACACCACTGAACCGTTGCCAACAGCTTCCCGCTCCTTACAAACAACTTACTGACAATATCAACAACAGACAAACAATAGACAAACCGGCTAGTTTCACTAACTCGCCCGGACGATCGTACTTCACTTAGTTATGACCTTTTTTTACTGTTTTTGATTGCAGAGTAAAGCTGAAAGCTCAAGCGGAACTGATGAAACAAAAGGTAAATCAAGCCTGCAAAACATTTAAGAGAACTCGCGAACTCGCTCTTTTTTTTTTTTTCTTTTCTTTTTCTTTCTTTTTAATGCTTTGTTTTTTCAGTTCAATTCACAGATTTAGAGAAAGACCAGCTAAGAAGACTCCCAAATAAAGGTTATATCCTTTCAAACAAATAGGACGCTGAACTTGGTTATGTACATTAGTGGCCGCTTTAAAGTGCACACAACCACAAAGTATTTTTTTTTTCCACTAATATAAAACTTTGTGCCTATTCCAAAAACATTTAACCTTTATTTACAGCTTTGGAATTTGTCAGGGCTTCAAAACGTTTGATAAACTAAGCATCATTTGGTACACGACCGAGTCAGAAGGGGCGTGGGTCTATTCCTGGTTTGACGTCACAAACTGATTTGCATGCATGTTTACAAAGACTTGCCGCGATGCAAATCAGTTTGTGACATCAAATCAGGAATAGACCCACGTCCCTTACTAGCTCGGGCGTGGGGCAGCTGATGGCTAGATATTGTAACTTTATAACAGCCTATGTAAAGTCAAGAATTAATTTAAAAAGGCGCAATGCGTTTCGAACAGGTGCAAAGATTTATTTTAGCGAAAATAATAGTTTGGGGTTAGGTGTACTTTAATTTAAAGCTTTCGTTTGGTGGCATTCTCATCGCTGTTGTTGTGATGATGGATTGACTTTGGCAAAGTACAATGCATGCGCACCTGTATTTGCTCTAATTACCGGTCAATCCAACAGTTGATATGCTGTCGTTCACATGACTCCTACAAGACTCCTACCAAAAGCAAACATGGCACAAATTCGAATTAATATTGTCTGTCACATGAAATGGCTACAATTTTTTAAACACGCCAAGCGAGGCACTACTACCAGTTCAGCTATTGTGTGAGAATAGACCGTATTTGCATCCTATGTTATGAGCTGGAACTAGCTTGCGCACAAGGCTCAAACGGGGGAATCTTTTCATCTGTAAATGTGTTCCCCCGCAAGAGCCTCCACCTCATGCTAGATCCAGTTCAATACATGGTCTGATACTAGTTATTGCTATCGCTATGTGCCAACGAGCAAAGATTTTACGTATAACCGCGCACTCTTCAATTTGTTTAGAAATTTCTATGAATGACTTTAATTTACCAGAATGCAGTTTGCACGTTAGTCAAGTGTCCGTTTTTGACGGCTGTAAATCATCACGCGGACGGACGGCTCAAAAGCACCACAAGAACGGACAGCTAGAAAACTCCAGAAGAAGGGGGAAGGCTTCGGTTGTGTTGGACGGCATGCTTAAGGCTCGTGATGTGTGAATGACGCGTAACAGGAGCCCATGGGCTCCTGCACGTAACTAACATCTCGCATTACGATTGGTTGAAGACGGGATGAGCACGGGACCCACACGCACTCACAGGTCTCGTGCATTCTCTGGTTTGTATTAAAACGTGTTCGCTCGAAAACAATGCATTCTCTGTTCTGCATTGTGCCATAAAAGTTACTTTACATTACCTTATGCTACATCGCTTCGAGATCATTCATTCTGCCTTGAAACTTTCACGCACGGCTCTATTACGCTGCCGCCTCACAGGCTCGCGTCTTCGCTCGGCTGCTCGTTGGCAATTAGAAGACAAGTTATCTGCAAGTTATAAATTATAAATTATAAAAGTAAATTATCTTATTTTCGTGTTCTTAGTCAAAAGATCCAGTTGTAATCTGTACTTGAATTATTTTTAATTAATTTTTGTAATTTGTGTTATTTTCCTTCTGTGTTTTTAACATCCTTTTGACCTACCCGACTTGACTAGCCTTTGCTACCTTCGGGTGGGTACCTTGTATGGTTTTGGTCTAGTATCTTGGAAATAAATTAGTGTTTTTAGTGTTAAAAGTGTTTCATTTGTTTTTTCCACTGAATACTTCTGGCGAAAGTTACTGCATGGGTGTCACTTGTGGTCGTGCCTTCAAATTCCTTCATGCCAGCTTTTCTTTTGCCACACCCGGTAGTTCGACATCGGATTAACAGTAACCCAGGAATAAGAGTTAACCGAAGTTTTCATCTCGTTAGTTGAGAAGGTTTTTAAAATCACATTTTACGCTTAAAAGTAAGTTAAATTCCATTGAAAACTTCTAGTGAAGTTTTGCACCTTAACTGGACTCAAAGCTCGCTCTAACCTGGAATCAACTTAATCATGCTTTGAACAACTGGGCCCTGTTCTTCTTTCGTGAATGCCTGCATTGCGAGGCTCCTTACGATCGTCCTCCACGCCTTTCAATTTTCAATTCGTAGTTCAACTGTATTACAGTATGAATAAATAATATTTATCCTTAACGTTGTCAAAACCTTCTGGACGACAAAGAAGAGTTACCTTTGTTCCTTGGACTAATAGACATTATTTATGCTTATGCATACAACCATCGCACCACAGAAGGCGAAAACACGGTGAGGAATTTTACCGTTATTGATAACAAGTTAATTTGATTTCCCTTGGCAGCTTTACATATATACGTTCCTTTACGTTGTTAGTTCAATTCTTTTAGGGGAGCTTTTGGGGTAGGATTGTCTTGATGGGATGACGGCTGTTTAGGAAAAAAATGAGGATGTCTTTGAACAAAACTCTATATTTTTTACTCTTGGGAATAGACCTTTTTAGCTTGTAGATTTTGTTTTCCCATTGTAGACCACGTGATGTTACCCTAGAGAACTGTTTCTTTAAAATTTCGCCTTATTCACTTGCATATGTAGACATAATTTATGAAAAAAGGCAAATTCCCTTGGGAAGATCACGTGGTCTACATTGGGAAAACAAAATCGATAACCTAAGGTCTATTAGACTCGGATTTCTTGTGTTATTTCTCAGGTTGAGTCCCCATGGACGATCGCAAGAATTAGTTCGACTCTCTCCTGGTTTGAGGTAAGGTAGATCCACTTTTGTTGTTTGTTGTTGTTGGTGTTGTTGTTGTTGTTTTATAATCAGCCCTGTTTGGGTATGTTGTGGTACAATTTTAACCTTGGTTAAACATTTTCCCTTTGTTTTAAGCTAAGATTGCTTAGAGTCGAAAACGTTCCGTTTTTTACTTTTTTAAAATCTTTTTAGCCTTGTAAATATTAGTCACTTCAAAAATTCTAGCGAATATATTTTTTAGTAAGAATAAAATTCGTGGATACTTTCTATTCGATACTCTTTTGGATAAGGATGACTAGGTTGAAGTCTACAGTGCAGTCCAATGACAACACCCAGGTTCTTCAATATAGATGTGACGTATTTAATAAGTTTAGATACTTTTGCAAAAATTAGTAATTACACCGTGTAGGGTATCAAATTTTGTTCTCTTTGTAAAATTATTATTACCACTAAGCTGCATTTTGTCCACTTCACCTCCCGCCTCGATTAGCTTAAGCTAATTACGGGCTGTGTGAAAAATTTCCTTTGTCCTTTTTATTTATTATTTGTAAACTTTTTCATGTGTCCCTAAGTTGTTGTGTGTTGTTGTTTGAACATCTAATTATCATATATTACAATAAATTACCATACCCAAAAACAAAGAGGGAAACAAATTTGAACCAAGGATAAAATGTGGTGGTTGATGGCGTACTCCACGCGTTTATGGGGGAGTTACACCTGAATGCTACGATTTTGTCACCTTTTGACCTTTTCTCCTTATTATCTTCTCGAGATTTCATGCAATCCAGAAAAGCCATCATAGTCTTGCAGTTCATAACTCCATAAATATCTCAGAATTTTTGGGTGATTTTTAGAGTGTTTATAAAGAAGGAGAAAAGGGGCGGGGGAGGAGGGGGGGGGGGGAAGTGATCTAAGACAAGATGAGAAAAATGGAAATTGTAAGGTGATTAAAAAGGTTAAAAATTAATGGCCAAACACCAAACAGTTCGTCCTCAACCTGACATGCACCCACGTTGCAGTGGACTGTCCGAGTGTTTGTGTATGCTTTATTTTACCTTTTTAATCAACTCACTTTTTATTTCATCAGCATCCAGGTATAACGCCCCCTTAAAATAAACGTACTGTTCTTGTGACATTACCCTCTTTGAAAATCTCTTTCCTCCCTCCCTCCCTAATTGAATGAGCACACATACCTTGAGAATTGAGGAAGTGATCGCCAGAGATACAGTCGTCCCCGTTTACATCTTAAGAAATACATGAGAGTAGTGGAATACAAATTTTATTATTGGAGCCTAAAGGCCTGTTCGTTTTGTTTGTTTTCTTAGTCCTTTAGCAGTATTCACGATGTCCTAGTATCCTGCGCCCGTCGCTCGTTATCTTACCCTCTCTATCGTCATTGGTCTTTGGTCACAGCAGTGGTACAAGACACAAAGAAAATCTTCGCACTTGGTAAGTCACACGTTTCAGTCGGATTGCGCGCGGTTGTTGAAAGACCATTCAAGCCGTTGCCACTGGATAAAAATAGCAGAAGGGGATTGGGGGAATCTCCGCTAATTCACTGCGGGGGAGGGGGGATACCACTGCCAAGAATATGAACTCAAATTTTTTTCCACCTCTGTATCAAGCATGGCTCGCAAATTAAAGTAAAGTGGGTGATTTTTAGAACGTTGAATGAAGAAAAGGAAAAGGGAGACGGAGGAGTGATTTTAAGAAAAGATGAGAAAAATGAAGACTTTAAGCCGATTGAAAGTTGAATTTGGAGGTTAAAAATAAATCGACGAACACCAAACAGTCTGCCCTCAATCTGACGTGCATCCGCTTTGTAGTGGACTATCTGGATGTTTATGTGTGTCTTCTTTTCTTATTATCATTTCTTCATAATTTCATTAACATCGAGGTATATCACCCCTTTATAATACAGCCGAACGTAACTCGATCTCCCATTGGTTCAATTTTCAAAACTTTCAGTTCAATTTTACACAATCAAATGTTACTGTGACGTGTGGAAATAAGAAAAAAACCGAGGTCAGGACCTCTAGTCTAATATCTCCAAGTGAGGACCAGTGGATCAGAAGCAAATTCTAAAATAGAACAGTGTGGCAGTGCAAGGCTGAATAAGGATTTATTGATTGGAAAAAGGGGAACCACTTTCCCTGACCAGAGAAACATTTTTTTTCCAGTTCCTTATAGAAAAATAAGCTGAAACAAAACCACCTAAAGAAATCAAAAGTTGTCAAAAAGGTGTGACAAACAAGTCAAACTCGTGTACACATTATGTTCACATATTACTATATTATATTTTTCTCACGTGGCAGGACGAAGACAGCTCTTGAAGTGTCTACTTGAAGTCCATGCTCTCTGCCGTGAAGAAGATCCTTGGTATCTGTTAAATGATCTTTATATTACGGACTATTGCGTGTGGATACAGAAAACCAGGTAACATTGTCTTGAGTTGCCGAGAGAAAACTACCAAATATTGCTTAAGCCTTGGTAGCTTTCATATGAAAAGTCACTCAAACATTTTAGAGCGATGATAGCTTCATATAATATTTCAGGCACGAGGAAGAGTCTTTCATCAGATATCCAGTCACTGAGAAGTGAATAGAAAACGCGATGCGCGGGCGCGATTTTTTAACCGTCTTCGGCAAACAAAAGGGAGTTTAAGAAAGGAGGACGCGAAAATATATGTTTTGCACAGGACGGCAAAAACGTGCAGAGCGATTGTTATTGCTAATTAAACCTATTGTTTTGTGGCGTTCTCGTTGACGTTCCCGTCCTCGTTTCTTAAGCTCCCAAAAACTGTAAGGTGGGAAATTCCGCTCTACATTATCGTGTACAATTTGTGCTATTCACTCAGATCTCGAAGAGAGCCTGAAAGCGATCTTAAAATAGATCGTAAAACTGAACTCAATTTAGGAAATCTCAATCGACAAAATCGAACTACCTTTATCGCTGATTTGATACATCAAACGCGAGAAAGAGCTTTTCATCAGATATGCAGACACCGAGAAGTGTTGAAAACACGAGGCACAATCGCGATTTTTTCATCGTCTTCGAGGTGTTTGGCTATTTGATGAAACACTGTTGATATAGCTTCTCAAAGCATTCAAAATTCTTGGAGAAATCCAAAGCAAAAGTTCACCCAATTTTATGATAATCAGGATCACATATCTAGACCTCCTTCTCGGTGGCAGAAACGTATGATACGCTTCTGACGTAGTGTTTTCCTTTGTTTTATCTTCATGAATTATTAATAAATTTGAGATCTTTAAATGGTGAACCGCAACAATAAACGTATTTTAAAATAGCAATTTGATTGGTCGAGCGAACTGGCACAAACCCGCGCGACTTTTGGTTGGTTCAGTGAACACGTGACGCATTTCCAGCACAAAATTTTTTCCACATGAGGTTGTTCTCTTAACGGCAAACTGTTGTGATCTTTCAAACTATTGTCGAGGAGCTAACTCTGGAAAAGGCCTCATTTAAGGAGTTGGTTCAACCCACCCGACAGAAAAGGTCTAGCACCGGATTCTTATAGAAGAATAACTGCTCTTTAAAACTAGGTACTATGTAGTGCTGAATTGTGGTACCACTAACGACTCTATAAACCTAACGACTCTTATCAAAATACCCCAGAAAACACTTCTGTCGGGTGGGTTGAACGAAACAATATTTTCTCAGCTCTAGCTCCTGGACTACTAGGGAGAATGAAAAAATATAAATACTTGCGGAAGGTGTTTCAGCTCAAGCCAATCAAAAATTGCTCTATCCTCAGACTTATAATGAACAGCACCACTGGAAAGTACTCCTCATTAGCTTTCATTTGAATGGTCACACTTTAGGATTTCATCCACAGGCTCAAAAGTTAAAACCATCTTGTACAGCATAATAAACCGCACCACAGGAAAGAACTGACTACTAGCTTTCTTTTGAAATGGCCACACTTGGTATTTCATCTAGTCGCGATCCACAAAGTTAGAATCTCTTATAGAGCATTGTTGTATTTGTCACCTTTTTAATAATAAAATAATAATAATAATAATAATAATAATAATAATAATTATTATTATTATTATTATTATTATTATTATTGTTGTTGTTGTTGTTGCTATTCTCTGAAATAACGTTTTCCTTTTTTTTCTGAAACAGTCGCAAGAAGCTATCCACTTTGGCACAAAGCGTTGAACAGGTATCGTTCAGTCTATGTAAGGTATCATACTGGTTGTTCCATTAGGCTGTGAGACGTAACGGCCTAACGGCGATGGAGAGTCACTGTGGATCATTACATTAACTGTGATCTTGCGCCATTTATCTTCCTTCTTTCTAGTATCTATGCTGGGGAGCTTTAGCAACGAGGGCGCTGAAGCCAACGAAAATATAACTTCCTGTTTTTGTAACTCTTTCGCGATTATTCCAACAGTCCATTGTACAATTGCATTCTCAGTGATTTGGCCTATGAATGGGGCGTCTATTGCTGCCAGGACATGTTTCGGTTGTCTGTCTGAAGTGGTGCTAAAAGTAGTGTGACAGTGCCCCATGAACATATCTATTTTCTGTTTTTAGGCTCAAATCCATAAGAGAGACTTGTCATGGCAGTTAGACGAACTGGAGTTGGCTGCTGCTCTTGTGCAAAGGGAAGAGAATGATGATGATGATGATGTTGATGATGGTGATGATGGTGGTGGTGGTGGTGGTGACGGTGATGATGATGATGATGATGGTGATGATGATGATGATGATGATGGTGATGATGATGATGATGACGATGATGACGATGATGACGACAATGATGGTGGTGGTGGTGGTGACGGTGACGGTGACGGTGACGGTGGTGGTGGTGGTGGTGGTGGTGGTGGTGGTGACGGTGATGGTGATGGTGATGATGGCGGTGAGAAGGACCGTAGCGATAATAATGACAGTAAATAATGAATCAAGTCCGAAATCATCGGCAACACAGATGTAAAAACAGACACTTCAGTGCCTTGCTCGTGAATGGAAAATGGAAAGATTCCTTTCATGTATAAATGGGATCAGTGTCAACAGCAGAAATTCGATCGACAATAGCAAACCCAACATTACCTATCAACGCCGCTGGGTGTTCACGGCTAAAAAAACAACAACAACAACAACGCCACACCGTAATAAGCTTTTGAGAGAACGTTGCTATTCTTTACTTCATACAGGTCAACCAGTTAATTAAAAGAATAATTATCTTATTTATGATGCTCTATGCTTGTGATCTCAACGACCCTGCCATGCCTACAAATGGCGCCGTTCTTCTGGCCGTTTCAGCAGCAAGCGTGTCTTGGGATGTGAATTTGCCTGTCACAACACAACCTTGGCTTGCAGAGCTTAAGACTGGACCCTACTGTTTATGCTCCTCAGTGAATAGAACGGAAAAAAAAAGTACCCAAGGTGTGCATATGTGGGATGCACTGTCCACAATACAGTAACTGAAAACGCTGCAACTCATTAGTATTGACGCACTTACAACCCGATGGCAATAGAGAGATACCACAGGTGTCCTAAACCAAAATATGGGAGCGTTACTTGTGTTCCGGTTATTCATGTCAAACTGCAGTGTCTTGTTCCCGAACGACGACGACGACTTTATTGAAGTCTCCAGTCTTTCTAGCCGAGCGCAGATGCCCTACTAATTGGGGAGACTAAATCAATCAATGCTAAATCAAATCAAATCAAATGTTGGTTTTGGGGGAGAGGGGAAAACCGGATTACCCGGAGTAAAACCTCTCGAAATGGATGATGCACTATCGATTATCGTGGACAAAAAATACTAACACAAATATATGTGGTAACGGGCCCTTTGTAGCTGGTCAGTAACGAGGTACAAAAACGCCATTACCATTTTAAATGATATAAGCTCTTTGCTTGTCATGTCCCAGTGCGTTGCTTGCCTTTTGTACCACGTGACTGACCAGCTGCAAAGGGCCCATTGTTTACCCCTTACGGACCAGCACCGCTCAAAAGTAAGTTGCCCGTCAAGTCGCGTTTCCTGCGCGATGCGAATCGCATCGCGCGAGTCACCTAAGCGAAATTATTTGACGTAAATTTCGGATGACTTTCGCGCCGAGCGCGTTACAAATGCAGCTATTATTTAATACACGCAGCATCACTGAGGTCATCACGAATCGAAATGGCGCAGTCCTCTTGTAAACAAAACGAAGAATTTTCGTTAGGCAGTTCGACACAAACAAATCACAATTTGCATAAAGCCGCAATATGTAACCTGAAACCTTCTTCTAAACATGACCAATAAATTCACGCTTCAGAAGCCGAGATAAAACCCTAATCAGAATGGAGTTTATACAATTTTCGTCTTTTTGCATGTTTATCGAAAATGGCGCAGTGCTCGTGAAAAATGCTGTGTGTTTGGATTACATAAATTTACATAACTTCAAAACAACTGTCACGTGCTGTTATCCTTTCGACCTTTGGATTTTGCGGTTTCCTTTCAGAAATGGGGACACCGCCACGTGCCTTCTTTTGTGCATTGGCCAATCAAAACACTGCCACGCAATTGTATTGTGCACTTTGCTGCACAGGGAAAAAGAAGACAAATCTGACATGATTTAGAACTCGATATACTTACAATATTCTGAGTAAAAAACATCGACGAATCTTGCATGACAAAAGTTCTAAAGTTGAGGTGACTCTCAGCAGGAAACTGCCCCTGACATCCTTTACAAACTTGTGAAATCACTCACCCCCACCCCCCTAATCTTTGATCGTATAACAATGTCGAGATCTTCCCCAACCCTCGGACATAGAATCCAATCCATCTTCTTTTCCCTCACATACCTCCCTGGTTGGCCCGGGAGACGTTCCGCTGGATAGGACATGGTTTTGGGAGCCTCTGACCTGAGCTTAGCCTGCGTCGTGGACGCAAATCTAACCCCGGTTAGTAACGTCTGTGAAGCAGAGACGAATTCCTTGTTCTGTGTATCGGAATTTGAGTACGCGCTATGGTTGGTGCGTTAACAAAAAGCTTTTGTTGACGGGCCAATCATGGCACGTACTCAAATTCCGGTACACAGAACAAGGAATTCGGTTCTCTTTGCATAAGTTTCTACACGAGATTAGTATAAATCTACTAGCGTTCTATCACGAATGCCGTTCTGTGATTGGCTACGCTACTCACTATCTATTCTCAAGTATCTTTATGCCGCGCAAGCCAGTTTTAAATGTTTCATTTGAGCTCGTTTCTATTAAACAATTAGATTATCAGCTCGAGAGTTCTATCGCGGGATACCTGATGAGGGCGAAGCCCGACTCAGTTATCACGCATAGAAATCGAGAGCGATTAATCTAATTGTCTTATTATAAATCTACAAGTCGTTCAAAACGTAACAAGTAAATTATCTAAACCTCCTCTAAGACTTTTCTTAAACGTGAAAGGCCGCCATTTTGTCGACAACCGCAACTTACTATCTACAACAGAATAGATAGCGAGTAGCGCGAACCAATCAGACAACTGCATTCCTGATAGAACGCTAGTAGATTTATACTAACACTAATAATATACATGAAAAAATTTCTCGATTCTGATTGGCTAAGAGGAATGTTGTTTTTAGGAAACACGATGCAGTAAAAAGGTAATTCAGTGCAGAAAAAAGGTAATTCAGTGCAAAAAAGAGGTAAACAACAGACGATTCTGATTGGTTAATTAGCAAAGGAACTGAAATTGAGCCAATCAAACGCAGCCTTTGAATGGCGCAAAGTCTGAAGGCGACTCTGCGAGCGAAAACAATGGCTGGCTTTTCTTTCTTCGTGACCGCAATAACAGCAGAGAAGCTGCAAAACAGCTCTAAAAAGGAGAAACGGCTGCGAAAAGCATTGTATTTCAGCTGTCTGTTTGGAAGCAGTGGTGTCCAGAGAAGGGAATTACCGACCGGTAATTGGAATTACGAGTCCGTTGAATTCAACACTACACTGGAGTGACGCCGAGATTAATAAACAAACAAGGACAAACAAGGCAGAAAGCCTGAAGGTAATGATTACAGCGCTTGATAGACACTTAGCAAACAAAGTAGCCTTATAGCTATAGCCTGTAATTGTTTAGCCAGTTTTTACAGCTAAAAACGCCTTCAAAACATTGAGAAAACTGTTGTTTTGGTTCACCTCAGCTTCGTTGCGTTGCTTCTGCAACGTTAAGAAGCTATCTCGCAATTTTTTCATGTATATTATTAATAAGCAATCACATGATTTTTCTCGTGCAATTTGGAATAAATAAGCACTTGTAAATTTTTTCAAAGACCACAAATTGCACTCGCCCTACGGGCTGGTGCAATTTTGTGAGTTTTTGAAAACAGTTACTCTTGCTTATTTATTCCAAATTGCACTCGGAATCATGTGATTACCTATGCAAAATACGCTACAACACAACTACAAGAAATTCACGTGGGGCTTCAGACCTCATTTTTATTCTCTTCTATTAAGCAAGAAATTACAACAAGATGCGCTTGTGACTCAATACTACACAGCGATGGCAACAAGAAATGAGAATCGACACAAGGGGGGGGAGGGGGAGGGAAGGTGGGGGCAGGGCTTTAAACCTCCCACTTGTCGTCCTAGGCCTCTGTACCTGGCTTTTTGTCCCTACTCCTGCTTATCCTGCACTTTTTCCCGTTGCTCTCGACCCCGGCAAATTCACACGTCTCTCCAAGGTCAGGCTCTTTTAGAACTCCCATTTCTCGCCTTCCCTAGGCTCATGCTAACCGTGCACATTCCCCTCTTCACCCACCCCACCCCTAAACACATACACAAGGTAAGTTTTGCTGTCTAAGATTTGGAAAACTGAAAACTATCTGGATTCAGTCAATGAACAAACGGAGGTTCCGTATCTTCGTTTCTGGAAAAAGCTGCATGGCATCCTCTCTTGGATAGCGCGTCTACCTTTTCTAGCAATAAAAAGGCAACAGGCAAATTTCCTGGGTCTTTATCTGTCAGTGAAGATAAACCTAACAAAGAGAATATGACAAATCTCTGGGTGAATGAGAATGGACTTTCCGGTCATCACTATCATCATCATCATCATGATTATTATTATTATTATTATTATTATTATTATTATTATTATTATTATTATTATTATTATTATTATTATTATTATTATTATTAGGCGATTCTCTCCACTTTTCTGATGTTCTTCTGCGTCTTCTTAAGGAGGAGCTGAATCGGAGTGAATCGGGGGGAAATTTTAAGGGGGTTAAAGAATGGATTGGCATGGTAATAAATGTTTTGAAACACCACCAGACAGTTGACACCCCACAAGGACACTGCAGTTTGCTTGGAAACTGTAATTAACTCTAATATTAGTGACATTTTTCGTTGTCGAATTTCATGTATTACACATTAATTCAGTTTTTAAACTAAATTAATGTGTAACAGAGACAAATTTTACACCAAAAAAGAATAATCTCCTTTAGTTTTTTTTTTTTTTTTTTTTTTTTCTTTGGTGTAAAATTTTTCTCTGTTGACCGCCCGGCAATATAATTCTCTTATGAGGAGTTGCTGCATGGGAAGATAAACTGTTTGGTGTCCGTCTACTAAATTCCAATTTTAAACCTTCATGAATCGAGTAAATTGGAAAATTATTCTACTAGATTGTTTTTTCCACATTTTGGCAAAAAAATTACATTCAAGAAAATGCTATCCGCTTCTACTTCAAGGGTGCTTCAACTTGCATTGTTCATCGCACAATACCGTCTCATTCCCACGACGATGCATTATCCAATACTTTGATAGTGCTGAGGAGATACACTTTATTTAATTTTTATATGAATCGGGTGTAACAGGAATCGAATATAATTACAATGCAACAAATCATACAAGATCAAGAAAACGTTATTTGATCCAAATTATGTGCATGCCGAAAGCGTTAATAAAAGCTTGGCAATGAGATGTTTGTGGAAGTTCAAAACCTTTTGAGGATCATGCAAAACTAATCGCCTTAACTTATATTTATCTTTACTTCAATTTAAGGTTTTCTTATGAAAGCGTTAGAAAGTATTCTGGATAATAACTACTTTTCTTTTAGCATAGAATTCTTTTCATATATTAATGTAAAATTGGATATATTTTTCAGCCCCCTAGCTACGCTTAACAACATTTTAATATATAAGCGTCACTGTAAAGGGAGTATTGTAAGCTTTCAGACTCAACTCCAACTTCCAGCTTCTCTTTTATAAAGAGTGTGTCCCCGGCAGTAAGCATAAATTTTTATACAACTGTACTCTATAAATGATCTGTTTTTAGAAACTCTCTGACTGGTCGTATTCGTCTTGACGTGCTTTACTACCAATAGACAAAATTTTTAGCAATCCTTAAAAAAGTGTGTGACTATAAGACTTGACTATTTTTCGTGACAAACAACTGAAGTTTCAGCTTGCTTTAGCGTTCATTCTGTAGATTAATCTGGCTTTTCATACAGGCACTCGCTTCCATCTTAACTTCCCATATTGTGTATCACCTGACTTTGATTGAAAGATTGTACACAGCAACTCACGAGGTAGCCCTTACTAAGTTTGCCTTGTCCCTGCTTGGGCATGTTACGGCACGGAACATGATTTGCACGATGCACCAGGTGATGCAAATTTTTCATTGTAAAATTAAAAACGTGCTAACACGACCCTGTGTCATTTGTGTGATCACAGTGTGATCACAGTAAAGGAAAGATCGGATTTTAATTGAGCGTTCGATTTAGTTCGGTTTCTGTAACGTCGAGTGTGAAAGTGGCAGATCAAGCGCACTAGATTCCGGATAACAGTGGTAATCGTAGTCAAAAATTTTCTCTTAGCAAATACACCTTCGCTGCGCTAGACAGCATCTCAAAATGTCCAAGCGTTAATGTAAACTGAGTATTACAAACATTCAAACCAAACAAAATCCAATGCAAGCTTCTCCGGCCACAAATTTACTCTATAAATGATCTGCTTTTCTAGAAACGATCTATTTCTCCTCGTCTTGACTTGCTGTAATGCTAGGACAAAATTTTAAGCAATCATTTGAAAAGGTCCTTTATGACTCTACGAATTTTAAATGCTCGGTAGTTCATAGGTTTTAGTGGTTATGTAATACCTTTGCTGTCAGTTGCTTCGGTGCCTTTTTCCACCCTTGGAAGTGAGTTTTCTTCCTGGCGAGGGACAGCAATCTGCAAGACAGATGTGGATACTTTGAGGTGAATAAACAATAGGTGGAAGAAGTAATGAAGTCCTGATATCCGACTAAGACAGAAAATGAAAATAAAAGATAACTGAGCTGTTGTTTACCTCTTCTGCTGCAGACATTCTTGCTAAAAGGAAAGCTTATATTGAAAGTCTCTGTACTGGCAGATTAAATTCGGGACGCTGAAACTGTCTTCAGGGAGCTACCTGAAACCGGTTCACGTTCTCTGGAGGATGAACGAAAATATTACACTTCTGCCCGAGTATTACAGTTTAGATTATTACGTTCCCAGGGTCTCACCTGTTCTTGCCCTAGAGACCCTGGGAGCGTGGTCTGGGGTGTGCCGCCAGAACCTGTTTAAAAAATAAGGATTTGTATGGGGGAAGATTATTTCGAATTTGAAGGCAATTTTTTTTTTAAATAAAATTTCCTCACCTTAACTCCTCTATAGTTCCTTTTGTGTCCGCTCCAATTGACTGAAATTTCCACTGGGAACTAATTTTTGCGGTTTTCTTTTCAAGTAGCAAGACATCAGCAAGGAAGAAAATGTAATATTTTCAACTGTTATTACTTTTTCAGGTAAAACAACAGTCTATACTAGACATTACAATCAACGACAAGTCGGTCGGTCCAATTTCACCTTTTATTGTTTCGTTTTGTTTGTAGCAAGCTCTGATTGCTTTTTCTCAATGCAAACATCAAAATAAACGTAAACGTGTATGATTTATAATTGTTGTTGTTATAATTTAACGGGAGTAAATTTATGCGGTTTTTAACTTTGCTGGTCTTTTTTTATTACTTTTTTATGTTTATTATTATTATTATTATTATTATTATTTTCTGCTGAAACTTATTTTTGCGGATCAAGGACTATATCCGCAAAAATTAAACCCCGCAAAATAAAAGTGCTGCGCGGTAGAGAGAGAAACTGATGGAACAGAAACTCCACGAAATCGCCACAAATCGTCCCAGAAACCAGACAGGACACACTGAAAAGGAACTACAAAGCAGTTCAGGTGAAGAAATTTTATTGAAAAATTATTCACAATTTTGCCTTCAACTTCGAAACAATTTCCCCCCATACAAATCCTTATAATTTCGCCCTGACGCAAAGGTCATGCATGTTGATGCTGAAATTACGTGACTCGCGCTGCTGTTTACGTTACAAAGGTCAACACAAATTGAGAGCTTGGACTACCTGTGCAGACAGTTGACACACCACAAGAGCACTGCCGGTTAATTTGATAGGGAACTGTTTTGGCGTCCGTCTACTAATTTCTAACTTCAAATCTTCAACATTTCCCTAATCCTTTAAGAAAAAATATCTCTTCCCAAATATACCACTCAAAAAAATTCACGAATTATACCACAACATAGCTTCGTGAAATGAGCTAGAGATTTTTGATTGCTTGAAACGAGAATTAATGAGATATTTAAACGTTAGAGCCATGTTAAGCGACCTAAAAATAGCCTATTCAGATATCTGGGACGAGCGCGCGAGCACGAAGGAAGAAAATTTAGCGGTTACCTCACCCCAGTCCCCCTGCGATTTTCTTTCCCTCGTTAAGTTCTTCGCTCGTTGTTTCGTGCTGCCCCCCCCCCCCCCTCCCCCCCATCCCACTGATAGAGATGAGTTCTCAAGTATCTGTCCAGCAAAGGGGGTGTTCCTTTTCCAATTTCCACTGCTTTTCTGTTGGCTCTTTGAGTTTTGGCTAATTGTATTTGTGAAGCAATGATCCTTGTGAGCCCAGCACGATGCTGTGCATGTGCCTTTCGTGGAGGCTGATATGCGTAGTTATGTTCACATACTGATATATCTTGCAAGAAGAAATGGTTGTGCAATAGTGCAGTGGTGTTGTTCGTGTTCGTTGCGTCGCTGCTTTGGAGCCCATACTTGGCTTATTTTTCGCAGAATATGATGTTTAGCGATGCAGAATGTTTGCTTTATGTCATTAACTCGGTCTACGTGATGTCACTGCTGGGCTGGGCCTGTCTGGCAATGGTCAAAACAAGTTAACGGGCTTACGCAACTCCCCAGCGCGTGTTTTAGCCTTTTTCATAACTGCAAGGACTCTTACCTTTGGTCACACGATATTAACCATCGATGCCAAACCTAAAACAAATCCTCATAAAAAACCTGGCATCTAATAGAACAGCAACCAGAGGCATTGCGCAGGGGGAGGGGCTGGGGGAGTGGCTTTTACGATGTCTCGAGGGCAATCGTATGTTGAGTTGAGCTTTGTGGATAAGTTACTAATTGCCAGTTATGATTAGTTAAGCGAAAAAGTAATTAAATTCTTGTTTTAAGACACCGCTTTTTGTTCCTGAAAGTATATTTTTCACCACACCATATTAGTTTTCAATGCATTTCTAGCCATTTCAAAGGACTTTAATTTTAAAACTTTCCTGGGGAGCATGCCCCCCGGATCCCCCGAGTTGACTCGCTCTAACGCTTTCGCAGTGAGTCCCCACTTGCAAAGTTTCTGCGCGGACCCTGAACCATTGCTGACCGAAATCTACAGGGATCTACCCTTCATATCGGGCAAAAGAGGGCGATCGCTCAAAGATATACTCGTAACATGCATGTGCCAAGCCGCCGACCGGTTAGCTCAGTGGTAGAGCACCGGACTAGCGTGCGGGAGGTCACGGGTTCAAACCCTGGCCGGACCAACACTCAGGGTCTTTAAATAATTGAGGAGAAAGTGCTGCCTTTGTAACAACATCTGCAAATGGTTAGACTTCCTAGTCTTCACGGATAAGGACGATAAACCGTAGGCCCCGTCTCACAACTCTTCAAAATTGATTCTGTGGGACGTAAAAGAACTCACACACTGTTCGAAAAGAGTAGGGGACGTAGTTCCCGGTGTGGTGGTCTATCTCTCATCTGATGGTTAAATGCTCGGAGATATTAGCTGCACAAGCTACTCTAAAATCCGAGGGTAAATAAAGTGATGTATGTATGTATGTAAGCCTCGTAGAGAGGCTAAAGTAAAGTAAAGTTTAACCCTTTAGTCTACCGGCGATTTGGTCGCTTTTGTTTCAATTTTCGGATGGTAAAAGGTCAAGTCCATCTGATCCATTCCATATAAGAAGTTACCACGAAGATTTCGCTGGTCCACAACACCAAAGGCTCTATCTTTGTTGTCACGCTGGTCACGCTAGCTGTCGTTCATTTTTAAACGATCACTGAAGCTACAATTCGTTGCGTATTTGATTTATAAGTGTGTTTTTCGAGCCATTTTCCATCTCAGAAGCCTCCTGCCTGACATCATAAAGCTGGGTTGATGGGTATTCCTTTGAAAGAAAACAGAAGTGAGAAGTAATTTCACACTAAATTTGCTGCTCAAAGTATTCGAGCGAGTGATGGCAATTTACAGAGTGAAGTTGTGTCTTTAGCCGTTTTGTGAGTGGATTCTGGGACCTGGCATGGCAATTTTGCCAGGTTTTGACTTGTAAATAATGCAATCGGTGCAATATTTTGTGTGCAAATTGCACTCGATTCGACCAGTCATAGCGCGCGTGATTATTTGAACATTTTTATAAAAACATATAATCCATACGACCCTATTTGACACCCCATAACCTTTCGTCTAAAGTTGTGGGTACCAAATACAGTTGGAACAGTTTATCCTAGACCTACAAAGGAGAAGCGTGTTGACGATGCTCTATCGTAGATGTTACGTTATCACCACCTGTTGGCAGTGCTAGTCTGTTCCTCAAGCGCCTTTGTTTAGCGCATGCAAGCTAGTTGGAAATGTTTCATATCAGCTTGTTTCTGTCAAAAAAAATACAGTACAATACAAATTCAAATAGTAACGGGGAGGTTAGGACTTTTATACTCTTCTTATTCTTGGTTTTCAGTCACTCAAAACAATAAAATCATCAACCATTCGATAGATAAAGTCAAGTCAAGAAAATGAGATATTGCAGAATCGATCTAAAATTCAAATTGCTCTATTTTCGAAACAAAGCACGCTACCGAGCTGAAAACATGCAAGTGAATACATTTCTAAAACGTCTTTTACGTGATGAAGCTAAAAATGCAGAATTCTGTTTAATTTTGAATTTTAGTTCTTAACACGAAATTATAACATTTTTGTTGGTTCGTGACTATATTATTGCTCACGCAGCTTGTCCTTTGAAAATAGAAAGAGAGTGAACATCCTGCCAGCTGGAGTGTAGTTGATGTCAAGTATTACAAAATAAATTGTTGGGATAAAGATTTTGTTTCTTTCTTTTTCATCATCTTAACCAGATTGTGAAATTGCAAATTGTGTAAGCGCGTTTAACCATTTTCGCGAGATCCTAATGCACATGTCATCGGCTTCCCCGTGGGGTCGACCCCCGGGCTAACCAGGGGAATTGTAAAATCAGTCAAGCAAACTTGAGGAATTTCCCGGGGGATCGGGGAATCTCTCTAGACAAAGTTCCCTGGGTGAGGTGTCTCTCAGCTGAAAATCCCCGTGACATCCTTTTCAAACTTGTGAATTCCCCCACCCCCTAATGTTTGATCGTAAAACAATGTCAAGATTTTCCCCTACCCTCGGGCAAAGAATCCCATCCACCTCCTTATTTTCCCCCCACATATCTCCCTGGTAGGCCCAGGGGTCGACCCCACGGGGAAGCCGATGACATGTGCATAAATTAAATCAATGTGTTATCGATCAATGTGTAATGGAAATAAGAGGGTGGGGGCACGGGAGAATAGGGGGAAGGCGGGGTACCAGGAGGCGGGAGAGGGGAGACCAAGGAACGGGGGTTTAAAGTTGGTGGGAGGAGGAAGAGAAATAATTATCGGGTGGCGCGGATGGTAGCAACGCGAAAAGGGGCACACATCAGGATAAAACGGTAACAGAGAGGGGAGAACAAGGAGCAGGAGCCGGATGTTTTGAGCACCCCTCCCCCCCTTCCCCTTCCCCTTCCCCTCCTCTCCCCCCAGAGGTCGAAAAAAGGAAATAGGAGATGCCTACATGCAGGTTAAAAAAACGTGGGCGACATTTTGTCTTCGGGCAGCGTGGGATTTATTAGTGTCCTCGATCATGGCGGGAAAAGGTGATAAAACCAAGCTGTGGAAAATTCTCGTCGGTGTACTGGCCGTTGTATGCTTAGCTCTTCTCATCGCACTGATTGTCGTCGTTACCAGAAACAACAAGGAACCAGCCGTGGCGGACTGCCCGGAGAACACCCAGCTGAATTCTCCGCCTGCACGTTCTGCAGACTTGTACCGCGATTTATCCAAACAAGAAATCGTCGCTATACGAGATTACGTTCTCGGTGAAACCTCTCTTAATGTTACAGCTTATGACAAAGCGTCCATCAGTGACAACTACATCTATCTGATTGAGTTGCAGCAGCCTCCGAAAGACGCGGCGCTTCAGTTTCTCGATGGCGACAACGCCCAGAAACCAGAACGCATGGCTCGCGTTGTTATCTACGGTGGAGGGAAGGCCAATCCAGACGTTACGGAATATCTGGTTGGTCCTGCTGAAAATCCAAGCCGAATAAAGGAAACGAAGGGGCCAGGGCAGAAATATCCTATTCCTTTTAACGCGCGCTTCGCTGATCCCAAAGAGCTCGATGTGATGGATAAGCTTGTACGGAACGTCACGAAACACGCTTTTCGACTACTGAATGAGAGCTTCGACGGATATACGATGTCTGAGGATTGCAAGGACCGCTGTTTGACTTGGGGATTTACAGGTTAGATTTTATTTGTCGGCTAGCAAGTTTAATGTGGAAATAACGAAGACAATAACTTCAGATCGTTCTGGAGGGGGGGGGGGGGGGGGGCGGTCGCCTTGTTCAAGGGGGATGGGGAGAGAGCGGTGGTAGGGACATGTACCCGTTGAGGATCACACTACGTGAAAAAAGTTGACTTTGCGAGACACCAACATGACCAAAACCCGATAAAATAGGGTTGCAACAGTGGATAGTTTTCGTCCTTTTTGGGACTAGTCAGCACCACAAGTAGCCCAAGCTTTTAGATATGTGTTGACCTATTCGTAAACAGCGGCACGGCGCGCGTCACGTAATCAGATGAGAAAAGTTATTAAAAATTTGTCTTAAAATTCGATGCTTTTTGTCCCATACAAACCTTTCTAATTTCGCTATTACACAAAGCTCACTGGTACGTGACGCACATCGGAGTTTAATGAGACAACACAATTCTTAGAGTTTGGGCTACCAAGTGTGGTGGTCTGCACGGTGCAGCCAGCTTCAATGCGAGCGCAAATTAATTGCACAATGGCCCATTGACGATATCAAAGTTCCGTACCTTGGAATCTCTTGCCTTCCGACACACTTGCTGCCACACCACTTGCCCGGAAGAGCAAGGAGTCGAAAATTGTCAAGATGTTCTCCCAAAACAAAATGTAGATGGTCAAAACTAGCCTGCTCCAGGCTCTCAGATATTTGGGGGGCCAGCAAAGAGCTAATCACGAAACAACCAGCTGCCCCTCTACTCTCGCAGACTCCTATTAACCCCCCCCCCCCCACCCCCGGTCCCTTCACTAACAAAGGAGCGCGCCAAGGGACGATACTTTGTTTTGATACATTTTATCCCATTTTGTATTGTCTTATCTATTTGATGTTATTATGTTATCAGTTTGACACAAGCGATTTCCGGACCTCTTTGATCTTTGCGAAGGTTACAATTCAGGTTTACTTTGGCCGCACTTCAAAAGTATTGTTTTTGATTTTCGAATTTGTTTTTTGTCAAGTCGGTAATCTAGTCGTAGGCATGTGATGGTAACTCTAGTAAAGGAAATACTTTCAAGTTGCTAAAAGAAAAATTACACTCTAGCATGTTCACCTAGCGTAGATATTAAAGCAGAGATAGGCGGAAATAAAGTGGCGACAAATGGAGGAGGCTGCGCGTTTACTATCTGAAAGCCTACAACAGGCTAGCAAGTATTTAGCTAACCAAGCAAAGGGAGTAGACTAAAATAAACAACGGATGTTTCATTCCCACGGAACACTGGTAGTGAAAGTTACCCGTCCCCTTCTCTACTGGGACAAGTACGACCAGCTCCCGGTGGGGAATGAAGCGTCCGTTCTTGATTTTGCTGTTTCTGTGTTTAATAATTACTTTGTTCACATCATAAAGTGACATCTTAGAACATCTTTTTTTTTTCTTTTTTTTTGGGGGGGGGGGGAAGCGTTACGTGGCATCCCAAGAAACGGCTTTTATATTTTGGCTAGCAGAAAATGTTAGATATTCAGGGCTCCAGTGTACTGTTTTTAGTAACTTGTCAGTATTCCTTTCTTGATTAGCAACACGACAGAAGTTAAATCTAAAGCGTAGCCCAGGATAACCCCGAATTGTAATGTTCGCAAAGATCAGAGAGGTCTGGAAAGACGCTTGTGTCAAACTGATAATGCAAATGGGTTGTACTGACTCCCAGACACTTGAGGAAAAAAAAAAACGAAAACAAAACAAAACAAAACAAAACAAAAGAAGCTTAAGTAAGAAGGCAGATAATCCTCACAAATTTTCAAAGGCTATTTTTACATTCTCCGTTTCATTTTTATCGAGCGCCCTTTCTTTCGCTTGCTTTTCTCCGTCTCCTCTTGTGAACTCTGGGCACGACGAAAAGGAAGGAAATACAATACTTACTTTACTTCTTGACAGACCAAACTAGAATCAAAGCCATACATGGAAACCATTTTTGAATCGAGTGGTTTTCAATTGAGTGTCGAAAATATTCGCATTTGCTTTGTAATTTTTTCTTTATTTCACTCTGTGATTGGTCGGCAAGCTCGCTCCACTTTTAGTGAGGAGCGAAATCCAAAACCAATCAATTCCTTCAAATTCTGATTGCATTATTGCGATGTTTGCGCCTGCTGTTATTGGCTAGAGCAATTACTTTAGTTTTGGTTATACGGCACTCAATTCAAAATCGCCGCTCTAAGGTAGGTGTATGTGTCTATGGGGGGAGCAGGGTTGGCGTAGTGGTGAGAGCACTCGCCTTCCACCAATGTGTCCCGGGTTCGATTCCCGGATTCGGTGTCATATGTGGGCTGAGTTTGTTGGTTCTCTACTCTGCTCCGAGAGGTTTTTCTCCGGGTACTCCGGTTTTCCCCTCTCCTCAAAACCAACGTTGATTTAATTTGATTTCATTTGAGATTTGTAATTAGTAGGCGAAGAGCCACCTTGTGGAAGTACTACTAATAAATCGTTATTATTATTATTATTATTATTATTATTATTATTATTATTATTATTATTGTTATTATTATTATTATTATTATTATTATTATTATTATTATTATAATGATCACTTTGCAGGACCAAGCACTTTCAAGGTAAACCAGCGAAAGCACTGGACCTGGCTGATGAGGGACCTTATTGGCTACTACATCCATCCTGTTGGCTTCGAGATCATGCTAGACACCGGAGGGAGTGATGTGTCACGCTGGAGAGTGGAAAAAATATTCTACAATAACGCAACGTATGACACAGTGGAAGAACTGCTGACCGCATACGACGGCGGATCCAAGTCGTTCGTTCCGGCGCCCAAAGACAAAGGAAGCTTCTCATCGTATCAGCGGCGAGGGGATCCTCAACCCGCCAAACCTCTGCGAAATCCCCAGCTCTTTGAGCCTGATGGCAAACGGTACACGGTCAACGGGCGTCATGTGGAGTACATGGGCTGGAGTTTTGACTTCCGGGCGCGCACCACTTCCGGTATACAACTCTTTGATATCAGGTTCAAAGGTGAAAGAATCGTGTACGAACTGAGCGCGCAAGAAGCGGAAGCGTTCTACTCTGGTTGGAGTCCTAAACCCATGTTTACAAATTTCCTCGACGTGGCGTGGGGCATGGGTTCTATGACCTTTGAACTTTTGCGGGGGGTGGACTGTCCTAACACCGCGACCTTCTTCGATGTGATTCATTTAATTGGCCGAAACGATCCCGCCAAATTCAAGAACGCTGTTTGCCTGTTTGAACAAGACATAGGCATTCCCTTGCGTCGACATTATGACACAAATTTCAAAGACGGGTATAACTTCTACGGTGGGATGCCTGGAAGTGCCTTGATTCTGCGCACTGCTTCAACAACCTACAACTACGACTACGTTCTCGATTACATCTTTTATCCCAACGGCGTTTTAGAAGTGAGAACGACAACAACCGGGTACGCACAGACGACGTTCTACACCGTGGACGAAGATCCGTACGCTTATCAGATACATCCTCAAATGGGAGGTACCCTACACGATCATATTTTCAACTATAAAGTGGACCTGGATGTGCTAGGAACTAGGAATTCGCATGAAGTCGTTCAAGTCGGCCTCACTAATATTACAAATCCGTGGTTTCCAAGTGATTATCAAGTGCAAAAAGTTCTCAATCGCCTCTTGAGGAAGACCGAAAACGAAGCCGTATTTCGGTACAACTTTGATACCCCTAGTCTCCTGAACTTCTTCAACGCGGGAAAGAAGAATTCATTTGGTGTCAATCGAGGTTACCGCATCCAGATCCGTGACATGATGAAACAGGTTTTACCGGAAAGCTGGCCAATGGTGAAGGGCGCAGCCTGGTCGCTAAACCAATTGCACGTGACCAAGCAAAAGGAGAGCGAAGAGAAAAGTTCGTGCATTTACAACAATCAGGACATGGCCGACCCTGTATTGGACTTCAGTAAGTACATTGATGGCGAAAACATTGAGCAAGAAGATCTTGTTGCCTGGGTGACCCTAGGGATGATGCATATCATGCACTCGGAAGATGTCCCGAATACGGCTACCCCAGGGAACTCCGCTAGTTTTCTCCTTAGGCCTTTCAGTTACTTCGACGAGGATCCTTCTATGGCGTCATATGATGGGGTAGTCATTAAGCCTACCAAAGACGGGGCCCAGATTGACAACTTTGGAACTCCAACGGGACCTGCCTGTACCCCTAGAAACAAGTCCCTTGAGTTCTTTGGTCTCTATGGAGATTACTAATTGGTCATGTGATTTGGCTCGCTCTTTCGGGACTATTTAATTCATTCCTATTTTAAATGGTTTTCCGAATGAAGGCATATTCTGAAAAGGGAATACTCTTAGCGGAACTGAGCAAAGACCAGCGCGCAGAAAAGCCATGGAGATCATTCGATCTCTAATATTTTTTTTTTTCAATAAAGCACGCTGTATCATTAGTTCTAACGTATAACATTGATTAATTGATCAATTTTATGTAAATTTTATAGTTGTACAAGTGTAACCACATTGTAATTCAGATTAACAGCGATAATGGTGGAATTAAACTTCTTTATTATTATTATTATTATTATTATTATTATTATTATTATTATTATTATTATTAATACATAGGGCTAGTTTGCCCATAAAATAAAGCTAGTATCAAGTGATATAAAACCGACTTTAAAAATACTCGAACCCGATATGTTCTCGGGATTTACAAGAAACACACACCTGAGGCCTGCGTGCGTTTCTCGAAACTCCGGAAATCATTTCGGGCCCGAAAATTATTTATCAAGTCAGTTTTATGTCGTTTGGTATTAGCTTTTTGCACAAACGAGCCCAATGTATTTCTCAGTTTCATAGCGTGCTTTCTTAAAAGATTATTAAAAATATTAGAAATCGAACCTAATGCATGTAAAATAGTTTTTCGGGAGTTTCAAGAAACGCGCGCTGGACCGAGCATCTTAACCTGGCTTCCGGTGCAACGTCACAGGCACAACTCGCAGCTGAAAACTTTCCGCAAAGAATGCAAATTTTGCGTAATTCGAGAAAGCCATATTCGGTTTATTCTGTTCATTCTGCCATCAAGAACAGAATAAACGGAACGTTATTGCTTTCATTCCGAAGACA
>JAEMWC010000013.1:970000-1015000 GCA_016490735.1 Pachyseris speciosa | reverse complement strand
TAAGGATTTGTATGGGAATCCCAATAATCGGTTCTAGTTGTTAGATATACGAAAAATTTGTCAATAAAAAAGCCTTACCTTACATCCAAGGTGTGTTAAGACTGGAAACACAGGAAGCACATAAATCGCTCAAATCGCCATAGATCGGTTAAATAACCACACAGATAGCAAGCAACACACCTTGGATGTAAGGCAAGGCTTTTTTATTGAGAAATTTTACCTATATCTATCAACTAGAACCGATTACCGGGATTCTCATACAAATCCTTATAATTTGCAGCCATCTTGTTTATATTGCGTGATACGGTACTCACCATGAGCTTGGGGCGCCTTTGATATTTCCTACTTCCCTCAATTTAACTAATCCTTTGAGAAAAATTATCTCTTCCCAAATATACCCAAAAATCACCAAAAACAAATTCAGAAAGTATCCCACAATATCGCTTTGTGAAATGAACGCAGGGTGAAAACGGTGTTCAGGCTTACCCCTCCCTTAACATTGAATCCATGTTAAGCGACCTGGAAACGGTGTTCAGGCTTACCCCTCCCTTAACATTGAATCCATGTTAAGCGACCTGAAAACGGTGTTCAGGCTTACCCCTCCCTTAACATTTAGATAACCACTATGTTCTGAACATTTTAGCGAGCAAACAGTGGTTATTCTTTTTCGCTATTGTTCGTATTGTTCGTCGTACGAACTCGCGTGAGCTGCCAGCAGCGATAAAATACGACAAAGGACTGGGTAGAGAAACGTATCGGTGATTTGCATAAATAAGGCAAAGCACGAGGCAAGGCAAGGCAAGGCGATGTCACCGTGGAGGGAAAATGTACAAAACTGTTTTTTTTTTTTTTTATCAATAAAAATTGATTTCTTTAAGACTCGCAGTTTCCAATAATCAAGCCTATGGCACTAAAATAACAAATAAATAAATAAGAGATAACTTACTCAAGATTTACAAATTAAGATAAAAAGGGGCTAACATTACAATTCTCAGATTGATTTCGTTTGACTTGTATTCATACATATACATTATTACCTAAACGAGAAGAAAAATCGGTATACTTGTTAACTTATCGCTTACCTACAAAATGCCTTAGTTTTTGGTACGGCGCTGTTCGTGGTTTAAAATAGGAAGCGGCCGCCAATCCGTTATTCATTGTGGCATCTGATAGGTCAGCTTTTCACTAAAACCAACCAGTTTGTTTGTACTTTAGACCATGATATAGGGCATAAAAGTGTACCCATGACAAGCGAAACATAAAAGAGATGTCTTGGTACAGCGGCTCTCTGGATTAGGGAAAACATCTCAGGGGGGATTTCTATGACAGACGCGGTGTGCTGAATTTGGGGCGAAATATGTATTACATTTGTGAAAGTCTCTAAAGCGTGGGTATGATCGTGGAGTTTCTCCAGCCCGTGAAAAGAAGTGAAGAATAGCGGCTGAAAAATAAAATGGATTTAACGTGATTTTTGCGCAGGTTTGGTTTGATTTTTTTTAATGATGCTGCTATAGATACGCACACTCATGTCCTGATCTGATAAAGCAGGTACGGAGATGTGTAGGTTGTTTGTATTGTATTACTGTATTATTATTTCCTGTTTCTGTTTGCTGTGTTCTATATAATAAAGACAGTTTGGGGGATGTTATACAATTTAGAAAAATGAAGGGAAATAAAATGTTCCTTCCCACCACTGGCTTGGATCTGAAAGATCTTACACCAGAAATGTGCTTACGGAGAGAACCTGGAGCTGTTGCCTAATTAGTCTTGACCGTGCATTCGCGATTGTAATAGTGAAAATTCCATAGTAGTTAGTAGTCTTTATTTCACTGGTAAAAACACATATTGTTGCTTGTTCTAGTGGCTTTACTACGCTGTAATGCTTGAGGACACGATTTTTATAGTTAGCAAACGTCTCGCCTCTTTCTCAACCAATAAAACCTGAGTAAAACTAATCGTGACTTGTTCTTATGAAATTCCCTTCCCTTATAAAAGTACGTTAGCGTTCCGGAAAGAACGTAACTCGGCCTCTTTGATGGTTAATTTTCGGAATTAGCAGGCGTAACGGTCCGCAACTTTCGGGTAGCTACAACAGGCGACTTATTGAAGGAAAAGTATATAGTACACACAACCGCGGAATAAGCATAATGTCACTTTAATTCTCTCTTTGTCATTGATTCTCCGGCCTTCTTTTACAACAAAACACTAAGCTGTTCCATCCGCGTGACGTTTGAGAGAAAGTACAAAGTTATTCAAAAAGTTATGCATGCAAAGTTTACGAAGTTCTCTTAAGCGTTGTGTGTTTTTTTTTTTCCTTAACGAAGACATCTGTTACAGACAGTGAATCCGCTTGTCACCGTCGTATTTTGATCTGGACTCTTTCCTTTGGGGTGGGCCGTAACGTTTGGGAATCACTAGGAAGGTCGAAAACTAACGTTACTTTCGGGCGTTTGTTCAGTCGAGTGCGGTCGACCGCGAGCATCCGAGTGCGCTTGGCTAAATAACTGCTTGTTCTGACTGTTTGACTGCCATTACAGCTCAAACTTGTTTATGTTTGCTATTTTTTTTTTTTTTTTTTGCGGCAAAAGTTGGCGCAAGGTATATCAATGAAGATGAGTTAACACATGACAAAAAATACCGACGCCGGACGCGAAAATTAAAGGGATTTAGCGGGATGGCAGGAAGCGGTCTTCGTGCGAAAGTTACTTGAATAGAGCGGTTTTCGATTGAGTGTCAAAAGCAATTTTCGTTTACTTTGAATTTGCTTCAACTCGCTCTGTGATTGGTTGCTACCACCAACTCGCGCCATTTTCTCGGCCAATGACAAACAAACCAAATCGATCGTTACTTGCACGCGCGCAAGCAATTTCCCGCGCTTGGCGTCGGCTACCCGTGTTTGCTCCGACATCTGATTGGCTGTATTGCATGTGTTGTGACTGGCCGGAGTAATTGCTTTGGTTTTGGTTTTTCGACACTCAATGGAAAACCGCTCTTGTCTTAACGCTACTTTGAAGTGAAGCCGCGTTAGGGGAAAGCGCACTAACAAGCGTGCATCCCTTGCAAAGCCCGCGGGATGGACCCGCAGTCCGCGGACATCACTAAATTCGGACAAACTCGGGTGCTATCGTGTAAATGATGCCCTTGGCCAGTTCCATGCGTTCAGATAGTAAACGGAGCGCGCCTGGAACAGGCTACGATGCTCTTGTTTTTTTTTTTTTTTTAGCCGTCATAGTTTCGTTGTTCAAAAGTGAGCGCGTGAAAATTATGGTTGATGCAATGTCAGCTTTCCTTTTTTCCAGAGCCGCTGTTTACCTTGAGTTCATAAAAACCTCATTAGAGTGAATTTCTGGTGAAAAGCAATGGGATTTTAATCGTATTATCGAGTTCCGAAAGTGGCGGTCTCCGTTACTTTCGGAATTAGCAGACCTAAGGGGCCGCTTCAATCGGGCAGCCGTTACTTTGGGTAGCTAAAAGAAAAAAGAAATATATTGTGGTATACACACAACCTGAATAACACACCGGAATAAGCACAATGTCACCTCTCTCTTTTCCCATTGATTTTTCGTTGCGCTTAAGGGAACACATTTGCTCTTTCAATGATTTTTTAAGCTTTGTCAGTTGTTTCTTCACCGCGTTACTTTTGGTTTATCGAATCTGATGAGATACGCTTCAATGAAGTGAAAAACTCCGCCGCCGTATAATTTGAGGGCGTTGCCTTCTTAGACAATTGACTGGCGAACCGCAATTGGTTCATTTCACAAATATCATTTAAATAGTAAGAACCTTGATATGCTTTGTAGCATAACTATTTCTTATTTATCATGATATACCTTACGATTATCGTTGTGGTGAGGGAATTTATCGCCATTCATAAAGGACAATATACGTGTTGTTTGCTGGTAACCACGAAATTAAAACCCAAGGAATGATCTTCTGAAAATATCGTAACAGCATCTCGTAACAGAAGCAATTAAATCAGAAATTTAACAGACTCGTTTCTAAAACAGCGTCCTCCATTTTGTACTTCGTCAGCGTGCCCGAAGCAATAGCCATTGAGATTGCGTGACGTAATGCAAATCGCACACTTATCACCGACTTACGAGTGACGTATGATTGAGTGCTGTGGTGGTGGGTTGAATGGCGGTGAGACACCCATCCTTCCGGTGACATCACATGCGGTTTATCTGAACAACCGCGTTAATAATTGTTTGTATCTTTTCTACGCGCCGGTGGATTCCAAATTGAAAACGTTTTCAGCCACATCAAAGGGAAAATTTTCTGTGATAAAAGGTTTCATCTCCATGTATTTTCTATAGCGTGATTCAGGGATTCAGACGAAACTTTTTTCAGAGTCTAATATCTTCGAATGATTTCTGTAGAATTTGTTTTCCAAAAAAATGTATAAACAAAGATGCAAATTTTCGTCTAGCCCAATCTAGTCTGCTTTCCTTGTCCGTAAGGATTAAATTTTCTCGTAAAATTCCCAGGTTTTCGCTAACAAACTACATGTATATACAAGAAAAGTGCAATTTTTCAGATCCTGTTTCATTAAATCGAAAAGAGAATAAGAAGCTAGGCCATAAAAATTGCAATATTTATGTTCTTGCTGTTCCATGTTTAAATTAAGCATTTCTTTGTCCCCATAAACGGAAACTGCCAAAAATATACTGTGCCGAAAACACGAACAAATCAACTGAAGACTTGCCGAAAATCGTGATGATTTTAAAAACACATCTAGTAAGATTGCGGTTCGATGTCTTCTTAAATTTACAATCTTGAGTATTAGGGATTATCAAGACAGTAGCTTACAAAAAATTAAACTCATAAATAAGAAAATATCACCCGAGCGGATAATTTCTATCCCGCGACGACCAAATGCTTAGTTTTCAGCGAGTAAAAATGTCGCTAAGTAATTAGTATAGATGAAGTCATCTATCATCGTACCATGTGTTCTTGAAGTAGGTGATTTTTTTCGTGAGTGGGTAATTGTCGGTGTCAGCTCTCAAAATAACATCGAATAATACAGGAAAATATGAGAAATATTCTGTGTAATGCAAATAAGTCACGTTGAAGCCCTTCGCACAAGTGAGGAAACAGCTGAGCAAAATGCCTCGCGAGGCAGATGGCTCAGCCGTTTCCTCACTTGTGCGGCGAAATTTAGGTGAGATTTTCGCCTCGCGAGGCCGTGAGATTAATATATAAAATGTTTGATATTGATCTCACGGCCTCGCGAGGCGAAAATCTCCCAAAATGTCACCGCACACGTGAGGAAACGGCTGAGCCATCTGCTTCGCGAGGCATTTTGCTCAGCTGGTTTCCTCAGGTGTGCGGCGGGCTTAAGATCGCGTGACCATGGTCGCGCCCAGCCCAAAATGCTATGCACATTTCTACATTTATTAACCGTTGTTTTTCAGTTTGCGGCACAATCTTGCATGAGTTGTGCTTCTCTTCGGATCGGATTTTAATTGGATACATAACTAAATCACTCACAGGGGCCTGTGATAAGGTAAGATATATGAAGACTCACTTATGATTCGTTCTCGAAGGTAAAATAAAAAGTCTGGTAAGCTTAACATTGTAATTCCGTATTGCAGCTTGAAAGGATTCGATCGAGTCATGGTAAAATCGATCTGAATTGGCATGACGAAAACTTTCAGCTTACATTGTTAGTTACTGTAAATAACTCTTTTGTTTAATTCAGAAGGGGTCCTAAATTCTTCTGTCATTCCTAGATTTGTTTACCTATTTCGCACCGACCTCTTGCTTGTACAGCGTGCCGAGCTTGTCAATTTCAACAACGAAATTCACAAACTTGCGTTTGTTATAGCGGCGTTTCTCGTTTAACAGTGAGCAGTTTCAGGTTACGCATTAAAAGGCTTACATACATACATACTTTACATACTTTATTTGTTTATACACGGTAAAATCTTCAGTATATATTACATTAATAAAAATATTAATTAAAACAACACTGTTTTACAAGATTGCCGTGTGGGAGCCCGACTGACAATTGTTGTAAATTTTGTCAAGTTCCCTTTTAAAATATCCAAGAGAGTCTGATTAACGACAGATTTCAATTTTCTTCCACCAAAAGTAAATAGATCCTTATTTAAGCTCCACTTTATTGTGGTATAGAGTGTATTTCAACACTCTCACCTTTTTGGATAAAAGCATCGTTGGAGGTCGCTGAATCTCTTCAAATTACCGTCTATTTTCGGACGTAACGATTCGTAAAGCTTTCCTGTGACGTTTTCTTCGAGAAGGAAATTCACTGATCAGTCGATGAAAGCCGTAAAGGACGTACGCAGTGCTTGATCCGTGAACTCGAAACTGTTGACAAGTTGCTCACGATTTGGCATCGTCATGGTCCGTTGGCTTTCAAGCTAAACCGCTCCATATATACCGTCAATGTTGAAATCATAGTTCAAAGTTCTATGAACGATCGTGGTTTTAAGCTTTAAACCTTTCTAGAGATTGATTTGATGGCTAACTACACTGTCATACTCACATTTTCAAAGCTGAAACAAGCTCTTCGGTAGCCTGCGTAGCTGGCGGTATTGTAGGAGCGCACGAAATCTCCAAGCGACCGGCAAAGCCGCGAGGAGAATGGGGAGGGGGACTTTGAAATACCGCCTGCACGAAAACCATGTGTGTTTGAATAGTCCACACACCAGTGTGTGGGAAAAATGGATTGGCCGAGAGAAGAACACACGTCAATCAAATGTTAGATGATCCCTCATATATTTCCCAAGGGATGAGTTCTTGGCGCACATGGGAATGTTCGCAACAGTGTTCCAGTTTTTTCGACAGGCGTTTACCACACCAGCAAATAAAGTTTGTCAAGTCAAAACTTGTCAAGGAAAACTTGCTCGTCTGTAACCGGCTTTAGAATGATCGATTCCGTTTCGTCGTCGAAAGAACAGTGTGAATCAATACGGCCATTCGCATTTACAATCATACTTTAAGCTGAGTGGTCTGTTTACCACACAAGTTTTCTACATTCAACTCTGTTGAGAAGTGTGAAACGCGAGGTGTGACTGTTTCCTGGTTGACATCCAAAAGCATGTTTTCTTTGTTCGTTGCATTTGAAGGAGTCGATTCTGAGAAATTCAATGATTTCTTAGGGCTAGAACGGTCGTTGTATGAACTGTTTTTTGCTTGAGGACTCCTGTCCGGTGAAGACACAGACGACGGAAGACGACGTTTAATCCTTACCTGCTTATCTTGATGCGAACAACAGAGCAGAACTTCCACATCTCTTTCTAGGCCGGAGCGAATGAACCGGACAAGTTCAACTGCGTTGAATATTCTCTTACCACAAGACTGACAAAGTCGACTCGATAAAACACTAGACTCCACAATGTTCAGGCCAATTTCTGAGCAAAGTTCTGCTAATGTCTTGCCTTCACGCTTCGCGCGAACTGAAGGTTTAAATAAATTTTCCGTGGAAATGTATTTGGTACTTTTCTGAAAATTACCGAATTTTATCTTCAGATTGACACCTCACAACCTACAAAAGTCGTTGGCGTTTTCCTCTTGGCTCTTTCGTCCTTTAACTGGCTTCGTAGGCGTATCTCCCTTCGATGCAAATTCTCTGTTATCCGCCATGCATGCAAAAACAACAAAGTGTAAGACGATCGCCTTTACGCCTATTTCGCACGAAAGTTGTCGGTTCTAATTGGTTGGTTTAATTGGGATCAGTTGAGGTCAATGAGGTGATAAAAGTGGGCGGCATTCAAAATACCCAAGTTTTCTGGCAGGCGGTATTTCTCGCGGCTTCGCCGCTCGCTTTTGGCTTCGCGCGCGCCTACAATACCACCAGCTACGCAGGCTAGCTCATTTGCATATGAATTATCTGTTCCGTGAGGGTAAATTTGAACAAGGCGTCTTGGAAATTAATTTGACAGAAAATTACGTTTGTGTAGCATGTGTAAATAAGCTTAAGCTTCTAGGTACACATTTTTTCAAGTATTTATTGCGTTCGACGAAATCGTGACGTTCGACTAATCGTGTCGTTTTTACCGAAATCACTCTCGCGGGTTTTGTGGACCAGACCCGCGGTATCGATCTTCATAGCAGGCGGATTTGAGCGTTTGGGCGCCATTTTGGACTATGTGGCACATGTAGCCTCGATCTCATGTGCTAATGTTTTGAAATTACCGCTCGAGGTGGAAAGATTGCAGTCAGCTATTGCATCATATTTTCTCTTTTCGCATTTGTCCACAAGGTAAGTGAAGTTTTGTTGATTTATTCGACTTTCCACTAGCAAATATGGTTAAGGCTACGTACGGGAATATCAGAAAGCTGTGTAATGGTGTGTTTTCTAGGAAACAGGCGCTGCAACTCGCCTTGGCTACGACAGCAAGTTGTGTCAGTTGTGTTGTGTTCAGCTGCTTTTCTCAGGAGATTCAACTTCTCTCTGCGCTCATACTTGTGAGACTCAATTTAGTCAACTCATCTCGTTTAAAAGTAATTTTTTTATAAGTGGACCACAAAAGACATTGACATGTTGAGTTATGCAAGTTTCTTAAAATAAAAACATAATATATCCGTTTATTCAATTTTGTCCTACTATTTGTTTTGACCACTGCCTTTGTATCAGGTACATTACTAAGATGTTGAACTATTAAAACTTATTGTTGTGTCCAACTTTGCGACTGGTTTATGACACTGACTGAAAGCAGCCCACAATCCACTTCAGCTGTGTAATGGTGTGTTTTCTAGGAAACAGACGCTGCAATTCGCCCCGGCTACGACAGCAAGCTGTGTCAGTTGTGATGTGTTCAGCTGCTTTTCTCAGGAGATTCAACTTCTCTCTGCGCTCATACTTGTGAGACTCGATTGCAATTTAGTGAGCTTATCTCGCTGAAAAGTAATTTTAATAAGTGGACCTCAAAATACATTGACATGCTGAGCTATGCAAGTTTCTTTTTAATTGCAACTTAGTGAACTCATCTCGTTTAAAACTAATTTTTATAAGTGGACCACAAAATACATTGGCATGTTGAGTTGTGCAAGTTTTTTTTATTGAATTCCAATGTAGTAAACTACTGTAAAACATAACATCTCCGTTTGCTCTATTTTGTCCTACTATTTGTTTTGACCACTGCCACTGTATCAAGTACTTTACTAAGATGTTGAACTATTAAAACTTATTGTTGTGTTCAACTTTGCAACTGGTTTATGTCACGGACTGAAAGCAGCCCACAACCCACTTCCCTGAATATTTCTACGCAGTCAATACCATAAAAAAAAAAAAAAAAAAAGCTATATTAACTAGAGATCGAACGCACTGGCCTTACTGTATGCAAATAAGGCATAACATTTGACAGCCAGCTGTTCATGAGATCACCACCGGTTTGCGTCGGATTCTCATGAAACCTCGCATATTTACTAAATGCTGCTTGACAAATTGATCTATGGAGGTTGTTGTTTGTTTGTATGCAAAAATAAAATTATTATATTGCGCTACAAAAGTACACGTTGAAACTTTTAGCTGAAACTTGTGTGCAACGGCGCTGCGAAACAAGTTTCAGCAGGCGTTGCACCGTGTAACATGGTCGGTTTCGTGAAACGTTTTTGAACTTCCGTTGCGAGACAAGTTTCACGAAAAGTAGAACCGTTTTCTACTTCTGCAAAAGTCGCAACGATCGCAATGGTGATAAAAACAAGAGTTTCACCGTGTAACACCAGTTCCTGAAACTGTTCTCGCTCTGCCTTGTCACGCCATTGCATACAAGTTTCAGTCAACGTGTAACAGCGGCTTTACTTAACGAGACCATGTAACATAGAGGGTACTGGCTAAAAAGCCAGTAACCACAAAAACACGGTATATCAGCCAGGACACTGTTCCTTAGATACTAAAGATTGATGTCATGAACCATTAGTTTTTTGGACGACCGATGGAAAATTTGTCGCTACTCTACACCTGCACTGCTTACAGTTACAATACGGCATGTTACTTAAAAAACTGGAGTACAATTAACTACAATACTTAAAATTCGTATAAACTTTTACATGTTCGTTACTTCTGTTCGTTATAATTAATAAACAAAATTGCAATCTAAAAATATCCAAAGGATTATTTTACATTATTATAGTATAGATAATTGCAACTAAGTCTTAATACACATTTTAACTTTTAGTTTATGGTTTTTTTTGCTTTGTTTTGTTTGTTTTTTGTTTCATTTTATTTAATTCTGCTTATCTTTGGCAAAGGAGAAAAAGAACGAGCACAAAAACAAAAGGCAAATATACTGCTTATAGAAACTAGATATACAGCAATGTACGGTAAACCATAAATAGAAGAAAAGGTAACGCGACACGATACTTAAGCCTGGCTATGTAGCATTAGAGGAAAAATTGCCATTTTTTAGATAACGCACTTGATTTCTTATCTTGTGCTGCTATATATCTCTCTAGATCAATTTTTCCTGCACCAAGGCACCGAAGTCCGCGAAATGAATATCTAATATCTAGCTATGTAGCATTAGAGGAAAAATTGCCATTTTTTAGAGAACGCACTTGATTTCTTATCTTGTGCTGCTATATATCTCTCTAGATCAATTTTTCCTGCACCAAGGCACCGAAGTCCGCGAAATGAATATCTAGCTTCGTTAATTGCACATTTGTACAGAAAATATTTTCCAAGAAAAACGAGATGGTTGAGGGTTAAACACGATGTAAACTTGTCTACTAGACCGTATATGATACTGTTCCTTGTTAGAGTAACCGTTGACGGTAGTTGTACCAAACCTAAAATTCAGACCAGAAGGCTTGGGCCTGGGGACAACTGACGAACAAATGCAAGATTGTTTGTTCGGTGTTAATACAAAAGGGACACTCAGACGAGTAAGTCTTTTTCATTTTATACAATAGGCTATTGGTGCAAAGCATATTGTGGATAATCTTGTACAGAAAAATCACTAGTTTGATTTCTTTCGTAGCGCAAAAAGGTAGAGAGTAAATTATGCGACGCTGATTAAGATTGTAACCGCACTCTGTTAACCTTTTGTCAGCTATGGGGGGCGGAAGATTTTTTTGACGTAGTAACGAGTTATAAATCGTTTTACAGGTCAACTTCTGGATGACTAGTTGGTGAGCGATGTTTCCACTGGCGAGGTATTGCAGACAAAAGTCTGTAGTACTGTAAAAAGTTACATTTTACATTGAATTTGCGCTTGAAATTATTGAAAGTGAGGAATTGTTTTCTGATTAATCTAATAATGAAGAGAGATGCTGAATGCCAGCGTAGTGCCAGCGAAAGCACACGGACATCTTATTTATCTTGATAAATTTGTTGTTCCAAATGATTTGGTTGAGCACCTCTCGTTTAAATTGTGGGAAGTCCACGTTCCGGAAATCCTGCCAGTAGATTATTAACTTTTTGTAGAAAGATGGCAGCTGGTCGCTTAATTTCAAATACTTAGAGTCGTAACTACAACGAAAAAGAAGGTACCCACCAACATGGGAGAGCCGGAGGGATGTAAGGATGACTTTCCGGGGAGACAATTCATCCGAGCACAGACGTATACCCAACACAACTTTAAAGCTTTGTCGAACAGCGCAAAATCAGTCGTGTGAAGACTTCCTTCTTCTTTGCATTTCAAGATTGTGGTTTTTTTAATTCTCGGATTTTTGTATTTCCATATGTAATCAAAAATTATTTTGTTGACTTCACCTGCGAAGGAGTCCGGTGTATCTAGTGCGCTGCAAACAAAGGCTAGTTTCGATAAAGCAAGGGTGTTAACTATATTTATTCTACCGTAGATCGATATGTCTCTTGACGACCAAATATTTAAAGTTTTCTTAAGCGAGGCTAATTTGTCAAAAACGTTCTTGTGTGCCGCTAGCTTATCGTTGTAAGAAAAGTATAGACGCCAAGAGCAAGAATAGGCTCTTCATTTAGTTTGAGATTAAGGATTTTGTCTTTGCGGAAGCGATCTGACCCCAGGCAAAGCAGCTCTGATTTTGATTCATTAATACGACGCCCTGAACACTTTTCGAACTGTGATAGTAATTCAAAGAGATGGAGTATTGACTGCGAATCTTCTAAAATGACGGTGGTGTCGTCCGCGTATTGTGCGAGCTTAACGGTTTTTCCGGGCTCGATATCAGTGCCTTTAATCACATTCGAGTTTCTTATAATTTTTCCAAGAATTTCTATGCCTATTATAAACAGTATACCCGAGAGCGGGCACCCTTGCCTGACATCTCTTTTAAATAAAAAGTGTTCGCTGGCACAACCATTGTTGAGTACGCAGCTAAATATGCTACTATAACATACATGAATCCACTGTCGAAGTTGCGGCCCAAAGCCGAACACTTTTAAACATTTTTGAAGGTAATTCCATTCGATTGAGTCGAACACTTTCTCGAAATCAAGGAAGACTGCAGCACCAAGTAAATGTCTTTGTTTAGTGTACGACATTGTATCAGATATTAATCTAATTCACTCACCAATATATCTTCATTTTATGTACCCAGCCTGGCAAGGATGGATGATTGAGGTTAACACTGTTTCTAAGCGCACAACTATGGCTTTGGTAGCAATTTTGTAATCTGTATTTAGCAATGAAATGGGTCTTCAATTTTTTAGGTGTTCTAGGTTTTTGTTCTTTTTGGGAGTCAGTGTTATTATTCCTAGTTTTTGAAAAAGTGATAAACACCCTTTTTGGAAAGCGTAATTGAAGCTGTCAACAACCAAGGTTGCTAGAATATCCCAAAAGAAGCGATAAAATTCAATTGTGAGACCGTCGGATCTTGGCGTTTTGTTACTGCTGAAGCTACTCAACACTTTTGCTCATTCTTCTATGGTTAGTAGACCTTCACAACTGTCGGACTCCTCCCTTTCCAGGTGCTTTAGGCCGTCAGATTCGAAAAAGAACTTATGTGTCATTGTCAGTAAGGACCAGGCAAGGTCCACGGATCAAGGTTGGCGGATTCACTTCAAATTTTCAGCATTTTTTCTCTACCAGAGAAGATAACAATCGGTGGTATTCTTAGTAAAATAAAATAAATTCCTTCGAATTTTGAACCCCCCCCCCCCCCCCCTAGTTTTTCGTGCTATTTCGGCCAGGTGAGACGGAAAATTTACATTAACTTCCACGACAAATTTTTTTCACTTGCCATCCGCTTTATTCATTTGTACGAATTATACCTGTTTTTAATTTGGGACTACAAACAACTAATCTCTGCATTATCAACGATTTTGGATAAAACTATATTCCTTTGAAGCGGTTCAAAATATTAAGACTCCATGGCTATCGTATGTAACAAGAATTTTGACAATGCGAAAAGCCGATTTTCTCTTAAGTGCGGCAGTTACGTTTCAGACGAAAACTATTTTTTATTAGTCTGTCTTTACCCTTTCACAAATCTGCAAATCCCCATTTGGCAAGTTCAAATCCGGTTGCGTGAGCTTTCTCATGACTTTACCAAATTAACTTATTTGCATAATTAGAGCTAATTTGTATAATTGCTGTTTTTCTCGGAAAAAATTAGCGTTTCAGTTCTTATATACGCTATATGTGGTTGAGGTGTTACCTTTCTGCTGGTATTTTGTCATTCGGAAAGTTAGAATCCCCTCCCGAAGGCTTATTTTAAAATCTTACCAATTTGCATGATGCCAATTTTTCCCCGGGAAAACTTCACGCACGTGTTGCTATTGCAGGTGTTTATTGGCTTCTTTATTGCTACCAAGGAAAACGCGTTACTTCTTCTTATTAGTTGCCACACTTCACCCGATTACTTTTCAAACGCTTTCTTTTAAATAGTCGCGCGGCTCTGTTACTTTAAAGAATTCCTGCTCACAAAAGTATAATATGCCACAGTCTCTTATGTAATTATCTGCTGACAGCTGTCTTCGATTGCCTTGTGTATTCTGATACTGATCCACTTGAGGTGTTACACTATGGATGTTACATTACCTTGTTCATTCAGTTCTTCCGATTCTGTTTGTGGTTTCGAGGGCACAGGGACACACATTATGCCCCCGGAGGGGGGGGGTACTCCCTATAATGGCCTATACCGGGAGGCTCCGCCCGAAAGGGGTACCTTTTCACGCTTCAGGTATATGAAAGGGTAGGGAAATCTGTCATTGAGGTATTTAAGAAGGCCTTTCATTAAAATATTTTGAACACACATACCTTATGACTGTACTGTATTAATTTATTAAACGCTACGTGAAAATGACAAGAAGACATCCTGTTTTAGGTATACGAAAGGGGTACTATTTGTCAATGGGAGGTATATGAAAGGGGTACCTTTTCTGTCAAAAATGGTATATAAAAGGGTAAGGGGTCGGAACGCGGGGCGGAGCCTTCCCGTATTGAAATTGTTTTAGTACCCCCCCCCCTCCCTTCCCCCGGGATTATGCCCCTGTTAGCTTTTAAGTTAGACATCACTCCGCATCTACTAAGCCTAGGAGTGAGTTCTGGGCAACAGCGACCAGTGACGGGAATGTTAATGAAGTTGACCTTATCCTGAATACAGCTGAACACTTTGTGGCAACCGATGAAGAGAAAAAATCAATGACAATTTGCTCGAGACATAGAAAAAACTGACTACACACTGGGCTGGCAGGAAGAGCAACACATGTTCGTTTCCAACCCATCGCGGTCCACGGAGAACCATAAAGAAACCGCGCCGCGTAAACGCCACCTTGTCAGAAGAAATTTATCAATTTCACCATGCCACAGTTCCCAGCGGTTCTGGTAAGTGCAAATTAAGTGCAGCCAGACCAGAGGTAATAATCCTCGGAATTGACAAGTAGGTTTGACTGGTAAATGAAAACGAAATCTTTATGTCCAAGGTGCTTATTAACATCAGGTTTGACTCGTTCGTCAAATATCCCCAAGGGGAGGAGCCAAACGAAATTCCATGCCCTTGGTTTTCGTATTTGAATGAACTATTCGTCTCAAAATACGAAGCTATTTACCGATTCTGTTGCAATGTTAACTTTCTCTAAGTGGGGGAAGTTTGAATTGGTAATTTGCTAATCAATTACCCTGTCCGGAAAAAGATCTGAAATGGAAGAGGGTGGAGAAGAGGGTAACCAGAGTAAGAGGAGAGAGTTAAGTGAGGTTAGAGAGTAAACGAGAGTGATTTCCAGAGTGAGTCTTTCTTTAGCAACTATGAAAGGCAAGTTGCACCACTTGGGCGTTACCTGCATACAAAAATCAGAATGAAGCTGGGTATAATAACCATGGCCATTATGATTATGGTAATGGTGACTGTGAGGGTGAATCACGTCGATGGTGTTGGTGGTAGTCATGGCGATGATGAAGATCATGGCTGTCGCTATCTTTAATCTATTTATTATTATGTTTTTTTTTTATTTTTTATAACAGCTGTGTGTTCGAGCTGCCGCGGAGCGCACTATAAATCCCGTGAGGCTGCCCGTTTCATATCTGGAGAGAAGGTAAGCTTATACTCATTGGCCTTTTATAGCTTAGTATAACTGACCATTAAAAAAAGATCATGCGGCCCATGATCAGCCCTCGCATTAATGCATTTATTACCTTTGTTGGTTTTTCTGTCTTTTTGTCACGGGGTGGCCATTTTGAATAGTTTAGGCGTGGTCGACTGAGGCTGGGAGTGAGTTTCAAAGTTGGCGATTTCTCCGAGTTTTCTGATCGAGCGCCGAGAACAATTATTATTATAATTAGAATTTCAGAATGGTAACATGGTTTCAGTCCCAACGAAATTCAACTACGTCTAAATTATGAGCACTGCTTGAAGACACGAAAAAGAACAAAGCTACAAGGTTCACCCTATCCTAAAAGTATATTGAGTTTCCACAGTTACATGTATTGCAACTTTTTGTGGAGTTGATGATGATCTTGCCCATAATTTGTAAATCCATCTGATTACACTTCAGCATCTGTACTCGGACACCATGGTGATTGGAGAAGACATCCAGGAGACTGATTCCACCACTATCTCTGCCATAAATGTTAGTGAGGAGAGCACAGTGTCAGCTACGGTATGTACAGAGGAGGCAAGCACTGGTGAGGAGTCGGAAATAGTCTCTTTGCAGTCCCATTCGTCCCAAGCTTCGATACCAGAGGAAGAGATTAGTATATGGGTTGACGAGATGGAGGAACAAAACAGCAAAAGGGAGAAACTGAGCGAGGCTGTCCACATTATCTCTGGTGGCCGCTACAGCCCCGTAATGTCCACCCTGAACACGACCTGGGATGACGTCTCCGACACTCAGCAACGATATTACATCCGCAAAGCCAAAGAGACTGTAGCGACCGCATTGTCTGTCATCACTCCCGGCCAAGAGGAATTTGTTTGGAAGGTGCTTCAAACTGAGGCACTTTTGGATAAAAACAGAGACAACCAAGAAAAGCGTAAGCGTTTTGATCCCAGCTCTGGTCTTGTCGACATTTGAGTCCAGGTTTATGAGCAAGCAGGACACTGGAAAACAAAACGTCAGATTCTATCCCTCTTTGCGGATGACTTTTCACGAGCTGAGCTTCAACAGATGATTCCTCGCCTGTCCAAATGGCGCATTGACCAAGCTCACCAACATGCAACAGAAGCAGGGAAAGGCCAGCCACTACATGAAATTCCCAGTTTCCGTACAAGAATTGACCGCGAAAAAGTGGATCACTTTATTGAATATATCTCCAGACCAGAATTTGTCCAGGACGTGGCATTCGGGACAAAAACTCTCAAGCTTGACTCGGGAGAAAAGACCATCATACCAGCGGTCATCCCTTCACGAATCATCAGACAATATTTAGGCTATTGTCAAGAACAAGAATTCGAGCCGGCCAGCCAACGTTCTCTCTACCGAATGATTGAAGTGTGTTCGGCCTCCATGCAGAGATCCCTTCAGGGACTTGACAACACAACAGCAGAGGGCGCTGAGACGTTTGATCAAGTATTTTCTATGTTGGAGAGCCTAGCAGATCAGGGCATCAACGTAACTACCACTCAGAAAGTGGATGATTTCAAGACACACATCGGACGAAGTGAACAGTGCAGTGATCACTGCACGGTCCAAGCACTAAGTGATAGTAATGCTGGGGAGTTTAGAGGGGAATGTAATCACCAAAACGGCCACGAATGTGAGTGCTGTGAAAGCCTGGAGGGAGTACTGACAGAGGTGGAAGAGATGCTGGAGAAAGTGGACATGACGGAAGAAGAGAGGGTTTGGCTGAGGTTTGAGTACACTGAGAGTGTACGCAACATACAGGCGTGGAAAGCTCACTTGCTGCGATCAAGTAACCAGGACGAAGCCAAGCAACATATTCTCCGGAATCTAGACGCGAGCTCGTGCCTTGTCATAATGGGCTGGGCAATGAAATTTTTGCCTGTGCAACTGTGGAGAGCAAGCATTAGGTCGAGTGCTTTGTACATATTTTCAACAACTGCACCCAAAATAGCTTTGCTGTTGTCTCAATCATAGAGGACTTGCTACACAAGGTCAAATAGGAGTACCCCGTTGTGAATTCATCCTACCTTCGATCGGATAACGCCGGATGCAACCACAATGGGCCTCGACAACGGGACACGACCAGGGAGAGAAACAAAGAGAGCAAATTAAAATACCAGGCATTAGTGTGTTGAACAACTTCCAGTACGAAGAGTGTGGTATCCGAGTGTGGAAAGCATACAGCATCGGCCCTGGGCACCTCATCCCTTACAGCGATGTCGGAGTTCCATCAAAGGGAGATGCTGATTCTGTGGGACGTTAAAGAACCCACGCACTGTTCGAAAAGAGTAGGGGACGTAGTCCCCGGTGTGGTGGTCTATCTCTACTTGAATGTGGTTATAGGGGAGGGTTTGCAGTTACGGGCCTACAGTAATTGGCGCAAGCTGTTGTAGTGTCCCTGCCAGGTCTCTGGCGAAGCTGATTAAATTAAATTAAAAATTAAATTATAAATTACTGGGCTAAGGGTGATAAAGCCATTTGGTCAAGCTAGACAGAGGGGAAGCGTGGGAGAGAGCATCAGGCACAAGTCTGAGATCTACTCTTGCCTATAGACTGGATGCGTCCTCACGTTCAAGACCCAGGCAGAGGCAGAGAGCCATATGGATATGGGCAAACACCGCCTTGAGGTGGACTGCGAATCCATGTATGAACGCGTCAGGAGGAAATGGGCGGAAATGGTGACAGGGATGACATTCGCTCCAATGTGCCATCAACCTCATCTCAAGGTGGGGATGGAAGCAGCACTGCCAGAGCATCTGCTCTTAGACCATTGGGATGGGCTCTGAAGGTAGCAAAACGACCTATCAGGATAACTGATAACGTCAAGATTTTTTTGATGGAGAAATTTCAAGCGGGTGTAAGAACTGGAAACAAGACCGATCTTGTGCAGGTAGCGAGGGAAATGAAGATTCTCAGAAATGAGGACGGAGAGCCCACGTTTAAGCCTGAAGAGTGGAGGACGGCGTAGCAGATCAGTAGTCTGTTCTCACGTCAGACAACGACGCAGCGTCATAGGGGTATTGATGCTGAGGAGATACCTGAGGAAGACATCGTGGCCGCAGAGTCGGAAATGTCCTTCCACGCTCTTAGAGGTTTGGTGATGGAAGACATGGGCAATCCAACCCATCCAATCATCGTGGGCGTTAGCAATATCTGCGAACTTGTAAAAGACAACAAGCTTGCCTCACTCAAACTGGCAGTCCTGAAAGAAATCTGCCAACAATTACACCTTACAACAAGTGGACCGCTTTCAAGAAAAAATACTTTCTTTGCGGCCATTGAAAAATTTTCTGAGAGTTGTACATGCTTTCAAAAGTGACTTTACATAGTTTTAGTACGGAGGATCGGTTGAGGGCAGAAAGGCACTGTAGTAAGCAGTGTAGGACGTCAAGAGTAGCTGTGCATGCCGTGGCATTTCTACCCCATCTCCTCTACTGGGGCCTTAAAGATAGGTGCGTAAAATACTGAAAACTGAGTGAATGCTTTAGCAAACGCAGTGAAACAGGAAAACGCCCGAGGATTTTTAGATACTACTTACTGCATACTGTTGTTACGCTTTAACGTCGATAGTTAAAAAACAGCGCTAAGAGGGTAGCTATAGGTAGAGAAATAGCAGGAAGATGTTAGTAACACTGCACATGGATTAACAGGACCCGCGCAGCAAGTTTGCAACGGGGGTGGCGGGCTGGAGCGTGAGTCAATTACGGGGTCAGGGGGCATGCTTCTGCGGAAAATTTTTAAATTAAAGTCCTCTGAAATGGCTGGAAGTGCATTCAAAACTAACATGGTGTGGTGAAACTTATATAGTTTCAGCAACAAAAATGAGGTGTTTTAAAACAAGAACAAGACGCTCGATGAGCGTTAACTCAGGATACTTTTGTGCTCCAGAAGCCGGACGCACGCTTTCTAATTCTCGAAACTATCCGGCTGGTGGTTTGCTTTTGGGTTCACATAAGGCCTTTTTGTTCACGTACGAGCAAAGTACGTTAAACTGTTTTAAGAGTTTCCATCCATATTCGTTGTCAGCTGTTGTTGTTTACTTCTAAATTAAGTGGCAACATCTGGAGTTTTTTCTCTCTGCGAAGCGCATAGACACTTCTCTTAACATATTGGATAGTTAAAACTCGAAAACACAAGGCGAATCGTTTCCGTGTATGTGACATGTTTCTCAGAAGCAATCCAGATGTCACGCATTGTAAAAAGAACTTAAAATTCAAACTGCTCTATTTTCAAAACAAAGCGTGTTACTTGGCTTAAAATGTCATTTACCTGATGAAGGTAAAAAATCTAAATGTTTAATTTTAGTTTTTTTTTTTTGGTCTGTAAATATAGAACTGTCACAGCGATTGACTTGTGGCATAATCCGGATCCGGATTTTAACTTGCCAAATGGGGATTTGAAGATTTGTAAAGACTTAAAGACAAACTAATAAAAAATAGTTTTGACCTGAAAATAAACTGCCGCACTTTAGAGAAAATCGGCTTTCAAAATCGTTCAAATTCTTCTTGCACACGATAGCCACGAAGTCGTGATATTTGGAACTGCTTCAAAGTAATTTATTATTTATCTAAAATTGTTTAGATTGCAGAGATTAGTTGTTTGTAGGTTGATAAACGTGTATAATTTGTACAAATGAATCAAACCGATGCAAAGTGAGTAAAATTGGTCGTGGAATTTGATCTAAATTTCCCGTCTCACCTGACCGAAATAGCACCAAAAACTAGGGGGATGGTCAAAATTCGAAGGAATTTATTTTATTTTATTAAGAATGCCATCGATTGTTATCTTTTCTGGTAGAGAAAAAATGCTGAAAATTTCGAGGGAATCCGCCAACCATGATCCGTGGACTTTGCCTGGTCCTTACTGACAATGTCACTTAAACTGTTCAAAATTAGGGTTCGAGTCGCTAGTTTCGTAAATTTTTGAAAAGAAGTTTGCTTCCTCTTTTAGAATTTCTTTCGAGCAGTAGGTGGTGGTACCGTTTGGCTTCTTCAAGGATGCAATATTTTTTTCTTCTGGTTTCGCTTTTCGAGATTGTAAAAGTACTTGCTGTTTTTTTCACCAAATTCATACCATCGAGCTTTGCTGGGGACGATTGCACCGCGCGTACTGCTGTAATTTTTGCAAGTTTGATTTTAACACGTTCCATCTCGGCTTTTGTTGATTCATTGAAATTCAAGCGCAGCTGCTCCTGTAAGGAATTGAATCTAAGTAGAAGCTCTTTTTCTTCGTTCCGCTTTTGTCTAGCTTTGCGTTTCGCGAAAGTAGTAGGGCTTGAGCAAAGATAAGCCCCGTTTGTGGATTCCCTTTGGATTCTCTCGCAAAAAGTGGACTCCCTTCACTACATATGCAGGATGCCCTCACAAAAAAAGTGGATTCCCTTCATTACATATGCAGGATTCCCTCGTAAAAAGTGTCTTCCTACATACTAATAAGTGTCGAGGTTTACTAATCAGCGTCACTCCAGTACAATGAAAACAATAAACTTGCCTAGGCTTGCCCGTTAATAGTTAACACGGATTGGTCAGTCAAGAATTAATTGTGTGCTCAAAATAAAAGCGCGCTTTTCGTTGGTAGTGTCAACGTTGCTTTCCGCTCCGTTAGTCACTAATTATTCAAAACTAGTGATCCAAACTACCCTATATTTGCATACAAACTCTAAAGTAAAAAAGCCCATGGGACATCCTTGAAACCACTGCCATTCAACAACGACAGTAGAATGCTTAAGTTGTTTGGAACGATCAATAGAAACACGCGACTAATATGAGTTAGCTTTAATGCTTTTTCTCAGCGAATACAGAAACAATACAGAAAGTGCTTTGAAATGAATAAAAATACATTTATTGACAACGAAAGCTTCAACAACTACGAAATGTTTAGCACAAAGTATCAGGAAGTTAGGATCGGCAATCAATCGTCTTCATCTTCGCTCGGAGGATAATCACTCTTCTTAAAAGTTTCTGAATCAATGTGTTTCACTGCGTGACAATCAGTGCAGCAAATCAATCCATCGGTCGAGTGTTTACGATCAACAGGAATTTTGTATGCGCAAATCGGACAAATCTTATAACCATCATGCCAGTGGCATCTAGGGCATTTCACTACTGCAGTTTGGTAGATGTTTTCTCCGTTACAATGGTAGCAAGAGCCTTTTCCTTGACGCAAAATCTCTAGACTCGCGCTCTCTTCAGAAAATTCAACTTTGGAATTTCCTTCATGTTCCAGATCAGAGTTTTCGGTCTCTCTATGATCTTCAACATTACTGCCTTCGGAAACCATTTCTTCATCACTAGCCTCACCGCCTTTATCTCGATAGGCTCGTTCCTTTGCCATTAGCTCAGCCAAAATTGTCTTAGTCTTTATCAAACGCTTATTGATTCCTAACTCTGCCAACCCGTCTATAAATGTTTTGAGGACGCGGGGTTTGGCAACATCGTCGTTGTAAGGGAGTAACACATATTCAACCAACTCTGAGATGTTGGTCACTGGTATTATTCGCTGGTTTCGAAGTAACTGTCCACGAGGTGTCCAAAACAAGATATCCTTGGAAGCTGTCATGCTGTGTAATAAATCGGAGGCCTGTTGTCTGGAAACGGCTTGGGAAAGTCCTTCTAAAACATCTTTAATTCGAGGTTCATCGTCATCACTTTCCTCTTCACTTGTGTTAGTGTCCTCATAATCACTCTTTTCCTGTTTATCCCATTCGACCTTTCTCTTCATAATATTGACCAGCACTCGCTAACTACAAGAACCAACTGAACACACAACAGAGCAGTTCGCGATTTTTTATAACATTAGGGGTCCCAAGCTAGTTACAACTAGTATCAACAAATCTTGAATAAAGCCTCCACCCTCTTGAGCAAGGGTTTGCTTCTTTGTCTTGCAAGGAATACTTGGCTCAGCGAGATTAAGAATGGCATCCTTGAATGGAATCATTTTCCTTTTATCTTCTTCAGAGACTGGAACATTTCCACGAAGCACATTATAAATAATCTGCACTAATGCGTGCATCTGTTGTGGAGTGGCTGTCTCTAGGAGAAACTGACGCTGAAGTTCAGGGCAACACGTTAAGAGTTCAAGGAAACCGCGATTGTTCTTTACTACTCGAGACATGGTCATAGAATGAATTAAGGATAGTAGGCGCCAGTATTTTATAGAGAGCCCAGCTTAATTTACGACCAAAGTTCAAAGTCGTCTTGGTCTTGATCCAACACAACTGTTTTTCGTTTCTTCCCTGGAGGTAAACCACGAAACTGCACTTTTCTTTTTTGTAGAACTCTGACCACTCCCAGCCTGAGATACTAGATCACCAATAGCTTCTCTACTTCGCTTTGCAAGCGCTGTATTAACATGATCTCCATCAAGAATATCTTGAGCGACTTGAGCACCGGTTTGTAACGCCTTTTTGCCGAGTACCTTAGTACCTTGTTGTAAATGAGGCATCGCCCAGCGAAACAAACCTTTAAATATGGAACCTAAGCCATATCCCTGCTGAAATCGGGATCCGTGGAAAGCCGGTAAATTACCTCCTTTTAGCTTAGCTTGGTTTAGATAATAGTCTTCTTACAACTTGGTATTTGGAATGTAAAGTTTCTTCATTTTTTAAAAGTTCGTTGTCCTGTGTAAGCAACACTTTCCCAAGCTCAAATGGCACTGATTCTCCTGTGTCGCGCTTCATATTGATTCAATATAGTGATAAGACAATAGATTTGAGGAGGATGAGGAGGAGGAGGGAAAATAATAGAATTGTGGTGGTGGTGGTGGAGGAGGAGGAAAACAATATAATTTTTGTGCTGAAGCCTATATCATTGTGAATCATTACACATTTTCTCAGTCGATGTTAAGCTTCGATTCAGTTGACATGAGTTGGTCCTGTCCTGTTTGTCAAAAGGATTTTTCAAGAAAAGATAGTATGCAAAGACACATGAACAGTAAACACAATAAATATTCCGGTTTCGGTCCAGTTATACCGATGTCTCAAGAAAAGTGTCGGCGGTTTCAAATGGTTCATCAATTTACCTGCATGGTTGCAGGGATGACTGGCTCGGGAAAAGCGTTCTGGGTGCAATCACTGTTACAACAAGCTCAAACCGTGATCGATCAGCCACCGGAGAGAATAATCATGTGTTATTCGCAGTGGCAACCCGATTACACCCAGTTATTGATGGTGATACCGACAATCGAATTTGTCAAGGGGATTCCGCCTTCTCTAGACAATGATTCCTATTTGGATATCAACATACGCAACTTGATTGTCATCGACGACCAAATGATTGAAGCAGGAAGTGATAATCGGATCGTGAACCTGTTTACAAAAGGATCCCATCATCGAAACCTGAGCGTCATTTACATTGTACAAAATCTGTTTCACCAAGGCAAAGGCAACCAAAGCATCAGCTTAAACAGTCATTACTTGGTCCTTTGCAAGAATCCTCGGGATACTCTGTAGATTTTGACTTTAGCCAAACAAATGTACCCAAGACAAACTGCTTTGTTTTTAAAAGAGTACGAAGAAGCGGTCAGAAGACCATTTGGGTATCTTTTTATTGATGTCAAGCCAACGACTCCAGATAGTTGCAGATTGCGAACAAATGTATTACCTGGCGAAGAAAGATTCGACAAAGGGTTCGAAGAGAATAACATTTCCCAAGAACTGCTCCAGTATCTCAAGCAGCAAACCCAGATGGTTCCCCCGGTAATTCCGGAGATGCAGTGCATTCAGAATAATATGGATAACCTTCTGTATCGTACAAATCTTGGAGACGACGAAAGAGCGAGGCAGTACATGCAGTTGCAAAACGAGTTTTTAACATATAAACACCAGTTCAATTCCTTAACACCTGAGGCAACAATTATGCCTCAACCTCAAGGGCGGGAACACATTTCCAACGAGGCTATGTTAAACAATTTACCAACAGTGCCACCAACTCCAGGTCAAGCGCCACCACCTGAACCAACGGCAAAGGAGCCAGCCCCACATTCCTTATCTACCACGACAACCTCCACGCCCGCACCTCCCTCCCTCCGTCGATCTTGACACCCCCTCCCACAGTCGAAACGATGTCGCCAGCAAGAAAGCGTAAACGCCCGCAATTAAAATTTGTAAATTACATGGATGATGAACCGAACAAACTTTCAAGACGATCTCGACGTTTACACAGGAAGTCACCTTACAAGTATTCTAAATATCAAGAAGACGATTGATTACATCCTAATTTCCTGATATTTTGTGCTAAGCATTTCGTAGTTGTTGGAGCTTTCGTTGTCAATAAATGTATTTTTATTCATTTCAAATCTCTTTCTGTATTGTTTCTGTAGTCTCTGAGAAAAGGCAATAAAGTTTATACGAAAATTTGGTTTATCAATGGAGTTGATAATGTAAATTGACCACCGTACAGGGATTCGATTAGTAGCTAATCGAATCCCTGTACGGTGGTCAATTTACATTATCAACTCCGTTGATAAACCAAATTTTCGTGTTTCACTCCCCCACCGACGCAGCACCACAGTTTCTTTAGAAACTAATCCCCAATAAAGTTTATGTTTGTCTCTCAAGAAACGTGTAACTCATATTAGTCGCGTGTTTATATTGACCGTTCCAAACAACTTAAGCCGTCTATTGTCGTTGTTGAATGGCAGTGGTTTCAAGGATTTCCCAAGGGCTTTTTTACTTTAGAGCTTGAATGCAAATATAGGATAGTTTGGATCACTAGTTCTGAATAATTAGTGACTAACGGCCCTTTTTCTTCAAGCTCTTGATATTTGTTATCATATTCATGAATGCCTTTTGTTCTGAGTTCAACATAGGTTTTGTCAGCTAGTAGCGAGTTGTTAATTTTCCAGAAACCCGGGCGACGATGTGCTTGTTTATCTTTGGTACCTATCAGTACGTTGAGCGCCGAATTATCTGAGAATATGTTCGGTAATATTTTAACATCGGAGATAGCGTGCTCGAAATTTTTGGATAGAAGCAGATAGTCCAACCTGCATTGAAATTTCATAGAAGGGTTACACCATGTAAAACCCGGAAGATTCGGGTTTTTTAATCTCAGTCTCCACGTATCCACAAGATCATGTTTAAATAAAAAAATGTTCAATTCATTGACAACATTTATTATGCTCCAGGGAGCGTCCACCGCGTTTGTCGAGGTCATTTAAGGCACAAATCACCATCCCTGCACGATTCTTTCATGTGATAGGTCCCTCAGGAAATGAACCACAGGCTTCCCAAGCTCAAGCTTGTTTATATAGAGAATTGTATGGGAAAGTCACCAATCGTAAAAAAAATGTGTAAATAACTATATAATCAGAAATAAAGTTTTCCTATCTCAAATGTGTCGCGTACTTGTCTCTTGTGCCGATTTTGAAGCCATTCTGACGCCGTTTAGTGAAGTTTTTCGAAATCGTTGTCTCTCCTTCTAAAAGAAGGAGAAGGCAGACCACTCCATCGATCGCATCAATCGCTGGCCAGACGTCACTCCCCAAATCGCTCTCTCCTCGAAAGGAAAAGTCCCGAATCCCAATAAAACCAACAATTCCATAAAGCCCAATAAATTTCACTCCATCTACGTGTGCTTCGGGGGTCAAAAGACTCGTGAAGAACGAAAAATTTGGCTTGAAGTTCGCCTCTTCAGCTTTCCTGATATCAGGGGCACCCAACGACAAATTTCGGTAGATATCTGTTCGGTGGAGGGTAATTCGCCTTGGGTTTTCGGCGTCGATTAAAGAGTGCACTCGGATTTCCTTAACTAAAACGTGGCCTAAAAGATGCGCAATTGGGAAATCATAGCCCCTAAGGTTTTTGGAAAGGTCGTAATTGCTGTTTTTGGCAGTCTAAAACGTCAGCTAGCATTTTTGGAAAGAAAAGGTTCGTGGAAACCCACACGGATTTTTTGATATGTTTTAGAGTTGCTATTGATATGTTTTTGATATACCTGTCATTATGAGGTATGTTTTTAGTATTACATATCAAAAGTGTATTTTTGAGGCATACCAGGAGAGTAACAAAAACATATCAAAAGTGTAATTTAACTGTCTCTTTTTTAACATACCAAATACATAGCTTTTAGTAAGTACCTTAACTGTAGAAAAAACATATGAATAGTGTACTTGGTATTTCTAAGTGTACAACATACCTCAAATGTATTTTAATAATTTATGTAATATACAAAAATTGTATATAACATAACATATCAAAAGTGTACTTTGGTGTTTCTGGGTGTACAACATACCAAAAATGTATGTTAATAACTCATGTATACAGAAATATGCTATTCAACAGGGAGAGTAATACCATTAAAAAGTTTCCAATGAGTTGGGTGCAACACCTAGGTATATACTGTAGAAGCATCACCAGTATCAATTAAAAAGCTTTTGTAAAGTATTTGCTCTACATGAATGCAATGCAGTTGCCTGTTGTCAGACTTGACTGCTACAAGGTGCTCAATTGTTGCCTTGGGAGCGGAAATATTGTCATAGAAAATCGCCTTTTTGGTGTTTCTCTCAAACTTTTTAACAACAGCTGCAAGTGAGTGCCTCAATACATGACGAATTGCCACAAGGAGCCCTGCATTTAACAAAGTACTTTATTATTGAAACTGATTTGGTAATACCTGCCTATTTGTAAAATACGATGATGTTATGGTTACAGTCATTTACAAAAGACAAATATATATATAAGCTTAAGCTTACAATAAAATACAACCCTAAAATCACATAATCCTAAAGCGGCCTAAAGTCACACAATTTACTCAGTGACTTGTCAAAAAACTCATGAAACTTAAAACGTTAAATTTATAAAGTCCTTTGAAATGAAATAAACGTAAAATCAGGCGTTTCTAAGCGATGGAGTTTTCTCACCTACACCATGAACACAAATCAAATGATATTCGAGGACAAATGGGTCATCTGAAACATGTTTTTATCCTCCACTAAAGACAAGTCTTCACGAGTCTTCACGAAGCGTGTTTTTGGCGAAATCTCCGCCATGCAGAAATTGGATTCATATCCCCAATGTCTGAACAATTCAGTGGAAAAGAGGCAAATGAAGTTAGATATTTGCCGGAGGAAAGCGAATTACAAGTTCCACGGTAAGGCACAAAAATTCTTTGAAGACTGCAATCAGGTCATCCAGCGGACTTTACACAGCAACAGCCAATGATAGCGAGCGAATTTTCACGTGACTATCCTCGTGCTTTTACTAAACAAAGAACCTCTATTCATTCTCTTTTGGCGCCCGTCTTTGAATAGTCTTTTCTTTTGCTCGATTGTGTGAATAATTGTTCTTTCTTTCCCTTCGCGAAGATGTGTTTTTCGTTGATCAGTGGAAAACAGCGTTAGCGTAGTAAACAAAAGGCAAGTTTGTGGCTCCGACGTCCAACTAAATGAAGGCATCACCGTGGATATATCAGCCGGTACGAGGCAAGCCAATGAAAGTTTTTGGTAAGTGCACACAAAAGGATGAACTGTAAAAAGCCGTAACTTGTCAAGGACACAGTAAAACCTGAAATAACAAAAGCATCGCATAACATCTAGTGCTCTTCGAGCTGAACAGCGTTATCCATCGCGGCCACAGTCGTGTCTTGAGGTCTTTGAATCGGTACAGTATGTTGCCCAGTATCCGACCAGTTACAAAATAATTTCAATTAAAGCGATGCGTTTATTAATTTCCCTCGAACGAAGTATTCCGAAAGGAAGCCCAACATTTCACCTTTTAAATCCAAGGTTTGGTGGGCTTTTAGCTTGAAAAACACTTGCAGAAGGCGCATTTCTATTCAGGTGAGTGAAATGTTGGCTATATAATCATAAGCTCCACAATTTGTGTTGACGGTTATAACGCAAACAGCGGCGCGCGTCACGTAATTTGAGCATCAAGGTGACCTTTGGATAACAGTGAAATTGCAAGGGTTTGAATGGGGAAAAGGTATCGAATTTGAAGGCAAAATTAGGAATGATTTTTCAGTAAAGTGTTCTCACCTGACCTCTTTTATAGTTCCTTTTGTGTCCTGTCTGATTTCTTGGTCGATTTGAACAGATTTCGTGGAGATTCTATTGCAACGGCTTCTCTCTCTGAAAATGTACCCAATATAATATTATGGCAGGGTAGTCTGCCAGAGGAATTCACCGGATCCACTGACGGAAAATAGCCATAAACTCGTTCCAAAGGCTCAAATCACGTTGAAATTTCACGTGGACCTCGGCAGATAGTAACAGAACACATCCATTGTAGGCTCCGGAGGACCATTAACATGGAGAGGGAATTATTCCTGAATAATATCTAGAATCTTCTCCGTTGAGACCGTCTAAAGAGTCTTGATTCAAATGTATAGTGCCCTAAGCGTTTTCAAATATGGCTTGGCGACTCGGCCTACACGGATCTGTGAGTCAAATTACTTACTCACCCGATGTCCAACAGTCAATTGATTTCATGAACAATCACACCCAATTGACCATTGGCCACTGGGTAATTAATTTGACTCATAGGTCCATGCGTTTGTTTCACAAGACTGCATTTTAGGTAAGCGGAAGTTAAAATGGGATTTTCACTCAGACCTTTCTATTGACTCTAGTATATGGCATCGCAAAAGCCCAATGAAAGCGATTACTCTGATATATTTCTCAAAGCAATGAGAGGTTTTAGTGAAGGCAGATTAAGTACTAGCAAGGAGCCCAAAAGTGGGGAATAAACACAGCATCGGTGGACATACTGGGTGGGAGGGCGAACTATGACTGCTGGAAGGGCTCTCCTTCCAAAAAATTGAGGAAAAACATTTAACAGATTGGCTGATTGAGCTGGCAAACTGTGACTTTGGCTTGTCCAAGGATGTTTTCCATGAATCAGTGAGAAAGTTACGTTTACTTATGTTGTTTGGTCGGATACTGGGCAACAAAGGGGCTCTGCAGAAATGCAAATATCATGACGGATACAAAGGCAAAACGTAGACCTTTTTTCATCATATTATAGACTAAATCGACTGTCTGAGGGCCAAATTTCAGATTGAGGAAGGAAAGTTATAGCAGTTTTAAACTGTAGTAATCAGATACTGGGCAACATACTCAAGGTTCGTGCTACTCCTTGAAGTCCTTGAAAAGTCCTGAAATTTCATTTTAGATTTCAAGGGCACTTCAAAAGCCCTTGCTGAGAGTGCATGATTTTCGTTCGGATGGGAAACAATATAGGATTATACCAAAGTCGGTAGGTCAATTTGTGTTCCATGCTTCATCTGGATGGACTTTTTTAAAGTTTCTATCAAACAATGAAAACATTTCAAAACATAGTGCAAGAGAAATTAAACTTGCTATGAACACTTCTTGAAAACTCCTTGAATATCATGTGCCCAAACCAGCACAAACTATGCATACTGTAGTTCAACCTGAATATTTTGAACATGAGGTTATTGTAAAAGTACTGAGATCGAGCTTTTCCAAGTCCATTTTTTGGTAGGTCTTAAATTATCCTGAGTACTCTTGACTAGATCTAGTGAATTAATGACTAAACCAGTCTAGAATTGCTACGTGTAATTTACAAATGGTCATGATCATTGAAGAAATCTTATTTTTGTTTTAGACATCCTGGAGCAAAAGTACATTATACATGTAACTAGCTGGAGCGGCATATTGTTGGCATCACCTCATCCACAGACAGCAAAGGAAGCTCCGTGAACAGAGCAAAAAATTAAATCAATAAGCTAAGTCCGCTGTTTGCCTCTTTTCTTCTCATTTTTGTTCCAGTTCATGCAAATTTTAAAATTCAGATGTATAGGTAATCTCTAGATCAGCTTTCCCTTGAATAGTTATACAAGTTTGTAAACCTTAATTTTAACATTTTTTTATATTTTTGACAATAATATTAGAAATTTATTCAAAATTTGTGATTCAGACAACTACGTTTAATGTTGCCAGATACTGTGTATGTAAAAATCTGGAAAAACAAATTCCATTGACACGCACATTTCATTGATTTGAAGTTACCGGTATTTAAGTGAAGTGTAATTTGCTTATTGTAAATAAAATTGTTGGACAGCCTCAGATCTAATAGTTGCTTTCATTGCTAAAACACAGGGTGATGTAATACTTCAAAATAGTGAATTTTGTCTGCATTTAATGATCAACGTGTCATACAATGGTTGCAATTTAATTGACTTGTGCATACCATTAACATATTCTGTGGTAAGGTGTATACATTTTAGAGTATATGATAAAGAGGGTGTTCTTGGTGTATTTTTGGTATGTTTAAGATATACATCGTGTATAATTTGTGTAGCTTAATAGAACAAATAATTGTATATATCTTAAACATACCAAAAATAAACTAAGAACATATTTAATAAAGGGATTATACATGCAGTATTTATATATTTATTAAATTGTTATCTAAAATTAATACCAAAAACATAGCTGCCAGAGATATGTAGAAGGTATGCTTCAGGGTGTGTATATTTCATCATTTTTGATATGTTTCTGGTATTATTTTGTGTACGTTTTGGAGAGATTTAGGAGTGTATGTATTTGGTATGTTTAAGATATAATATCTATGTCGAAATTTGAGAGTAAAAAATATCAAAAACATACCTCTCATGGTATGTATGACATATGTTTCTGTGTATGAAAAAGGTATGAGACCACATATCAAAAGCATATTTTCACCATATCTAAATAATATCAAAAAATCTGTATTTAGGAGTGTATGTATTTGGTATGTTTAAGATATAACATCTATGTCAAAATTTGAGAGTAAAAAATATCAAAAATGTACCTCTTGAGATATGTATAACATATGTTTCTGTGTATGAAAACGGTATGCTTTTTGTATATTACTGGTATGTGATCACATATCAAAAGCATATTTTCACCATATCTAAATAATACCAAAAAATCCGTGTGGGAAGTTAATGTCAGCTTGCATTTTCTCAAAGGAAAATTTTGTTCCCTAACAGTTTCGGGCAATCAAAATTTCATCTAGGGAATCCGACCAGATGAACTTCTTCTAGCTAATGGAAACATCACTTAAAACAGACTTCAAACACCAGAAGGGACTTGAAAATGTCTTTCTACAGCTTTTGGTTGATTTGGCTCCTTGGGTGCCCCTGTGATATGCTTGTGACCGACCTCGCGACAACGGCCGTTAACGCAAGGTCAAGTAGCTGGTTTCTGTTTCCATTTGAATTAAGTCACGCACTGACAACACGACCCTCCACCGGAGGGAAAGGTACATTTTATCGCGAATCAAGTGTCACACTAGGGCTGCAGCTGGTTTGTAACCTTTACAGAGTTCACAACTATCAAGCAAATTTAGAACGATAACTATCTTATGTTGAAAATCTAATCTCGAAAAATTTCACTAAACGGCGTCAGAATGGCTTCAAAATCGGCACAAGACACAAGTACGCGACACATTTGAGGTAGGAAAACTTTATTTCTGATTAGATAGTTAGTTTACACACTTTTTTTACAAACCGGTGACTTTCCCATAGAATTCTCTATATAAACAAGCTGATACAGAGTCGAATTTTGAGCTTGGGAAGCCTGTGAATGAACCTGAAGTGTTGTGTCGTTGGGGGCGTAAATATTCAAAAACACTAGTTTTGTTTCATCCAAAGTTGCCTCAGCTACGATGTATCTGCCGTTTTTATCGGCGATAATGTTGTCGATGGTTACGTCAAGCCTTGGCTTGAACATTATCATAACGCCGCGGCTGTGGGTAGAGCCATGACTAGCACATATTTTCCAGCCCCATTTATTTTCCCAAATTTTGATTGTTTGGGTTGAAGAGTACGTTTCCTGGAGGAAAATTACATCAGCATTTTGTTGGTGCAGCCATCTAAATAGCTGTCTTCGTTTCCAAGATTAATTTAAACCTCTGACATTCAGAGTGCTAGCTTTGAGATCCATATATACTTAGGTTGTCAAGCAACATTGATAATTTGATTCAATTCGCGGACTTGAGAAGCCATGGCAAAAATAAATAAAGAAATATCGAAAAACTCAATATTTCGGGAGGATTTCATAGGTGAGACATGAACAAAGCATACATGATAAATAAAAGCTAAGCAGAACTAGGCATGCCATAATGGTGGTGGAGTATAATATCGCGAAGAGGACATGTAAAAAACGGTTTGACAAAACATGGAATCTCTACACAAATACATAACTACTGGACCTAAACTTATCAGTTGGCACACTTTCCTGTCTAGGACGGGAAGGCAAAAGTACCTGAAATAACTTGACCATAACTTACTAGTTCATTTAAGTTGTAGGGTTACCGCGTTCCTTAAAGCGACCGTAGATGGGAAAGCGCTTTGTCTCAGGGCCCTGATAAACAACGCGATCAATTACAAGTTTCTCCACGTGTATGGATCTCAAAACTAGTTTTCTGCTTGCTCCTGGTCTTTTTTAACACTGGTTTGGATGTGTATGCAAACGCTTTTTCTTCAGTTCTCAAAACTTTCTAATTCTAGGTATCATGTCTGTCACCAATTGTTTTTTAACGATTTTCCATCCCCCTGTCCAAAAACAATCGTCCGTCCCTTAACACTGTACACACCATTTTAAAATTTGAAAAACATTCCTTTCTTCCAGATTTCATACTAGTAGATCTTTCATTGAGTGCACATGGCCAGTTTAACCTATTTGCACTACCACCCTCCCCCCCCCCCCCACCTTTTAAGGAAAACTCCAAATAATACCATCCTACAATTGAAACATACCAAACAAATAACACAAAACCAACGACAGCCATGACACAAAAAATACGGTGTCAGCTTTAAAATGCAAAACTTATCATACCTACAATAGGTATTTTAACAGTCACCAAACCTAGCAAGATTCGAACGCACTCTCTAATCTACGATTACTACTAGTAATATATTGATCGAGTACCTAACTATGAAACTCGTATACGTGAGGCAATGCATTCTGTATTACTCAGCCGTTTTCTATTGAAGGGACGCTTTCTGGACGTATAGCTTACTGTTAGTAAGAACTTTTAGTGCTACAGAAATCCAAGCTTTCATTTTCCATAGAAAACAGAAAAAAGAAAAAAAACTTCACCGTTCTGTAAACAACTTCCGGACAATGGAGGAATCACTAGGATTTTGCAAAAAAATATGCCAATAATAAAGTCACTGCTGAGGTTGCATTACAGTGCTAACCATAAGAACCTATGGATAACAGGAAGTCATCCCAAAGTTTAACATTCATATGAAAGGTTGTATATTTAGTTTCTCTAAAGAAGAAATCATAACATACAACTACAGTGCATTTTCTGATTAAGCTTCTAAGTAGTACTGTGGTCTCACAGTTTGTTAGGCTGTCCAGTAGTAGCAATTAAATCAAATCCTTTGGAGTGACTATACAAATCACAATAATTTATATTTTTTCTTTTCAGGCATTTCCTTTCAGTTTCAGCAATGTGGCAGATTCCTCTCTTAATTTCCATTTTCTGCCTATCCACGCTGACAAAAGGTACGTAAATTTGGGCAGAGTTTAAGTGCCGTCAAAAAGGAGATCCTCTTCTAAAAGAAGGAGAACCTGAAAACACCAGCCTCTGAATTTCACATTTCACTGCCAAGTGTAAAGTATGGAACATTTAGAGATTCATTTTTGCCTATTTCACTGTCCCCAGCATTTTGATTTAAAAACGACAATTAATACCCTGACATTGACATTTATAAGCCAGCCACTCAGTCATCCATTCGGCCATCCATCCATTTCCCTGTTTGTTTATCCATGCATTCACTCCAGACAGAACTGGCCCTGGAGAGATGGGTAAAATAAATTATGTACAACACACCATAAAAGCTTTAGGATGTGTTATGCAAAGTGAGCAACTTCTTACTATACAGAATACAATACCCTGACAGCAAAAGTGCATTAATTGATTTTCGGTCTTCATATTTCTTTCATAAACACTGTTCTGTCTTTGTTAACTCAGATAACATTGGGAAGGAACTTGGAACTTGGAACTTGGAACTTGGACCCCATCTACAGTTGATTCTCTACCAGTTTCTTTGATAAGCAGATGACCACCAAAGAGGAAAACTCTTGATTTAACTTTTGACATTAACGTTTTACATATGTAGAATTTTTTTGAAAAGCTGACAGCCATATCAGAACCAAACAGGCCCTAAAGGGAGGGTTCTCCATAGGGGGGGGGTGTCTCTTTCATGGTTGACTGTTAAAAACTGTATAAAATAAGCCGTTTTGACAGCTGACGGTTAAAATTGGCGTGCTCTTTTGAAGGTAAAAATATTGCGTCTTTGACAGTTGATGGTTTAAATGTTTGGCCATTTGATGGTTAATGGTGGATGGTTAACCTCACTGAAGCATTTTTTTTGCCATTTGATGGCTGACTATTAACTCCATTGAGACCCTCTAAAAGGTAGTGGTTCAGTTTTCCAAAAGCAATGAAAAAAAGCACCTGGTTACAGATGGTAAGAATATGCATGAACATGAATTAATGAATTCTCTACTAGAATGTGGTTTATGGGGGAGGGATTTGCCATTACGGGCCTACAGTAATTGGCACAAGCTGTTGTAGTCCCTACCAGGTCTCTGGCAAGCTAATAAAATAAAATAAAATAGGATTGCAAACTTGACATAGAACAATAAGGACACATGTAGAACTTTACTTGTATAAATGCTGTCGATATCATGGCTTCAAGAGGCTTCAATCATATCTAGATAATACCCTAGGAAGGGGAAGGGGGGGATATTTGGGTATACATGTATTAGTGACAGGGAGGTGTGAAGGCCTTTTTTTTAAATTTGAAATTTGTGGCTTGGGACTTTTATTGGGGTAGCAATTTTCTGGTGGACTTCTTTTTACAGAAAGATTCTGAACAATTTTTTTTTGGTGGTCGATAAAAGTTGTCTCCTACCACTCTTGCAATTTATTGGAGTTTTGCACTTTTATTTTGTTTGGGTTGTTGGCTTTTTGTGGGGAGGGAGGTATTGGGGTATTCTTTAGGGTAACTGGAATTTTTGGGGGTTTAAAAATTGTGTTACTCGTACTTCTCCATCACCGATATGCCTGAGTATTCCCCTCCCCCACCTTGGGCTAATATCTATTTTCTCCTTACACCATCTCTATTTGAACCATGATCCAGGTGATAAGAGTGTTGGAAGTGAACACCGATGAAATACTTTGATTTCTTAACAGATTCCCCTAACTAGTACCACATGAAAAACTAAAAAAGTGAGGAGAATACACCTTCTGATATTGTGACTTATTTGTTTTCAGGTCAGCAAAAGCCAAAAGACCCCCCTCCACAGATAACCGACTTTTTATCCCATAACCTGCTTAATCCAGAGCAGGTGAAATTCAAAACAGATCATGCCATGGTACTGCCCTGCCGTGCAACAGGAAGCAACTTGTTATGGACTTGGAAGCACAATAATACAGATATTCCACAAGGTGAACTTGAATTTGGCAAAAGAAGGCTCAGTTCAGACGGTACACTGACTGGTAGCAACCTTGACTTATCGGCCAGTGGAACTTACCAGTGCTTTGTAGAGGATACAGCCACTGGAGTGAAAACCTTCAGCAGGAAGATAAAAGTTGCAGTAACATGTAAGGGAGTCTTTCTGTTGTAGAGCTGTAAAATTGAAAGAATAAGTTTTAAAAATAGGACTGCAATGATACACCTGTACATTGTGATATAATTTATATTGCTACGGTACAAACTATCGACATTTGAACAGCAGTATTACAATATGATAAAATCTACTACACAAGCAATGAAACATTGCCGTCTTTAACAAGTCCATACACAAGGTCTGCTTTTAACCATTGTATGGCGATTTATTGCACAAATTGGACTTGGAGCAAAATCCTTCCCTTTTGCATAGCATTTGCCTGTCAGGTATTCAAGATGACAGACAAATGTATGTGTTAGTAAGGTACATTGGCCACTTCTTGCATGCAGTAATGTATGGTATCATTTATCGCATTGTGGCACCTGTAGCAAGATACATATCATATCACGAGAAAAAGGTATTGTTGCAGCTCTATTTAAAAAATGGTAATTTTCCTTTGCATCAGAGACGTGTTCTTGCATATACCTGTACATATCACAAATGGTAAACCAAAACACAAGTGAAGTTATTTCCTAATTTGATGACTATACCATTATGTATGATTTATATGTATTTATCTATATTATTGTTGTTGTTACCAAAATGTGAGGTACTTTTCCTCAGTGTCAATACCAGTCTCTAACAAGACCATCCATTTCTTTTTAGTTGTGGGGCCGTTTCCTGATAAACCTCCCAAGGAACAGACAGTTAAATCTTGGCTCAGCTCAAGTTTTGCCCTGCCCTGCCCATCAACCCGTCTACGGTGTTATTTTCACTTGGGTAGGTAAAAAAAATAAGATACCGTTTGGAAGGAATGAAAGACGAGCAATTGGGCCAAATGGTGACCTGTTCATCATGTATGTTCTGCTGGAGGACATTACATTGATCGCTGATCAAGATGGAATCATGTGCACTATGTCTGCTGCAAACACTTTCTACAGTGCTGAACCGTTGACATTGAAGATACCACAAGGTAAACAAATTATAAGCTTAGATGAAGTTATTATGCAAATGTTCAATAGTTTGGGCAGCAAATGGTTCTTCAAAAAAAAATTTTGTGTATCACAGAATTTTTGTCAAATTGCACAGGTCAATCTTTCCATAGTCCATCTGAAAGCATTGTGGATCTCAGTGGTTCAGGCAGATCCAGTATCATTATTATATAGCTGTAGCTGCCATCCATACATTGTAGCACAACTTACAGAACTTCTCTGCTCCTTTGTCCCTTGCAGGCAGCAACTTGTGGCCTAAGTTTGTTTGGTACTGGGAAATAGTACAATGTTGGTTTCCTCTTAAAACCAACTGTCCAATAACACACAGTTCACCTACTGCAGGTGCATACATCTATAGGAGTATCGAATGGTCCCTGCGAGCATGCGAGCACTACGGATTACTTTGTGAGCATAGGCAGTGATCAAATTTGTCTTGCGAGCAGTGAGGACATTAGAAAAATGCAACTGGCGAGCAGGAAGCACTTTGTAAATTCTCGTCTAAGTTCCGCCGGCAGCAAAGCTAACTTAGCTGAATATTTAACTACAATTGACTTGACCATGGCGGTGTCCAACCAGAAAGCTTTCACCACTTTGGCCACTGCTCACATATGAAATTGTTTCTTTAGTTAATGGTTTTAATTATCACTTCATAATGCTTTATTATTGTCATTCCTTTGTCTTGAAATTGCATTTAAATGCCCTTTATAGATTGAATAAATAAATAAAAAAAAATTGAGAATTGAATTCAATTATAGGGAAATTAGTTTTCCGAGGTTAATAACTGACTGAAAACCAAGATTCAAAGCAAAGTAGCTTATTTTAGGAGTTTCAAGGACCTAACATGGGTCAAAATAAACCTGGACTGAGAACATTCTCAACCATTCAGACAGTACTGACGGTCAAATAGCTCTTTTCTATTTCAAAGTCATCTTAAGATTTACTCCCTGCTTTCGCAGGTCACTGGCAGGGTTGGCCTTGAGAAAAATTCATAAATGCGTCACTTTCAATAAAACTTCAATGCATGTAAACTACACTACTACTTACCTATTCAAAGGAGTTCAGTACCGCGTAGGAATGCATTATTTAAATGCTGTACCAAAAAACCTATGAATAACGATTTACAAATTTTCGCTACAGTTTGAGCAATCGCCCGAGTAAATTTCAACGGAAATCCAACCATCTCAGCAGTTGCAAAAACATTGCAAATCCGAGCAAGCGAGCACTCGTCAAAATTTTGCGAGAACTTGACAATTTTAAGGGACCATTCGATACCCTTATCTATATATATCTTGCATTAGTCAAAATGACCGGTTTTGATGGCTAATTCTCTTGGAACTGTTAACTCTTCATCTGTCACAGATGCTTCTTCAACCTCTCTTGTAGTTAGCATCTTTGGCATATGCATCATGTCTCTCACATGCCCAAACAAGGGTGAGAGCCTCCCGGCTTTCGGTCTGTGAATATCTGCGCTCACACTCTGTTATGCTGTGGCTTGTGTAACAGATGTGCACCCAGTTCCCATTCTGGTTCTGACACTACTAGCACTGTGCCAAGTCCCATATATAGGACTCACACCTGCAATGACTTTCGTCTGGGCATCCTTTTTAAGATAGACTAACTAGTATTCCAGCTTCTGCCATACTCTGTTTCTGCAAATTAAAGGCAGGTCTTTGCTTGGGTCCAAACTTAAGGTAACGCCTTTATTTGTCAACCTCCTCAGCAGTTCTGCCAGAGTTGCAAAGTGCAGGATGACTGTACTTGTAACTGTAATTAGCCAGCCCCAAGAAACTACATACTTAACTGTTCCATAGGGCCAATCCCTTTCTCCAACAGAAGGATTCCATGAAGACTAGTCTGTTCAACATTGAGTGTCAAGCTTTGCTCTCTAAGGCATTCCAGAGTGCTTTTGGACAGGGTTCGCACGCACCTTGAAAGTCCTTGAAAGTCCTTGAATTTGAAAATCAAAATTCAAGGCCTTGAAAGTCCGTGAAAAGTACATTGGGTCATTGAAAAAACCTTGAAATTTGCTGTTTGACTGTTTCCACTTAGTGGAAGAACTAGAAAAGACTTAGACTTGAACAAATCTCGCAGTTATCCCTTAAACCCAATCATCGAGTATCACATTTTAATGGCATTTTTCGCTGGATGGAGTGCTTGAAAAATTGGAATTGTGTCCTGGAATGTCCTTGAAAAGTCCTTGAATTTTTAGTCCAAAAAAGAGTATGAACCCTGTTTGGAGACACTGATCATGGGTTTTCTGATCTGGGCCATGCATGATGATGTTGTTGGCAATGTTGTTGATACCCCTGATTCTCGCCAGAGCTGTTGCAATTCCATGTTGTTGATACTACTCACTTGCTGAACTCACACCGGACAACAACTGTTCGTATCTGTACAAAACCTTATGGGTACAAATGTTGTGATTTGATGTGATTCTGGGGAGATTTCAAGCTGGTGGGAGCTGCATTCAAGATCCAACTTGCTGAAAATCTTTGAGCCATGTATGTTGAGCAGCAGCTCATCTACTGCTGGTATGGGGTGTCTACCATGAATAATGGCCTTGTTTGCAAACCTCATGTTGTTACAAAGGTGTACTTCTCCATTTGCATTTAAGTACAATTACAACAGGGTTCACCCATGGTGTAGGCAAATTGACTTCTTCTCTGATGTCACAGTCTATCAGTTCTTGAACTTTTTATTCCACCTTGTCTAGATCTTGTCAGGTGACAAAATGGGGCAAATGGGTTCTGGACAACTGGTTCACCTTCAGGATCAAAGTGTAACATTACTTGTCTGCTTTACAGTTTCCCATGCAGTGAAATACCTCAGGATACTGCTGTTGAAGCATTTGTTTGGTTTCGATGACTGCGGCCCAACATCAACACCCAGCACCATAGCAGTATCTCTGTTCAGGAGTGGTTACCCCCTTTCCTTTAATCACTAGGGATTCTGCTTGGGATCTGCCTTGGCCAACCGCTACATCTACATCTATCTAAATACTCTTCAACACTTTAGTATAAAGAAGAGATAACACTCACAGTTAAACCGACCTTTCAGTTGGAGGGGCTTGTCAGATGCATACAATGTATGTGCACAGCTTTCTCCCAACTGAGTTATCTTGATATTTTCATCTTATCTTTTTACCTTTTAAGTCTTCCATGGCTCTTCATCAATGATGTTGTTTTTAGCTTCAGAATCCGCTAATATTTGAAGGATTACACCCTCCACAGACACGGTGAGCAGATTTGGCTCCACCCACCCCCCACAGACACTGTGAACACATTTGGCTCCACCCCACTGGTTACCCGAAAGGCATAATCAGGTTGGCGTTCACTGGTTTGGCCTTCTTGAACTTGGTTAATCTCTGCTTTCTTTTGCTTGGTTTTACACACACTGAAGAAATTATCTTTCCCATTACAATATCACGCAACAGGTCTGACCTTTTGCAGGACACTTGGGATCCCAACCAAAATGACCACTAAGACCACATCTATAACTTCACTGTGTTTACTATTGGGTTTGCTTGGGTTTACAAAAACTCTGTTTACACGTTCTTGCGCCTGACTTTTTGCACCCAGTTCAGTCATTTGAAGTTCTACCTTAAGTTTTCACTCTGTTTGACCTTCTTTGAGTAATTTACGCCTCACATAGTTTGATGTGCACTTACACAGAACGGCATCTCTAATCTGTTTGTCGGTATCCAAGCCAAAATTGCAATCTTTTGAATGTATTGTTAGTTAGTTAGTTTTTTCTAGTTTCCTATTGCAATTCCATATTAGCTACATTTCAGTATTATCAGTTTTGTTTTAGTCTTATATCTCGTAGTTTTATAGATAATTTACATTACAATCTACAGTTCTCCTCGAGTTCATTTTTAAAGCTACACACCATGTTAGAGTAATTTACTTGGATTCTCATCTCACATTCTGTCCTTGTAAGTTACAGGTATGAGACTGATTTCACTCCTACGCTTTCTGCTAAATGTTTTGTGAATCCACTGAGCACGTAATTACTCGGGCTTCATAGAACGCCCAAGGTTAAAAATGGCATTTTTTCTTCTTTTTATTTTTCTTTGTTGCCGTGTTTCATCTGCAAAGCTCACCTCTGGCCTTTCTGAGCAAGCTCAAACTAAATATAACAACTCACAACAATTCACCTTGTGTCTTTGAAGTCTGAACAACTAATATGTTAAGAGATGTGTCTATATGAATGTCTGCAAGTTCAACAGCAAGAAGAAAGCTTTTAACATGACCAAACTTAGCTCCAGATGTTTTCAATTAGACTGCCGTGTTTCCCCGTGGCTGCTCCATACTAAACTAAAATTGAGTGGTACATTTCATTGAATAACTCAAGTACGGGATATCATACACCCCTGAGACTTGGTAGTTTATTTACTATCTTTCCACAGTAATTATCTCGATTTGTGAACATTAGTTTTTGAATGATAAGTGATTTTAGTTTTTACTTGTGTGATGTGAAACTGACCGCACAAACCTTACTCTCTTTCTTATGTTTCAAATGATGTATTTGTAAACAGTTTCACTCTGCTGATTATTTTTTCTCCTCACATTTCACCGACACTCCATTAACATTTATGCGAAAAAATCCTACATTGTTCGATAAGTGTTTCCTTTCTCAAACACTCAGCGGAAATATCCATCAAAGCAAAAACAAGTGTACTTAGTTTTTTTTGGAATAAAAATTAATACACTATTTTTACCTCATTACATATGCTGAACCTTCGTGGTCAAGAGGTCATTGTAACTTCCTCTCATGCAGATAACCTGGATTCGACTCCTACTAGTGGCACCTATTACGTTTTTTTTTTCGTTGCTGATTCTTCTTCTTTTATAAATATTAATTTTTTTATGAGTGTTATTATTATCGTTCTCAAAGGTTGAGCTGAAATGCAATTTTGTAATTTTAAAGCCTGATGTATGTTGATAGGGGTCTATGGGTATACACTGCAAAGAAATAGACTTCAACGCAAGCGCAATAGGTCCGATGTAAGAAAGACGGACTACTCCTGCCAACTAAGCTTTTTGCCTCGAGAAAGACCAAGGCACTCACGGATAGTGATGAGAAATGCAGGCTATGTCAGAAGACACAGGAAAGTGTTGCACTCATGGTGTCAGGTTGTAGTGCACTGGCGCAAACCCTGTACCTGGCTAGACACAACGCAGCACTCCACATTCTATTCCTTGAGATGCTTAGGGGCTATCAGTTGATGGACGCTATTCCACTTGGTATTCACCAGTCCATCCCAAACCTGTGTACCAAGACGACGAGGTAATGGCGTTTTGGGATGTGTCTGTTTTCGCGGAGCACTTACAAGTGAGAGCCAACAGAGTGGACGCTAGGGTGGCAGACAGGGTAAACAAGGAGGTGATGCTAGATGACCTGTCCCTTGATGGACAACAGAAAGCACAAAGAAGAGGAGAAGACCTTAAAATACGCGCCTTTGCTACTAGAGCTCAAGAGACAGTACCCAGGGTTCATGATTCGACAATTCAACATCGTCATCGACGCTCTGGGTGGCTACTCAGAGAGTCTGAAGGAAGAAATCAAGGCGTTAGTGGGCTCAGATAGGTACTGAGACGTACTTAGAAGAATGCAAAAAGCCGTCCTGAACCACACTCTTCACGTCACTAAAGCATTTAAAGTGATGTGCTGGCCACTTGGACACCTATGGGTCGCCAATGAGACAGTACAGAACTAGCACTTGGCAGATACTATTAGACAGATGATTTATTTTATTAATCTTATTTTAAGCAATTTTATTCCTATTTAATAAACATTTGTAAACTTTATATAATATTAAAATTTATTTATTAATTTTTTTATCTTAAATAATTTTATTCCTATCTAATGAAAATTTGTAAATTTTGATATACCGTAATACTGGCTACGTTTACACGCCCAGTATTTGTAAGTAAGGACCTGGCATTCAGGAGTTTTAAACTGCCATAATAATAACAATAATAATAATAGTAACAATGATAATAATAATAATAATAATAATAATAATAATAATAATAATAGTAATTATTATTATTATTATTAGATTTACAAAAAATTTGGAAATACAGTTACATGTATAATGAATAATAATAATTATACTTTATTTATTATATAGTGCTATTTTGCTCTAGCTCAACAGTGCTTTTCAATAGTTACAATCAAAAAGTTGACAATTAACAATTTTAGAATTATGGTAGAAGCTAATTAAGGTTATAAACGTAGCTTCAAGTAGACTCTGTCACATGCTAATCTCAATTAACAACTAACAACTGATCTTCAGTTAATGCATGATTCATTGCCTATTTAATATACACAATTGTAAATATATTTCATAGTCGATTTTAATGCATGACTCACTGTATATTAAACAAATACACATGTACATATATTTCACATTTTATTTATTTGATAAATAATTGTAGCTAGGTGTCCCCAAATAGTGTACATTGTACACTAGCGATTTTGGCACAGTAATAAAGTTCTTACTTAATTACTTACTTACTTACTTAATTATAACATTTATTAAAAAGGTGTCTTCATATATATGCATCTTGAAAGTTAGTAGCAAGCTGCTCTGTCCAAATAGACTAGATGCTTAAAAGTACTTCAAAATTAAAAGCAAAAAACATTCTTTGTTTTCTAACCCTAGAATTACAGTATTCATGATGATTGTTAAATAACCTGAATTTCAATTTTGCCCTACAACATAATTACACTGTGCGTGCATAAAATCCTTTCCTTTTCAGACCTGCACCAAAGATAACATGGAAGAAGAATGGAATGAAGCTTACGCATGGAAAAGAGTTTGAGATTTCAACTCAAAGGTTTCAAGGCAGGCTTCTAAACATTATTACAGTGAGCGAAACCCGGCACAAAGACACATATTCATGTGAAGCTGAGAATTCTGAGAATCGAGGCAATCCAATAGTACACAGTATAAACCTCCGTGTGGAAGGTAAGCTACCCAGCATCAGTTTTTTCCACTATAAATCCAATGTATTAATCTTTTCGTGAATGGCATCACAAACTGTGGTGTGGTGAAAGTATGGTGATGACAAAGAATTTGAAACCTGCCTTGAACTGTATAATCTAGCTGTATAATATTGTTTTAAATGTCACTAGTATTCCTGAATCTGAGTACGCTTAGCCAGTACACTGTTACAGACACGTTTTTCAATCAAGCATTTCAGGGCGTGCACACTGTTACTCTCGTCGACAGTTTTAAACAGAAACGGAATCACAAAATGAATGAGCACCAAATAAAAAAAAAACAAAGGAAATTAGTAAAAAAAAAACCACCCTTCGTGTATGCATACAGGTGCATGTAGCTGGAATACGTAAGGAAATTGATAATGAATTTTGTTGGTGCACTTACCAATTCTACATATATGTCACATACATATCACATACCCTCTGTTTCCATACATATATGTCACAGATATGTACATACATGTGACATATATGTCATGGGGCACCACTATTTCTACATATAGGTGACATGTATGTCAAAGTGGATTATGGATGAGTTACATATATGTGACATAACTGTGACTTCTCTCATATATTTCTACATATATGTGACATATATGTCAAACTGAATCACAGGTGAGTTACAACCTTTCCTCATATGTGACATTTATGTTGCTGGTAAAAATTAAATTCAGGTAAAAATTCTAACCTTGGCTGAATCTCAATTGTCTTTATCTCCTAGCTCCAATAATTATGAATAATTTATATATATTAAGACGTTAATTCTTTCAAGGAGACACATTTATGACTAAGCCTAAACAAAGTGCTACTAAACACAACATAGCCCTAATAAAGACAAACAGACAATTACAAAAAATATAATACAATCCTTAAGTCACGCATTTACTCAGTGACTTTTCCGAATTAATTAAAGCTCATAACACCTGCGCGTTCTTTGAAATGAAATGAACGTAAAAGCGAGCTCGAGAGTTAACG
>JAEMWC010000013.1:947500-960000 GCA_016490735.1 Pachyseris speciosa | reverse complement strand
ATGTAGTAAGCATGTTTAGATTTAACTTCATCACAAAAAAATATCTTGATGTGCTCTTGGCAGGCAGGTAAAACTATGTTTACAGCCAGCTAATTTGCAATCTGCTCTTGCACCATTGGCTTTTGCCATATAAGCCCCCTGGATTTGGATTTTCATTGTGTTTTCGATTTTGTGCTACTGGTTGTTAATTGTAATGATAACGATAATGATAATAAGCAGTTGATAAACATATGGATGCTAAAATAGAACAATACACTGTATACATGTAGGGGACACAGCATAACCTATGCATGTCTGAAGGAACTATTTATTATTATTATTATTATTATTATTATTATTATTATTATTATTATTGATATTCATAATTATAATCTGTATAAATATTATAAAAATATTACTAAAAAACTTCATTTTTAAAGGCATCAAATAAAGAATGGAAAATATACTTTAAATTGCCCCTAACCCCCCAAAATTTTTTTCGCCTAAATAAATGTACTTATCATTCGAAGTATTTCGGCGAAAGAATTATTGGATTTGGTTGAATCCTCGATTTCTTATGGACAGCCAAAGTCTCGTTCAATTTGTTGCACGGCCGAGTAAAAGGGAGTCTGGGTCCAACGAGGTTGGTGATGTCATCCCGGGAACGATTGAAAGATAGCTTCTCAGTCAATCTCTGTTTTTGCAAGCGTTTGTTGGGGTCATCGAAGCACATATTGGAGGGTAAAAGCCTGGCAGTAGTCAAAATTGTGTTGGAATCATGTCCTCGGAGTCAGAGTCAGACTATGTGTAGGGTGAAGAGCAAATTAACTTCATTTCTGAAGTGGAACTAGAACGGAATCGGCGCGAGGAGCTCGAAGGAGCCTCATGGTTATGAAGACCAGGAATGGACAGCAAGATTCGCGGAAGAAGACGAAAAAGATTAACTTCATTTATAAGTGTTATCTGCCGTACCTCGTGGTTCTGTGTACGCTGCTGGTGAGCAAAAGCTTTGATTTAACAATTCAATCTTGAACGACCGAGTACCCGTGCATCGGCAATGGCAATTGTGCAGCGGTTTGAAAACAATAATTGTTATTTTATATAAACGGCGCACATCCGACTTTAGATCGGTATTTTAAACGAACATCAGCAATTGTGGAAGTGCCTATTTATGGGAGAGTCTTTATTTATGGTATCTATTCAAAGAAGGCAAAGATAGATTTGACAAGAGAACAGAAAGTGAGCTCTGCCGACGCGAATTACGTGACTTGAGGATTAGCTGAACTTCTAGTTATCCTCAGGCAGTACTGTGAACGAAGTCAAGGCAAGGTAAAATAAAATAAATATAGCTTACTGCAAATATTAAAATTTGAGGCTACGTATCCGTCTAAACTGTTGGTTAGAAATAAGCGAACGCAACTTCGCGATGCGAGAATAATTTGCCTATATCCGATGTAAACAAACTGACACAAAAGACGCAATTGGATATATTTTACTACACATAGCTCCATTTGAACATGAAGTTCGAGTGGCACCATCATCTAAATCAACTGAATTCGGTGAAGTTAATCAATTTGATTTGTAAACACTTCAAGTTTTCTTAGCAGTATACAATGTATTGATCAGTGACATAGGCTTCTGTCAGTGAATTAGCATGGCCTCTGAAAAATATTTTGATTGTTGACGTTGGAAACCGGTTTTAATAGAGCGCTTGTGTCGAAGACTGTAGGACTCATGAAGCCGAAAAATTTAAAGGAAGTTAGATTGATGAGGTTTTCCTAAAGGTACATATCGAGGGACAATTATTTTAGCTGCCATTACATTCTGGACTACTTTGTGTCGTTGCAGTTAAATCCTTTGTGTATCCGATACGCAGCACACCGAATATCACGATGCATTGGAAACGTGGTACATGCACATGTTTGGGCTGTATCACTATACAATAAACGAGTTTTAAAGAGGAGATCTTTTCACTGAATGGACTCATTGGAATTTTCTGTTTTCACCGTATAAAAGGGCATAAAATGCTTGTGAGATCAGCCGATGGGAATATGTTTATTTCACGAACAGCCGGTCTGTTTTTGGCTCATTCATTTGCAAAACATCAAATTTTCTCTTAGGAGAGACATGTTACAGGTGACAATACTATGAATATAAATTATCGGTTAAAATCATGTCTTATTTGCCCTCAGAGTTAGAATTATTGAGCTTCCTTCAAAGAACTTTGTAAGCGCAACAGAACTTCCGTTCCCGGGATGACGTCATACAAGCGCTGAACCCAATCTCCCTTTAACTCGGTCGTGAAACAAAAAGGCGGCGTTTTTGGTCATAATTTCGAGACTTTACCGGGGCACAGAAAAGCAAAGATTCAAACGAATCAAAAAATTTTTTCACGGTTGTGCTTCTAATTCAGAGACGAATCATTTAAAATGAAAAAAAATTTTGGGGTTAGGGGCACTTTAAAAAATGATGTAAGATGATTGTATTTACAAGGTGACGGCAATAAATACCTCTTACTAACCGAGTTCGAGGTCCGTACTGGAAGTTACGGACCAAGTTTTTACCCGTTGATTTATGGCCCAAGCGCGAAGCGTGCGGGCCATGAATTAATGGGTAAAAACGAGGATCCGTAACTTACAGTATGGACCGAGAAAATGAGGTTAGTAAGGTATTTATTATATCTTTGAGGTTAATTCGGTGTGCGGGAAAGAAAACTAGTTGAATTGAAGCAGGCCGTACTGTAGAATACGGCCCGTAAAATTGATCAATTGCAGCTCGCGTACTAAGTGAGAGATATAATAAAGTATCTTATTATTATTATTATTATTATTATTATTATTATTATTATTATTATTATTATTATTATTATTATTATTATTATTAAGATAAGCCCTTGGAAAAGTGAGGGAATTTTACTTTTGATTAGCCACTAGGTTTGTGATAAAGTTTCCTTGTTGGTAAAAAAAATTTTTTTTTTTTGAAAAAAAAAGTTACTGAAAAGGAATTGATTTCTGTGGCTTCATTGTCTAAGCGTTTGTTTTGGATGGTCAGTGAAAGGTGTGGCACATGAAATCACAGTTTTTCTTTCCCATTGTGGCAGCCCTAGAATTCCACAGTCACCTATTTTCTGTGGGATTGTTGAGACTCGTGTGCTTTGATTGAACTGCTGCTACATGTATCTTGGTTGTGACAGCGAGTGCAACATGGGGAGGATAATTTTTCCGCCCCTCTCTTCCCCTCCCCCCTCCCCTCAGTAGTTTAGACAGGTTCCACTCACCATTGCTAACCAAGATGACAGCAGTTCGATCAAAGGGTACGAGTCTCAACAGTCCCACAGAAAAATGGGACTGGGGTAACCCAGCAAGTCAAGGTACAAAAAAGGTTTCCTTTACCTGCATGAATGAAGTTCTTTATGTCCTTATGTTGCTTTTATGGTATATTTAGTCTCTCAGCAACCCTTATAGTTTTAAGTCTTGTTAATCTGCTGTCCAGGTGGGTTTTAATTTGCCATGAGCCTTCTCGTCTTCAACAGCCCTGCTATTATGGTGAAAAGAGAGAAAATGTGATCAGAAAAAAAAGTACCGATTGGGTTGGGAGATTTCAATCCATCTACCAGGGTGGGGGTGGGAGAGAGAGAGAGGAAGTTTGGGGAGGGGGTAGGGAGAGTGTGGGGGGAGGGGGGGGGGGTGGTTGGGGTTCATTTGAGTAAAAACAGTAACTCTCCTGAAGGCATGCTACAAATTAAAGGTGATATTCCATGGCTGGTAAACCAATCAAAACTCTGGAACTGCATAACGAGTGATCAGTTCTGACATTATAATACCCTTGCTTTATACAGTACACCACGGGTAACAACAGATGGGAACAAACTACAGTTTAAAGGAGTGAAGCTGCATGATGCAGGAATTTATCAGTGTGTTGCTGAAAATCAGCATGGCATGATTGTGTCTTCCACCTATGTCGAGGTTGTGGGTAAGTATTAATAAAAAGTAAATAATTAATTAATTAATAATAAATAATATTTATAATTAATTATTTTTAAAGGTACTCTTTACTGAGTTTGAATAATAAGAAATTCATATGGATTATTTGAACTGTGGATTATAATTTTATAATGAATATGTGAATGATTGTTGCAGTTATGAATACAACTAAAGCAGTAGAGTAAAAAAAATTCAGGCCTACTTGTACGGGAGTTGAACCCATGACCTCTGCGATACCTGTGCATTGCTCTAGTACCAACTGAGCTAACAAGCCAACTGGGAGCTGGTCATTTTTAAACCGTCATTTAAGCCACAACCCTTTTTGTATTGATATATGGGGGAAAGATGTAAAATGCAATGGCACAAAAACTATTTGGTTATTTGTTTAAAATTCTTATTTATTTATTTATTTTTTTCAATTGTAATGAAATTCATTCAAACATTGGAAAAGTTGTAACATTTAGAATTCCTTAAATATAGTCATAATGTATATAGTACAGCATTACATGTAGCTATATTGAAATAATGTGGTTTTGCTGAAATCTATTTTTTCTCATATTAAAGACCTGTGTTCATCCAAGAGGCCTTGCGCACGTTTGTTATTATTTTTAACTGTCTCTATTATTCATCCTTGCGATCTGATTGGTTTACCAGATTTTCCCACTCAGTCCCTGAGGCATGAATATCACAAAAACTCATAACAACAAATGAACATTGCTTCATTGCTGTGATTTATTTGAATCTTTTCGTGCCTACAAAAGACAACAGTTCCTCCAAAAACCCTGCGAATATGTGTGGTTCATGTAAAACTTTCAGCAACTGAGGAAGTGAGGGAAGGCAATTGTTTCACTTGCATTTATGGCTAACTAAAAGCGACTAAAAAAAGCGATGCGGTAAAGGATTCCAGAAATTAAATATGTCACCTTGAATATTCCTAGTCCACATATTTTAATTTTAGTGCTCCATAGTAAAGCTTACCTTGTCATCATAGAAATTGGTGTGAAGGGAAATTAATGGTGTTTGACTCGACAGCTGATTTGATGGATACCGGCACTCATTTATCAGATGCAAAACCGCGGTCGCAGTCGTGTCTGGTTCATTCGCAGATAAAATTGAACTGCATGACCAAAATATTCACCAAGGTCGGACATCAGTTGAAATCTGGCACATATTGCTACGACAGGTACATGTTCGGAGGTATCAAATCTTCCCTTTTCTTTGCTTAAAAATACTAGCTAAGCAAAGTCTGAGATGGCGGGCATTCGGGTTAACTGTACAATGCTGTCAACTTCGAGAGGTCATTTTGAGTGACCATGTATCAACAAAGCAACAGGACAAAAGTCACATTTGCCAGCATCATTACAAAACAAATTCAAGGAGACAACAGCCTGACAATGGAAGACAATATTCCAACAAGTCAGTGAAAAATTTATACAGTTGACCCCAAACTACACGGATTTTTAACAAGAGCCCACCAACAACTAATTACGCATTATGCGGGCGGCACGAAGTTCAACAACACAACACCAGCCACTTTCAAGGTCTTTTCCTTACCACTACAACGACTCTTGTTGAAAATATCGATGCAAATGAAGAGAAATGATGTTAAGAAAACACAAAAAGTAGCGATACTTGGGGAAATAAGCTGGATGAACGTGGATTATTTTAGCAAAATAGCGCTCTCTGGCAATTTGCGTATTTTCCATCTGTGCGAAATTTAGCGTGGCACGCAATGTGTCTTGGATGAACATGGGTCTTTAAGCTTAATCCAGGGATCTTTTCATTACACATATGGTTAAAGGGGCACTGCCACCTAATTATTTTGAATAAACCCAAAAATGTGTAATGCAACAATGAACCTTTTTAAAAAATTTTGCACTTTTGTCACAAAAAAATAATACATGCACAGAAACTATTTGCGGTTGTTTATGGTTATGGATGATTTGGAGGAAGTGGGTTGTAACTTACAAAGAGTCATCGGCTAAATTATATCAAGTTTTGTGATGGTGTCTTTTGGAGACATTGCCATAAATTAATACTAATTTCTTTTCTTTCCAAGAAATGACTTGAGCTACCTCTCCAATTTGCTACATGGGCCGTTGGTGTAACACAAAAAGTACTGGCATCTCACAATTTGAACAAACTTATAACCTGAATTCCTCTGATGTTTCGCGTGCAAGCTTTTTGTCATATTGAATTAATGAATTGAAGAATTTGTGTGTCTAAATAGTTTAATTTAAGTAAGGCATAACATTGTCCTTGAAATTGCAACATATAAATATTATCAGTCAATAATATACCATCTGGAGAATTAACTATTACACCCTGCGAAATTGTGTGTAACATCGCCTGATGCTTAACCACCAACAAGGCCATAGCTTGAGTTAGCTAAAATCAGGTGATATTCCACGAGATTCAGAGCAGGATAATTGTTTTATTATTCTTGAAACATTGTCATTTTATAACAGCACATTTTACTGAGTTAATTTAATTATGACAAAAATTGGAAAAACTGTCATTATTGTTTTCTCCCCAACACAGTGAAATTACATAATATATTAATTAATATTAATATATTAATATTAATATTAATTATATTAATATTAATTAATATATCGCACAATATCTGTCAAGTGTGTGCAATGTATATCAAGTGCAACATGACCATATTTGGAACGTGTTGTGATAATTATGTTGAATAGTAACACAGGATATCTCTTGAGTACCCACAGCAATATTGAGACCTTTATGACCATATTTGGACATTGCCACAGTGTTGACTGATAATAAAAATAATTATGAAATGAAGAAATGATCCTTGCAGTTGTGAACGCAATTTATGGAATTGCATAAAGAAGTCTGAAAATTCAGGACTTCAACAGGGTTTGAACCCATGACCTTGCAATACTGGTGCAATGCTTTAATCAACTGAGGTATGAAGCCACTGACGTTGGGAGCAGGTCAATTTTGGGTTCATATGTTCCTGTGAAAGAAATGAGTATGAGTGATATACAAAATGAACTGATTGAAATGAATAAATTCCCGTAGGAAACCAGCAGATCTGTTTATAGTCTGCTGCAGATCTGCTACAGATGTGCTAGCAGATCTGCAGATAGTCTACAGATCAACTACAGATCATCTGCAGATTGTCTGCAGAATGTCTGCAGAATATCTGCAGAATGTCTGCAGAATATCTGCAGAATGTCTGCAAAACATCTGCAGAACATCTGCAGAGGTTCTGCAGATCTGCAGATGTTCTGCAGACGAGGGCATTTGGCATATACAATTAGCAGACAAAAAGCAGATGATCTTCACAAATCAAACGTCATTTATTTTAAAATTGAGGCCAACATCTTTGTATAAAATCATAACAGAAGTACATCCATTACAAGGGAAACAAAGCTTATTAGTACAGCTAGTATAAAATTACGCTACCACCACGGTACAACATTAATCAATCGGCAAATTTTAATTTTGTTCAGCTCCGAAATGACGGCTTAAGTTAACGCTGAATTCATGTTTGCTGATGACCGCAAGGAAAAACTTTCAACTTATTACAATACAGTGAATTGTATCAACTTCAATTATCTAACACTGCCAACTTACAGAACTAATGAACACCAAAGAAACACGGCACCGTTTGAATTTCGTTAGCCGGTGGCGCTATTTGTTCTTCTACAACAATAAACAGAGCGGTAAAAGTTGCTCACCTTGTATATCAGTCTCGATCAGTCTGCTTCATTTCAATTATCTACATCAATAACCTGCAAAATTCTTTTCAGGACTGTTTGCAACTTTCCTGCAGTAATCAGTTCACTTTTACAGCAAACAGGAGTACGTACATCACATTCATCCAGCGCCCGCCAAAAACTGATACACCAGAAATGCTTCCATGGATAAACCCCAACAAGGATGCCCAGAAAATCAGTCCTTTCATCCTTTCGGGTAACATATTAATAACGTCCTGGCAAAATCCAAGAGCCATTTCCGCACTTTTTATCCCGAAATTAAGACACTCCTACTTCAATTTGCCCGCTCTTAGTTTTTAACCAGCCACAATAGTTCAAACGGTTATTTCAATCACCGTTGTAACACGAGATGGTCACAAAATTGCAACAACAGTACAACACACGTTGTCTCAAATGTCCCAAGGGACTTGAAAGTCACGTTCCAACTCCGCGCTTCAAGTCGCTATCGTAATCTACCATCTTCTCTTCATCCAAAAGACTATTTTTTGCAAATGAAAAGGACCTCTCGTGCTTTTGATCGTGTAAGATTCAGTGGTTTCTCAACAATGTGGAGCGTGCTTCTCGGCTTATCTTTTATCTAGACAAACAACATGTGCATGTCACCTGAGAGAATGAAAATAATACTACATGCAAACATGAAGTTTCATAATACGTTGCTGTGGACATTGAATGGGTGGAAAACTAACCCCTGGCGATGCTGCGGACTTTACTGAGCTAAATTACAAACTAAAGGAATCCATCTACCGCATGTATTCATTTCCTGTGGCACTCCGATTCGACATACAAATGTACTGCGTAGAAATTGGTTCATTGATAACTACCGTATTTGTAACGAATTGGTCGCGCAGACGACATGTGAACATCAAGAGCCGGGCTTTGGAATCCAACATGTTGCAGATTTCTTACAGACTTAACAGATTATCTGCAGATCTGTTTTTGATCTGTTTCTCGTCTGCAGCTCAAAATTGTTGCAGACGATCAAGGCACTAAGTCTGCACAGACTGAAAACAGACGCTACAGACGATAAATTAGTCTGCTGTTAGTCTGTTTTTTCCAAAACAGATCTGTTACAGATCTGCTGCAGATCTGCTAGTTTCGTACGGGTTGCATTTACAACTGCAAGGATCATTATTTCATTTCATTTCCACAGTTCGTATATGATTTGTTTCATATGTCAATCACAATAAAAATTAATATATAGCAATTCCCATTTCTTCATTTGGGAAACACAGTCAGACAATTTCATGTACACTGTACATATAATGACCAAGAACTTTCTGCTCCTAGCAGGAGCGCTATAGGACCAACATGCAGCCTCTATCATGTAGTTGCTGTAAACCAACTGAGGCCTAGGGTGGATCACAGGTGTTCAGCTCGTTGCACAGTGTGTAACTTGTTATTTTATGCCCCTTCGAGCTTTATTTGTAGAAGTCAAGAAGACTAGCTTCATGAATGTACCTATCTTGTTGTTTTACAGCTATAGCACCATCTTTCCAGAAGAGAGGTTTTGGTCCATTTTACATTTTTGAAGGCACTCGGGGTGAATTGGAATGCTACCCCGAAGCTGCACCTCGGCCAAGTGAATTTATATGGTACAAGATCCAGGGCTCAGTGCGTCAAGAACTCAATGGTGGGCGTTACAGTGTGCATGCAGATGGTACCCTGGTAATCAACAACGTTAAGCGTGCTGAGGACGAGGCTGAATATGAATGTTATGCTAAAAACTTCTTGGGTGATGCAACGGCAAAGAGCAAAGCATCAGTTCTAAGTAAGATCTAGAATATTCTTTTAAAAACAATGTTAGATGTTGACTCCCTCCTACTCTTCATACCCTGTCACTTTCCATGGACTCCTTTGTCCTTTGTCCAGCACCCCTGCACCACCCCACCTATCAAAAGAAATATATTTGTCTCATGATTTCCAGTGCTCAGCACCTATTCCCTGCACTGCTGCCATCCCCAGTTATCCCTGACAGCCCCCCCCCCCTCCCCCATTGGCACTGACATTTTTAATAGCAATTAGTAAGCTGGGCATTATGTTCCATCTCCCCTTCAACCACACCCCAACCCAATACCCTATTGCAAACACTTTCCCCAACCCCCTTTCTCCTCCAACCCACTCTGCATAGTCACAAGTCATATTCAGGGGACACTGTGTGGGGTGGGGTGAGAGGGGTCGGGGGGGGGAGGGGAATAACATTATCATAATAGTAATAATAATAATAATTATAATATATCACATTTATATTGCGCATTTTCTATGCAATATTCAAATGCGCATTGCAACACTGGCCAGGGGATTTTCCCAGACTGCTTATAATGCAGTTTACAATTAATGAAGTTGAGTTATGAGTGCCCCCGTAATGTCAATATCAACTTAAGACAGACACTAGGGTGGTCACTGCCAGTGAGAGTTCTTTTACGTCCCACAGAGAATTATGAAGAGTTGTGAGATGGGGCCTATGGTTTATCATCCTTATCAGAGAAGACTAGAAAGTCTAACCGTTTGCAGATGTCATTACAAAGGCAGCCCTTTCTCCTCAATTATTTAAAGACCCTGAGTGTTGGTCCAGATGAGGATTGAACCCGCAACCTCCCACACGGTAGTCCGGTGCTCTACCACTGAGCTCACCGGTCGGCGGCTGCCCATCCCCTTCTCTCCTGACTCCCACCTTTATTTGCTTTCCTTTCAATAAATCATTGCTCTCCCACCTTCTGCTTCCCCTTCTTCTCTCTCCCCTTCTTCCCCCTCCCACCCATTTTCTCCCCCTCCCATCCCCATACCCCACCCACCCACAGTTTCCATACGTTGCTTTGCATTTGTTAGCCTAACTGTTGCCTACTGATTCCTATGAAACTACCCAACCTAATCGCAACCAATGATTTCTAAATCTTTGTTTCAGAGTCCACAAAGATCACCAGTCCACCCAAAAATGTGACGGCACTAGAAGGTGACCGAGTGGATCTACGGTGCGTGGCCGAACGTGATCCTGACCTGGAACTACATTACCTCTGGAAGAGAGACAATGCTGAGATCAAGTACAACAGGAAGTTTCAGTGGCTGGAAAACCAAAATGTTCTTACAATTGCAGACATCACGGTGGCAGATGCTGGTAATTATACCTGTGTCGCTTATACACCAGAACCAAAGAATTCTGAAGACTCTGCATTTGCCATAGTTGATATTTCAGGTAAATATATTTCACAGTGACAATAAAAGAACCTTTGTAAATACCCATGCCTTTTGAACTGCTACATGTGTATGTTTCATTTTGATATTGTTTGTTTGCTTGTTTTGCATTATTGACCGACCTGCAATGGTTCTCCTTTTCTATTGTTAAATGAGCTCAATTCTAGTGGAGCTTTTGTGCTTGGCAAGAAGAGTTTGACATAATGCCAACACTCAAGCGTGGAGAGTGGTTGCCCCATCTCCCGAGCTAAGGGCTCATGTGTAGACATTCGCCCATTCCAGATCGAATTGGAATTTAGAAGTGTTGGTTTTTGAGGAGAGGGGAAAACCAGAGTCCCCGGAGAAAATCTCTTGGAGGAGAGAAGAGAACCAATAAGAAACTCAACCCACATATGACGTGAAGTCCGGATATGGAATTTCCTGGACCACATTTGGTGGGAAGGGAGTGCTCTCACCATTGCTCCATCCCTGCTTCTAAGCTGTATTTAATTGTATTGTTTTGTTTTCTGTAGGCGTTCCCGACCCTCCAGTAAATCTAGAATTATCGTCAAATTGTTTGAACCGTAGCACAAGTCTTACATGGATAACTGGAGCCTCGAACAATGCTATAATCACACATTTCCTGATCGAGGAAAAGTCAGATTATGATGATGATTACTGGCGAGTCATCGCAAATGTTACAAATCCCAATGCCACTTCTTATGCACTAGTGAATATGACTGGATGGGCAGAGCTGTCTTACCGCATGAGGGCGGTAAACCGCTTCGGACCAAGCCGGCCGAGTCAACCCACAGCTTCTTACTGCCGCACTATGCAAGGACGTAAGTTTGTTACTGGTAGCAGCTAGGCTTTTACAGTGGAACCCCGATATGACGCATTGCCTTGGGACTGCTACAACATTTTAATGGGTATTTGTTAAAAACAAAAGCCTGTCATATGGAATTTGATAAATGTTCAACGACAGCAAACTTCATTATGTAGGGGTTGGTTTAATAACTGTTTTGTTTTAAAAATTAAATAGAGAGGATAAAACCGTTAAAGAGTGTGTGAGACACTGTTGACTGGCAGAAACGTACAATATTTCACAATCGAACATGTAATAATAATAATTACGATATATTCTAGGGGGTCCTGCATCCAGATCGGAATTGGAATTTGGAAATGTTGATTTTTGAGGAGAGGGGAAAACCGGAGTACCCGGAGAAAAACCTCTCGGAGCATAGAAGAGAACCAACAACAAACTCAAACCACATATGACGTCGAGTCCGGGAATCGAACCCAGGCCACATTGGTGGAAGGCAAGTGGCCTGACCCCTATGCCAACTGCTCCCTTGTATGTAGTATGTTTACAGAGGGGGATCAAATCGTAATCAGCATTTGGCTGTTTTCCCACACCACAAGAAAGGAAATTCGCCATCCATAGCTTAAGATGCTTACAGTGTATATAATAGTTGTGGTAAACTGATCACGAGACATAACGCCTTTAAATTCCTGGTCAGCAACGTGAATGTACAATGGTGCTCATCCTCTGTGTTTTTGTTTTGATAACAGCTCCAGATAAATGGCCTGATAACTTAAGGGGAGTTCCGGGGAAGGCGGA
>JAEMWC010000013.1:735000-940000 GCA_016490735.1 Pachyseris speciosa | reverse complement strand
CGGGTGGATCTTGTCATAAGTAATGTAATTCCCCGTAAGAAGCCTTGAACATACAGTATCTGGCTCCAGCCAGGGCTATTCTCAGTTGTTATCAAGTCTGTTATTGGCAGAAGCGTGGAAGCGTGTATAGCAAAGTTCTTGAGAGTAATCTGAGATGGTAAAGTTTAAGCGTAAAATATGAAAACATGTAATTTTTCAATACTGTTTTTGCCTGTACACACACACACACACTTAGGACAAAATTCCAATTTCACCCGACAAGAGCCGAACCTTCGATTACTAGTTCGGATGCTCCACCACTCAGCTACAGGAGACTCGTGGGACTTAAGGCCATTAAACCAGGTCAGGATGGGCTCCTGACTAGATTCGAGTCTATCAAACTTATTATTGTGACAGATGTATTCCCGCCCTCGACGCAAACTCCCATCAACGAGAGCATTGTGTGCCATCCCGAAAAACGTTTGACTAAAGGTTTATTTCTGTCCGAGTTGAAAGCGAAAATTAGTGCGTGTATTCAAAACTAGCTGTAGAATGCGCTTGTTGTAAAATTCCAACAGTATCCATGAAAATATTCTAAGTGTCACTTATGAGATGCGTTTCACAAAGCGTATGCCACTCTTTACGGATCGACTGCTAGATTTACGCTCTGTAAGTTACGTACAGATCGACAACCGTATGACCACCGACACCAACTGCATTCATGAAAATATTCTAAGTCCCACTACGCAATTCTCGAAGCGTATGCTGCTCTTTACGGATCGACTACTTGGTTTACTCTCCGTGCGAATCAACACATCGCTTATACGGATCGATACAGTGCGTGTGTATTGGACAAACCTCTGCTTCCGGGTCAATTATGAATTTGTGTCGCTCGTAAGTGATCGATGTTCTTTTGCGGGTTGCAATATATATTCGGAAAGGGCATTACTAAACCACGAAACAGCGAAACGAAACACCGAAACAGCTTTTTTTTCTTTCTACTATTGTTTCTTGAACACCAAAATATGTTTAGTCTGGAAGTTAATGAACAAACTTGGATGAGCCATTTTCTTTTGTTTTATTTTGTTGGACAATTCGTGCTGTGTTACATAAGGCCATCAACATTTGATCACATGATCACAGTCAGTTTTTGCCTTTCGCACGTGCTCGCAGATTATAGCGTATCTTGTTCTTTGAAGCGTTTTCTGTTCGATATCCTGCACAGAATGTAAGTCTTCGTCTTTGGTATTTCTTTATTTGTTGTTCTTTAAGTTTATTTGTTATTTACTTTATTCTTTCTTAGTTTTCACCATTTATGACGAGTCAAAGATAGCTTTATATGCCACGAGGTTGTAACTTTTATACGAGTGGAAATTAAAGCTTACAAACGTCTTAACGCGTCGAATTATTGTGCGGACACAACATCGTGAAAAATTCTTTCGAAATCAGACAAGAAATTAGAAAAGGTCCTATTTTACCTGGATTCTATGAGCCACAAAAGCTTCGAGCTGCGCTTCTAGTGTAATGGATCGTGGGATAGTGGATGGAGGAACAGACCAACTTGATCCAGGTTTGGAGATAAGTTTAGTTAATGCTGGAAGCAACCTGCCGGTTTATGCTAGCCGAGATTTACCCCTGGATATTGGTATCACAGCCTCTACACCTCCTTCTGCAGTTAACCCACCTCCAACACAAAGAGCATTTGAAGGATACTCACTCCGTAGGAATCCTCCTCTAAATAAACAGATTGATTTCAGCGAAGTTGCCCGCCAACGAGAAATAAGCGAGAAACAAAGGCTTGCTTTTTCATGGAATAAAGTTGCCGATTATGTTGAGGCTGAGACGCAGCAACTGCGCACTTGTCTTTACTCAAATTGGGACCCTGTATCAGCTCGTAAGATGGTAGATAGTTTGACTCTTGCTTGGAAACCTTTTGAGGCCACGCATACAAGTACCTGCCAGGCATACAGGAAAAGAAGCGCCTGCAACAAGTTGAGCAAAGGTTTAAGTCCCTCCAAGAGTCAATGGATGATTTAATCTAAGAATGTGAAAGGCAGATGAAGACAGACCAAGGAATCCACAAATGTGATGATGGAATTTCTATAAGCGGAAAATCGCGCCACAGCTCGACTTCTTCAAAGACCTCCTTATCTAGGAAGGAAAAGTTACGAACAGCACTTTGGGCAAAGAAGAAACTGGAGCTAGCCCAGAGAAGAGCTGAGGAAGAAGCTGAATTAGCCAGACAGAATGCAAAGAGAGAACTCAGGCGATTGGAGGATGAAGCTGTTTTAGCTGAGCTTGACTGGAAGATCGAGAGAGATGAAGAAACCGGCCAGTTGGAAACCGTCGATGATGTTGACAAGGTGCAACCCCAAGACAACCTTAAGCCTCTCCTTAAAGAATCAGAATCAAGAAGGTCCAAACCTCCTAAGCCAATCATGCAGGAAATGCCGGGCCTTACGCCTGTAGATTACTCCACCCGTACGATAAACCGCCGGCTGCTTCAAAGTCAGTGCCTTGGACCGGTAACTTTACCACGACGGAGAAAGGGAAAGAAACATCATCGGCCCCCAACAGTCAACATCTACCACATCAAGACCCTTACTCACTCCAATTCAAGCGTGAGACAGCCCATGATACTAAACAAGAGCAGAACACCCCCAAAGACCACATAGCAGCCATGTGGAAGGTGCAACTACTTAATGGCATTACCCCTACTCAGTTTAGTGGCAATCCAGCTGATTTCCCCTTCTTTAGAGATCAAGTTCGTACTCACCTTGAGAGCGAGCTTCTCACTGATGCACAGCGTGTCGAGTATTTACCAAAATTCCTTAAAGGTGAAGCCCTGGAAGTCATTGAGCGAAATAGAGGTTGTTCTTATTATGACCTCATGACAACACTGGAGGAGCGTTTTGGTCGACCTGTTCAAGTGTCACAAGCCTGTATCGAAGGTCTCGTGTCTGGTCCTAAGCTTGTTTCTGGTGACAACGTGGGTCTAATTTATCTGAAAAATTGAACGCCGCCACGAAGATCCTCCAGGGTGACGTCGAACGTGAGGTGAGTGTAGCTATTAATCTAAGGAAAATTGTTAATAGACTTCCGAATGACCTAGTTGCAAAATGGCAGGTTGAAAACTACGAAATTATCAGTCGCCACAGGACTGCAAGCCTGCAGGACATTGCCAAGTTTGTTAAGAAGTAAGCTTCAGTTAGGAACGACCCAGTGTTTGGGTTGCAGCGACCAAGACGAGAAACAAATGAGGAAAACAAGGAAGGCAAGAACAGTTCCAAAAATAAGAAAGTCCCATCACCGCCACGTCTAAAGGATTCCACTATCTCCTCCACCCAAATAGAGAACCCAACCCGAGATGGAAGTTCAGCCACCTGTGCTATTTGTAAATCTGCCCCTCATCGATTGCAGCAGTGCCCAGTCATCAAACAGTGTGACCGTGTAGCAGTAAGGCGACAATATGCAGCATCATATGGGTTCTGTTTCAGCTGTGGCTGCCATAATCCCAGTCACAGCGGCTTATCCTGTCCTGAACCTCCAGGCTGTTCCAAGTGCCCCGGACATCACTTGTCGCTATTGCACAAGGAGAGCAACACTGCACATCGCTTTAGGCCAAGGAGGAACAATGACTTGAATAGCAATGTCAACCAAGAAAATTCCCCTGCTCCTACCATGGTTCCCCTACAAGGTGCAGAACAAGTCGTGCGACCCCAAGCCAGCAACAACCATCAAGCAAAAATAAGTTCAACTGAAGTTGGCACTGCAATAGCTCGAGTTCTGTTGAATGAAGTACCAGTTACGGTTACAGTGGAGAATGGTAACTCCCTTTCCACGTACGCATTCCTTGACAATGGGTGTACTGACACCCTCATTGATCGTGAGCTTGCTGATCGGCTTAATCTGAAAGGGACTTCAGAGCAAATCGGTATCAAAACAATCAGAGGCAACGAAGAATCAGTAGAGACCCAGCGAGTATCATTCACCCTCAGTCCTGCGGAAGGGTGGGCAGTGACATAGAAGTTGACAAAGCATACGTCCTCTCAGATCTTAATCAGACGGAGCAAGTTTTACCAGAGACAGTGGATGTCAGCGAGTATCCACACTTACAAGATCTGACCTTCCCAGAAGTTGACCTCCATCGGGTGTCAATAATTGTAGGGAACAATGTGCCTGCTGCGCACTTGCAAAATGAAGTCAGGGTACCTCAAGATAACAATGGCCCCTATGGTTACCGATGCCCACTTGGTTGGAGCCTTGCAGGGCCTCTAACCAACAGAGATAGAGGGAAGGCAATGGTTAACTTTCTATCAGTTGGCCCCCAGCCCGAGGATCAGATAGAACGTTTCTGGAAGATCGAAGATTACGGAGCAGCCAGGGTGAGTGACAAGCTATTGTCAATCGAAGACAGGCGAGCACTAAAAATCCTTCAAGACACTACCACCCTTATTGATGGGCGTTACGAAGTTGGTCTTCTGTGGAAGAACGACGAGCCACAGCTACCGAATAACCGCATCCTGGCAGAAAGGCGAGCAGAGATGCTCAGACGGCGCTTAACTAGAGCCGGTAATGAGGAAATTGCTGCAAAATACCGAGCAGTTATGGCTGAGTACATCTCTAGGGGTATGCTCGGAAACTTACCCCTGAAGAAGCAGCTAAGGAGAGTCCCCGCACCTGGTATCTACCCCACCATCCAGTGACTAACTCCAATAAACCTGGAAAACTCCGTATTGTCTTCGATGCAGCAGCTGAGTTCGCAGGCACATCCCTAAACAAGAACCTCCTTTAAGGCCCGGATATGACCAATAGCCTCGTTGGAGTGCTACTGTGCTTTCATCAAGGAAAGGTTGGGCTAGCTGCTGACGTGGAGGCGATGTTCCACCAATTGCGAAAGGAAGATCAAGATGCTCTACGTTTTCTGTGGTGGTCAGATAACTACACTGGACCTCCAGATGTCTATGTCATGGAAGTACACATATTTGGTGCTGCATCATCTCCCTGCATTGCAAACTCTGTCTTGAGAACTTTTATGTTGACAACGCTTTGCCATCATTCAGTGATGGAAATTCGGCAATCAAGTCAGCATCTAACTTAGTTGACATTTTAGGGCGTGGTGGATTCCGTCTAACTAAGTTTATGTCCAACAGTAAGGATGTCATGTCTGCAATACCTGTTGCAAGAAGAGCGTTGCAGGATCTCAGTCTTCACCTGGATGAATCGCCAGTGGAAAGGGTTCTTGGAGTCCGTTGGTTCGTTCAAACTGATGAGCTAGGCTTTGAAAGTAAGAACTTAAATCGCCCTGAGACAAAGCGTGGAGTCCTATCTTCTGTCTGTTCGCTGTATGACCCTCTTGGGTTTGTTGCACCTGTGGCCCTCACTGCAAGAGCTCTCATACAGGATATCTGGAAGGCAAAACTAGATTGGGACCAACCATTGGAAGAGCACTTCTTGAACCGATGGAGATCGTGGACCAATCAGCTGTCATCTCTGTCTGAGCTACGTATCCCACGCAGCTACTTTCCTCCTGAAGTGGATGCAGCCAAGTGCAAATTGCAACTACACATTTTCTCTGATACCTCGGAGATCGGGTATGGCGCATCAGCTTACCTGAGGATTGAGGATCCAGATTGTTCTGCCCATTGCTCGTTTATTATGGGAAAGGCGCGCAATGCTCCAGTGAAATTTACAAGCATACCAAGGCTTGAATTACAAGCAGCAGTCCTTGCCACACGCCTAAACAGGATGCTGAGGAAGGAGTTAGACCTGTGTATTCAGAATACCAAGTACTGGACCGACAGTGAGATAGTTCTCCACTATCTGAAAAACGAGAAGCGTCAATTTCAAACTTACGTCGCCAATCGGGTGGAAGAAATCAGAGGAAATGCAGAACCAGATGAATGGAATCATGTGCCAGGTTCTTTGAACCCAGCAGACGATGTCTCACGGGGCTTAAATCCCTCAGAGCTGAGCTTAAACCACCGCTGGTTACGGGGACCTGAATTCCTTTGGCAGCCAGAGTTTCTTTGGCCCAATGCAGACCCGAAGGAAGTCCCGGACTCAGCCCTAGAATTGAAGAAAGAAGCTCATGCCAATCATGCTGATATAAAAACCATCCTCGCTTCTTCAAAGGCAAATGCTGTCCCACAAGGTTTGGCGATTGTAACAGCCAAGGAAGTTATAGATCGGATACTCGGCAGTTGCTCTGATTGGAACCGACTTAGGCGTCGAGTAGCATGGTTGATCTGCTTTATTCAGTTTCTTCACGACAGGAAGACCGTCCGGATGGGCCACTTGATCTTAGAAGATTACGATGCTGCCGCCACCGCGATTGTAAGAATTATCCAGCAATCATCCTATCCTCAAGAGGTCAAAGATCAAAAGGCCAGAGGTGAAGTGAAGTCATCTAGTACCATAGTGAGTCTTAACCCGGTGCTTGATGACCATGGTATCCTGAGGGTGAAGGGGCGTATAGCACACCCGCCAATCGCTGATACTGCCAGAAATCAGATAATTCTGCCAAGAGACCACCCCATAACAGCTATGATGGTTCAGCACATCCATGAGTCAATTGGTCACCTGGGACGCGAGCACATTATATCCAAGGTACGCGAGAAGCTGTGGATTCCCCAGATCAGAGTGCTGACCCGTTTCATCCTTGGTAGATGTATCATCTGCAAAAGGTTGAATGCCAAGCCAATGATTCAGAAAATGGCACCTCTCCCTAGAAGTCGAATGATGGCTTACAAACCTCCCTTTCCATTCTCGGGCGTGGACCTCTTTGGGCCTCTGTATGTGAAGTATGGAAGAGGCACGGGAAAACGTTGGTGCTGCCTGTTTACCTGCATGAATACCCACGCCGTTCACCTCGAGTTGGTTCAGTCAATGAGCGCGGATGACTTCATAACGTGTTTACGAAGATTCATTAACCGTCGTGGTGAAGTGACTGAGATAAGATGCGACCGTGGATCGAACTTTGTTGGAGCGGAACGAGAATTGAGAGAAGGGCTCAAAGAGTGGAATCAACAACAGATTGACAGTGAGTTGCTTCAGCGAGGGTGTAGGTGGATCTTCCAGCCACCTACCGCCTCAAGTATGTCAGGAGTTTGGGAGCGCCTCCTGCGCAGTGCTAAGACTGTCTTGAAGGCAATCCTTGGGACACAAGTTGTCACGGAACCAGTTCTTCAAACTCTTTTGACGGAAGTTGAAAGCGTGCTGAATGGGAGGGCCCTCACCGCCAACTCAGATGATCCTAACGTCCTGCAGCCACTCACACCTGCGCACTTTTTCATGCAAAGGAAATCCATCTGCCTACCTCCAGGCGTCTTCGAGAAAGCAGACCAGTACAGGAGAAAATGGAAGCAAGTCCAATTCCTTGCTGAGCTGTTCTGGAGGAGATGGGTGCAGGAATACCTACCGACCCTGCAAATCAGAGGAAAATGGCGCAAAGCGCTACCTAACCTGAAGCCAAATGCCCTAGTTCTGCTGGTTGATGATAACGTACCAAGGGGTCAGTGGAACCTTGGCCGTGTCCTCGAGGTTTACCCTGGACCTGATGGAATGGTACGCACAGTCAAAGTCAAGACCAAGGACTCCGTCTTTATATGACAAATACAGAATCTCTGCCTGTTAGAGAATGACCTTGAAAATAGTTTGAAGAAGGAATCTAAATAGACTTTGGGAATCCTGACCGGATTGTCCCAAGGCGGGCGGAATGTTTAGTCTGGAAGTTAATGAACAAACTTGGATGTGCCATTTTCTTTAGTTTTATTTTGTTGGACAATTTTTGCCGTGTTACATAAGGGCATCAACATTTGATCACATGATCACAGTGAGTTTTTGCCTTTCGCAAGTGCTCGCAGATTGTAGCGTATCTTGTTCTTTGAAGCGTTTTCTGTTCGATATCCTGCACAGAATGTAAGTCTTCGTCTGTGGTATTTCTTTATTTGTTGTTCTTTAAGTTTATTTGTTATTTACTTTATTCTTTCTTAGTTTTCACCATTTATGACGAGTCAAAGATAGATTTATATGCCACGAGGTTGTAACGTTTATACGAGTGGAAATTAAAGCTTACGAACGTCAGTTTAACGCGTCGAATTATTGTGCGGACACAACAAAATACACTAAGCTAATAGTTACAATTACCAATGCAAGCAAAAACGGCAAGCAAATTAAATCAAACTGAATCGAAAAACGGGGGGGATCTTTTCATATGTAAATGTAATTCCCCGCAAGAGCCCCCACTTCGTGCAAGATCCAGTTGAATAAAGTGAATACGAATATGGTCAATTGACATTAACTCCGGGGAAGTCTGGGCCGAGCGTGTGCAGCTTACTTCCGTTGCCACGTCACGGGCTTGGCGGGCTGCAGACAAATTTCCCGCCAAAACTTTCCCAAAAGAATGCAAATTCTGCGTATTCCAAGTGGAGCATATTGTATTCTGCTATCGGAGGCAGATTGAACGGAATGCTATTCTGTACATTCCTAAAACAGAAAGGCTCAAAAACAACAAGAAGTGTCGTTTATTCCGGGCATGCCACTATTCTAGAATAGTCCCCAAAAAAGCCACTTCAATTTGCAGAATGTTTTTCGGAGGCGAGTCGTGGTCAACTTAGAGAAATTAACCTTAAAGAAATGAAAAGGATCAACCATTCTCACTCAGGACCCCGGCCCGTCTTCCGCTTAAAGTGCTCCTAACCCCAAAATATTTTTCCCGCTAATATAAAACTTCACAGCTATTAAACCCCTTACTATTCTTAAACCCCTTACTACATGTGTATCTTGGTCGTGTGACAGATGATGGCTAGATTTCGTAACGTTTAAAGTCTATAAAAAGTCAAGGTTTGGTTTGAAAAGGCGCCATGCGTTTCGAACAGTTGCATAGATTTATTTTTGCGAAAAAAATATTTTGAGGTTAGGTGGACTTTAACTTCTGATTTCTATTTACTGAGGGTTAGGTAATTTATGTTTTTGGTTTTCCGTCTATCTAGAACCCGGTCCACCCTCAAACGTCAATGTCTACGCATTTGCAAAATACATCTTAGTCACGTGGGAACCTCCACTGGAGCCGAACGGCATCATTACGAATTATCGCGTGGGATCTAATGAGTACTCGGGCTCTGTACCCAGAGATGAAGTGGCCATGATGGAAGTTGGTCCTGAGCAGCGCCGGATGTTGTTGGCTAATCAAAACCCGGAAGCAAGCTATGTTGTGGAAATACAGGCACAGACAAGCAAAGGATGGGGGGAGAGTGTAAGAAACACGACCCGAACTGTTAAGTGGGCTGGTAAGTTAGATCACTTTGATATTACAACAAAGAAAGATTATCTTTCGACAAGCCCCAGACGACATTAAAGAATTTCTCTAAGTTAATTCCATCGCAGCTCATTGCCTACGCTTCTTCGATCAGCACCTTCTTGTCGTGCCAAGGACATACAGTCAAACCCCTATTAAGCGGCTAATAATCAAAGTCCTATTTCCCTTAGAGTGGCAGCTTAATAGAGTACTAAAGCGATGACGTCGAAAAAACTAAACTTGTGGAATTATGCAATTTGTTTAGATATTCAGAAAGAACACAATCAAAAAGACCTACTTGCCAAAAATCAGCATTTACTGAGAAACGAAACGTTACTGAGAAACGAAACGTTTTGAAGAAGCTACAAAATAACTGTTTTGTTAAGGTCTGTCTAACACGTGATATGTTACAATCTCGTAGTGAGATACTTTGATTTTCAATCTCCATTCAGTTGTTAGCCTCAGCTTGCGCGCGTTCTCTCTGCGTTCTTAAAACTGTGGGTAACCTCAGACTCAAGGTTCTCATAAAAAAAGGATCTCAGTAACGAAAAAGTGGACGTAAAATAGTGATATAAAAACCACTAATTATTAATTATTATTAATAATAATAATGTATTAATTTATTTTTTTTTCATAGCTCCTACCAAGCCAAGCAAGCCCAATGTTGAAGGAACGAAAGTGGATGAAGTCAGAGTTACATACAACTTTGGTTTAGGTGGAGGCTACACACACGAGTTTTTGGTCATGTACAGAAAGAAACGTAAGAAGCCTTGAACATACAGTATCTGGCTCCAGCCAGGACTATTCTCAGTTGTTATCAAGTCTGTTATTGGCAGAAGCGTGGAAGCGAGTATAGCAAATTTCTTGAGAGTAATCTGAGATGGTAAAGTTTAAGCGTAAAATATGAAAACATGTAATTTTTCAATACTGTTTTTGGCTGTAACACACACACACACACACACACACACACACTTAGGACAAAATTCCAATTTCACCCGACAAGAGCCGAACCTTCGATTACTAGTTCGGATGCTCCACCACTCAGCTCCAGGAGACTGGTGGGACTTTAGGCCATTAAACCAGGTCAGGATGGGCTCCTGACTAGATTCGAGTGACGAACGCCAGCATACTGCTGGGATCAGAATGTGGACAGGCATTTTCACGGCGCGAGTAAAGTAAGACGGTACATTTTAAGCGTATTTCGTGAATGAAAGATGTAATAATTCTATATTGTTGCACGAATACTCTATTTTGTCGTTGTTTCATGTAGGTGTTGGTTTTGGGAAGTTAAGGGTTTTGAAAAGTCACAGTAGATTTTACCCGTTGTTACTTCTCATTAGAGTTAAATCAATTCAGATTGTCATAAGAAACAAAACCAAATCAATTACTCTGGCCTATCATAGTGGATCCAAACAGTGCAGTGATCCAATCACAATTCAAAGAAATTATATGTAACTGGCGCAAAGCGCGGGAAAATGTGCACATGTAAGTCACGATTGATTTCGTCTTTGCTCCTCATTAGTTCAGAAAGTGATGTTAGTTTTACCAACCAATCAAAAGGCGACGTAATGCAAAACGAAAGCAAACGAGAATTACTTTCCACACTCAACAGAAAACCGCTGTAATAAGACTCATTTACTTTACCTTAAAATGCAGGGAGGACAGTTTCAAAACACAAGTTGGGTGGATCATTTTGAATCGCAGAACGTTTTTGATTGAATTATTAAAATGAAGTTTTGAAATACCTATAAAGATAAGCAATAGTCTCGTGTAAAGATCATGAGATCAGCTAATACCGTATCAATGTGTATTTTGACTTAAGACGTAAACGTAACTTATTTTTACCTTCCAGTGGATGGAGAAAATTTCCAAAACGCCAGCTGGGTGAATCACTTTGAGACGCAAAGTGTGGAGATTGGAAATCTGGGTTCCTTTTTGTACGAGTTCAAGACCGTTGCTAGAAATGATTACCCAACCGAACAGAACCCTGAAGAGAGCCCAGCCAGTGACGTGGTGGAGGGAAGCCCGTTACCTGGGGTCATCAGTAAGTGCTATCTCTCTTGATTCGACTTCAGTTGACGAGGAATCCTCTTTACTGTCTTGCAAATATTAAACTAGTGAATGCTAAAACAAACTGGATGAAGAATGGGAAGACAAAAATGATGATGATGATGATGATGATGATGATGATGCAATAACGATGGTGATGATGAGGATAGTGGTTTTTATTGCGGGATAGAATGAAGAAACCAGACCAATCAAAGGCTCCTGTGAGCTAGCTCATGGATGCATCTTGCTACACTATTTGCGACCTGCATTTGACAAGTAATGCAACCTCTTTCCCAGAGTCTATCAAACTTATTATTGTGACAGATGTATTCCCGCCCTCGACGCAAACTCCCATCAAAGAGAGCATTGTGTGCCATCTCGAAAAACGTATGACTAAAGGTTTATTTCTGTCCGAGTTGAAAGCGAAAATTAGTGCGTGTATTCAAAACTATCTGTAGAATGCGCTTGTTGTAAAATTCCAACAGTATCCATGAAAATATTCTAAGTGTCACTTATGAGATGTGTTTCACAAAGCGTATGCCACTCTTTACGGATCGACTGCTAGGTTTACGCTCAGTAAGTTACGTACAGATCGACAAGCCGTATGACCACCCACACCAACTGTATCCATGAAAATATTCTAAGTCCCACTACGCAATTCTCGAAGCGTATGCTGCTCTTTACGGATCGATACTTGGTTTACTCTCCGTGCGAATCAACACATCGCTTATACGGATCGATACAGTGCGTGTGTATTGGACAAACCTCTGCTTCCGAGTCAATTTCGAATTTGTGTCGCTCGTAAGTGATCGATATTCTTTTGCGGGTTGCAATATATATTCGGAAAGGGCGTTACTAAACCACGAAACAGCGAAACGAAACACCGAAAAAGCTTTTTTTTTCTTTTTACTATTGTTTCTTGAACACCAAAATACACTAAGCTAATAGTTACAATTACCAATGAAAGCAAAAACGGCAAGCAAATTAAATCAAATTGAATCGAAAGCAAAGATCAAAACCACAGGGCTTAATATTTCATATTTCCTTGTAGTTAGTATTCGGGGATCTCTTTTCCCTCCCGGCTTGCACTTTGAACTCCAATCGCCAGAATGCATGGTACGTTTCCCTTAAACCTTTTCCATTCAATGTTAGCCTGCATGGCAGACGTTTTGGGGTACGAAAGCTCGTTTAAGGACCGCCATTTTGGAAGCCCTCCAAGGGGAGAACTGGGGACAAGGGAATCACTTTTGGGCTCGCCCCGACCGTCTGTTAGTTTCATCATCTAAGATCATTGGCAGCGTAAACAGAAGGATCGCTCGCCCACGAATATAGCATGCTCTGCAGGCTAATCCAACGTACCCTGCCAATGTCATAGCTAATTATGTGCTCAGAAAAACCGCGAAAGTACCTGGTCAACGGGTTTAAATTGCGGTGCCCATTCTTCTCTCGGTAGCGCGCCTGCCGAATAATTTTGCATCACCGAAGGTTTGTGTGTGGGGGGCACTTGTGTCAGTTTGCGATTTTTGGTCAAGTTTCAGCAGAACGAACAGCTTACCTTCGTCTGAATAATTTTCAATGAGACTGAGCGATAAGTTGTATCCAGATTGCTTATCTAAGGAATCGCGGGCAGTAGTATAGAAAGAGTCAGTTGAATACCAGTTGATCCTGGGAGCTTTATTTTCCCCAAACAAACCCCCAACATTAACTTCTTCGCTGCACTCGAGGTTAATGTTGGAGGGTTTGTTTGGGGAAAATAAAGCGGTTTACTGTGGCGCCAGGCCTAATCGCTGCACAAAAGCGGCCCACGCGCTTGGCAGGCTTTCTTTGGTACTTCACTAATCGGGCCCTTTGAAGATTGGCAACAGACTTCACTTTACGACCTGGAAAAGGTTGAGCAATACCTGAATCTGAATCAAGGAAAACCTTTCACCCAGTGGCTTGGCATTCGTGTTTAAGAGCCGGAGAGGTTTGAAGGGGGGTTGTTTGGCTCCTCCGACGAAACGCGCCGGGGAAGTTGGAAGACATTGGGCCAATCGGCGTGTTTCTCATCAAAGATGTGGAAAAATTGGAAAAGGTGTACGCGTGCGCGCATTGCCGCGCAAGATTCACAAAAGTCAACAACTTTCAACGCCACAACCAAACCTGCGCGTGAGGTGAGACACAAATTGTGTGCCTGGCCAAGAAAAGTCGAAGCCCCGCAAACAGCCTTTGAGGAAGCTTTCTTTCCTGACAAAACTGTTTACGCCGGAGCCACCTACTGGCTTGAAAGAGAAGCAAAACGTCGAAGAATTCACATTCACCACGCCATGTGCGGGCATGGTGGAGAGCGGTGGTTCGAGGTGGTCCCTGTGGATGGTTTTCAGCGCCCAACCAACGCTGTTTTCCGATATCATGGGTGTCGTTATAATGGTTGCCCGAAATGTTACCCCGATCGCAAGACAATTATTGATCAAAAATACAAGAAGACCTCCGAAGGCCTTTTTCAAGCTACTGTGGCCCGGACAAAAGCGCTTCGCGCGGCGGGCTTTCGCGTGGTTGAGGGGTGGGCGTGTGAAGTTGGGCACGGTGGGTAAAAAACGACAAGCCTTCACAAAAACCTTTCCACATGTGATTATATACCACTTTGAGGCGAACGGCGACAGCAATAAGCGGAAAGAACCAACTGCTTATCTTAAATTGGAAAACACACACATGCGATTTCGGTCTCTGTCGGTGATACACTCGAGCGCAAGCCCACACATATCTGCGAAAGAAACCCCAAAGAGCTGGCGTGCAAGTTTGCAGAAGAGTTGGAGCGGCGCGGGAAAGACATCCGGGAAATGGTGAGAGCGGAGTTTATTCCTGAAGACTTTAACCTGATTCCCAAATCACGCCGAGTAAAAATTGATGAATGGTGCAACCAAGTGCACGTTCTCGGGTTTAACACTGGCCGTTACGATTTGAACCTGATCAGTGAAAATTTCGTGGGGCAGCTCACTGATACAGGTGACAGCAAAGTAGCCAAAAGAGCCAACAAGATCATGTTTCTCTGGACAAAAGGTGTTCGCTTCTTGGACATCATAAACTACCTGGGGCCGGGAACCAGTTACGACAAGTGGGTCAAGGCTTACGGTTGCACAGCTGAGAACTCCTGGTTTCCGTACGAGTGGTTTGATTCCCCTGAAAAACTTGATTACCCAGGCCTGCCGGATTACCCCGCGTGGTACTCTCTCCTGAAGGAAAAATTTGTGCTCACGCTGGCAGAATGGAAACAGTGCAAGCGCGTGTTTCTAGACAAGGGCATGCGAACCTTTGCCGATTGGTTGCGCCATTACAATAATGTTGATGTAGCCCCCGGGTTGGAAGCGTTGGAGAAAATGCGGGCCTTTTACACCGAGAAAGACATTGACATCCTGAAAGACGCTGTCAGCATCCCCGGTGTGAGCCTTCACTATCTCCTGCGGGGAGCGGTTGAGCGGGGTGCAGAGCTTTGGGGCCCCGGGAAAAGAAGCCTATGAGATGTCAAAAGGAGCGGTTGTTGGTCGGCCAAGCCTTTTGTTTACGTGGCGCCACAAGGTCGGTGTCACAAAAATCCGAGCACATCAAATTCTCAACCCGAAACCATGTCAACAAAATTCTTGGTTATGACGCCAACGCTCTTTATTTGTCAACCATGCTGAAAGAAATGCCTTGTGGAAAAGAAAGCTTGTACACTATCCAGCAGAATGGGTGGCCAAAGTTACGCCGGTTTTAACACAAAGCGTCAAAGATGGCTCCTGGTTTGGGTTCGCTAAGGATGACATCGAGATTCCACAGCCCCTGCGGCCCAAGTTTGAGGAAATGAGCCCCTCTTTTGTTAACAAGCAGGTGCCCATCGAAGCTGTGCTCTAACACATTTTGGGCTACCTGCAGCGCACAAACCGAACCCGCTGGGACGGAAAAATGTTGGTGGAGGCGTTGTCCGCAGAAAAGATGTTGGTGTATGCCCCCTTCTGCGATGGTATGTGGCCCACGGGGCGGAGATCAGGGCAGTTTACCGAATAATTGACTATCAGCCAAAGAAAATCTTCACGTGGTTCGTGGAGCAGGTGACGGAGGCTCGCCGTACAGGAGACGTGGAGAAAATCAAGGCGCTTCTCGCTGAGGTTTTTAAACTACTGGGAAACAGCGCGTACGGGAAGATGATTGAAGCCCTGGAGCGGCAAACTAACGTGGTTTACACGAAAGATGAGAAGGTTGTTGACAAGAGCCTTCGAAGCGCCTTCTTCTCCGATCTCAACGAAATCGGAGACGCATACGATCTGGAAATCAAAAGGCCTTTTCAGGTCGGAATCGCGGTGAATCAGCTGGCGAAGCTGCGGATGCTGGAGTTTTATGACGACTTTCTCGACAGGTTTGTTGACAGGAAAGATTTCGAGCTGATCTAAATGGACACCGACAGCAATTACATGGCGATCAGCGGCGAAACGTTGGAAGATGTTGTGAAGCCGGAAATGCGAGCAGAATTCGAGGCGTGCGAAAAACAGTGGCTGGCTTGGGACAAGTAGAGCAGTCGCTCGCCAGGCCTCTTCAAACTCGAGTGTGTTGGCCAGTGTGTTTGCCTCTTGCTCGAAATGCCAGTTTGTGGAGGAGAACGAAAAACACAAGCTCAGCACGAAGGGAATGTTAAAGGCGCAGAACGCGGTCACGTAGGGGCGTTTTAAAGCGGCCCTTGAAGGGGGAAAGGACATGGCGTCAAACAAAGGGTTTCGCATGGTTGATGGGCGGATGATGACTTACGAGCAGCAAAAGCTAGGACTGAGCGCGTATTACGACAAGCGGTGGGTGCTCTCGGACGCGATTCACACTGAGCCGATTGAATATCATATTCCCCACCCCCAAGGTGGGAATTCCCACGACAAAACAAATCTGCTCACTTTTCTGGATCGGGTGTTTGGGGTTTAAACAGCAACTATCCTCAGCGGAGGTTGGCCGGCGGCAATTCTGTGTTCGGGAGGACAACCATCAATTCTTCACGAACGAAGCTGCATTTTGGCCCATCGTGAAGCCAATACATGACAGGTTGATTCGGTTTGATCATGGCTCGTTCGAGTGTGTAAACTTTGAGAGACCAGATTGGATCTGTGGCTCTTTGCACTCCCAAGCTGCAACAAATAGCGAACTTCTACGACGGGAGGAAGTCGTTTTTCGGCAATGCCAACAGGTCTCAAATAAGGAGTTGATGGGTGTGCAAAAACAGTTTGTTTTTTATTGCAGCTGCGGGTTTTTGCTTTGTCAGCCGCGTGGTTTGTTGGTTGAGAGCAGCAACAACCTGGGGAAGTCTTGTCACCCACACAACTGGCCGCACCCCTTCCGGCAAACGAATTTTGACCGCGTACTGGTGCCCGAACAGACGCTCAGCAAGAGTGCGTTGAAGCGTTCCACAATTGCCTGGTCGCGGTGCACTTCAACAGGCCCACGACGAATTCCCGTTCCATGCTTCTCCATGACTCTGGAAACAGCTCCCATGAACTTCCTTCCAGGGTCAACCTGCAGCAGCTTTGGCCATTTGAGGGGCCCAGGATTGTAAATTTTTTCAAAGGCCTGGGTCACTTCGTCAGAATTTTTCGAGGTCAAGGGCTCGGTTTCCTTGTAACGGGTGGCCACGTCGACAAAGTCAGCGCGTACTTGAAAACTTTGCGGCCCCGTGAGTGTTTGTCGTGCGGTAAAAAAGAAGGTCCGCCTGGTGCACCGCGTTGGGTGTGGAAATATCGAACTTCTGCCGAGAAATGCGCCGCGGCGCGGGGAGGTAAATCTCTCAAAGTGCCTGCCTGATCAGCCACCTTTTTGTGGTGTCTTCAGGGACCTTGGCAGCTTCGGATAATTTTTTTTTATCGCGGCGAAGCCTTTCCAGGAGCCCCCGGGGCTGTAGTATGTCTATGCGAGCCTAGCGTCAATCACAAAGGGGGCCCTTGACTTTAATTCACGCCAACCCCGGCAGGTGAAAGGAAATGGAAAGCAGCATAGCCCAAAGCGAGAGTCCCGGCGCACAAAAAAACCCAGCTCGACTGTTTTCTGGGCCTCGCTTGGCTGATAAAAATCAGGGAATTTGGGCTCTTTTGGAAAGCTCTTTGGTGATGATGTCGTCCTCTCTGAGTTCTTTTTGATAAGCTTGGATGTCTGTAATGTTGACGGCCGCTCCGACCGCCCTGGTTACAAGAAAAATGCAGCTGTCGATCAAGCTGTCAGTCGTTCTTGAGCCCACGTAAATTTCGTACCTTTTGAAATTTTTCTCGACTTTTTTTCGGAGAGGCCCTTCACCTTCTCGTGTGTCAACTGCATTCCGATGGCCTCTTTGGCTTTGCCTGTCGACACCAGCACAACCAGCTGCTCACGGAGAGCAGGAATGTCAGGTCCTTGGGCAGCCAAGTCCAGAACATCACCAGCAGCAGTGTTATATTCAACTTTTCATTTTTTTTTTATTTAAAATTCGGGCATCTTCCACCGAGGGGCAGGAATATTAAGCTCCTGGAGCATTTTAGCTCCTGGAGCAATTGTCCCAGGGACATATTCAACCCCGAAAGGGTGGCGAAGCTACAACACAAGATAGGAAAACTTTCACTCTTTCAGCTTTGAAATCAGACCTTTGTACTCGTCTTGGGATAGGTCGCCGGTGTAACCATCAAAGATGGCCTTCGTGGTCTTGGCTGAGGGGTTGTAAAAATGAACGACTGCCGATTTGTTCTCCCGTAAAGAAGCCGTGATGCTGGTGTACTTTTGGGTCAGCACCCAAACGCTGATGCCGATGTATCAAGCGGAAAAGGCGAGATTCACTAGCTGGCTTGTGCGCTTTTTTACCACTTTCGAGGCTGGGCAGTCATCGAGGAGGATGAGAGTGTTGGTGCCCACAGAAACAAAGGTCACGAACTTCCACCTCCTGCTGCTCGCAAATTATCACATCCATCAGTAGATCGTTTTCACCAAATCGGAAGAAGGTCTTGCTGTACATACATACATACATACATACATACATACATACATACATACATACATACATACATACATACATACATACATACATACATACATACATACATACATACATACATACATACATACATTACATACATACATACATACATACATACATACATTACATACATACATTACATACATACATTACATACATACATTACATACATACACTACATACATTACATACATTACATACATTACATACATACATTACATACATAAATACATTACATACTTTATTTATTTATACACGGTAAAATCTTCAGTTTGTAGTACATTAATAAAATTATATTAATAAAAATATCCAAGAGAGTCTGATTTTCTTAAATTTACGGGTTGGCTATTCCATAGTAGCGCCCCGCTGTAGCCCAAGGCACGCTTACAATAGTTCGTGCGTGGCTTGGGCACGTTTAGTTTAATCTAAGAATCTCTTAAGTTATACGGTGTACTACGGATGCTAAATAAATCCTGCAGGTACGCTGGGGAAAGCCCTTTAACTATTTTAAACATTAACTTCGCCTTAAGCTTTTTCCTTCGTGTGGAGAGATTGTCCCAGTTGAGCCTATTTAGGAGGATACTGGCACTAGTGTCAACTGGACCTGGTAGTGACCCTGGCAGCCCTATTTTGGAGTTTCTGGAGTTTTTCACTCAAGCTAACGCTGAGTTCATCCCAAACAGGGTAGCAATAGTCAAAGTGGGGCAAAATCAATGCTTGGTAGATTTGAAGAGCGGTACTTTCGGAAATGGTCTTATACGTTTAAGGGCGCCTATGGCTGAGGATATCTTCCTACTAATTTCTTCTATATGTTTTGTCCATGAAAGGTGTTCGTCAATAAACAAGCCCAGCGATTTAGCTTCTTCGACTTTTTTGATCGATTTCCCGTCGATCTCAATATCGATCTGATTATTCGATAGAGCATGTATTCGTTGATTTGACCCAATTACCATGAATTCAGTTTTAGCGATATTAAGGCTTAACCTATTGGTTATAAGCCAGCGCTGAAGATCTCTTAGTTCTAAGTTTACAGCATTCTCAAGATCAGTCATTGTACTGGCAGCGAAGGTTATATTGGTATCATCGGCCAGCGCTAAGCGATAAGGACGATAAACCGTAGGGTCAACTCTTCATAATTGATTCTGTGGGACGTAAAAGAACCCACACACTGTTCGAAAAGAGTAGGGGACGTAGTTCCCGGTGTGATGGTCTATCTCTCATTTGATGATTAAATGCTCGGAGATATTAGCTGCACAAGCTACTCTAAAATCCGAGGGTAAATAATGTCATGTATGTATGTATCTATGTATCGGCGAAAATTCTAGGAAAGGCTAAAGTGAGGCAATTGGGAAGATCATTAATATAGACTAAGAATAGGAGTGGACCAAGATTGCTACCTTGTGGGACGCCACAAGAGACTGGGGCAGTATTTGATAAGTGGCCATTTGTGCTGCATTTTTGGCTTCGATCAGAAAGATAAGATTCAAACCATTTGAGACTACTCGTGTCAACACCATATTTCCGAAGCTTTCGTATAAGGATACTATGGTCGATGGTGTTGAAGGCTTTTTTGAGATCGATGAAAATTACACCATTTACAAGGCCGTTATCGATATTGACCGACCAACTATTTGTGGCTTCAATCAATGCAGTGAGTGTACTGTGTAATGATCGGAATCCAGATTGGCAGTGAGCTAGTAAGTTATCATTAAGATAGTCACAAAGCTGGTCGTATATAATTTTTTCGAAAATTTTGGCAACGGTCGGAATAATGGATATTGGTCGATAGTTGTTCGGGTCGTCCCTTTTCCCCCTTTTGAAAATAGGAGTTACTCTAGCGAGTTTCCACTCAGTTGGAAAAATACCAGTGTTAATCGACTTTATAAATATTTGAGTGAGCGACGGTACGATTATGTTGCCAGCCATTTTAAGAAGTCTAGTTGGAATGTTATCTAGGCCCGCAGCTTTCCTTTCGCTTAGTTTGGTCAACAGCTTGCGAACTACGTTCACCGATGGATCTTTCAGAGAAAAAGTTGTTTTAGTTGCTTCAAGGTAGGACTCAGGCTCGACATTAGATGACGGTATTTCTGAGGCTAGTTTCTCACCAACGCTTGAGAAATACAGATTTAGTTCTTCGGCTATCTCAGAAGGTTCAGCTATAGTTTGCTCCCTAACCTTAATTTCCGCAATATTCCTTACTTTGTTTGGATGTCGCGAGGACAATTCATTAATTAATTGCCAGGTTCTTTTAGGATTTGATTTGCTAGACTCTAGATTGTCAGTGAAATATTTACGCTTAGCATTCTTAATTTCGTTGTTTGTGTGGTTCCGGGCACGTTTATATTGATCCCAAGCCAAAGGGGAGCCGCACAAAACTGCTTTCCTTTTTTTAAGTAATCTCTTCTATGCATTTCATGGCGCAAATGATGAGTAATCCATGGAGACTTTTTGTTGCCAGCCCGTTTGGTTTTTAGTGGTGCATGTTTATCTATGGCTTGCATCAGCATATCTTTCCACATTGACCACATATCATTTGGATCGTTTAGTGTTTCAACATCTGCCCACGCCTTTTGTTGTAGGTCCCTTAGGAAGCTAGCTTTATGGAAATTTTTCATTTGACGGGTTTTGATTATTATTGTGCCTGCACGCTCATGCTGGACCTTATATGTCATATAAATTAGTACGTGATCGCTAATTGCAAGATGGACAACACCAAACTTTGCAACTTGACTTGGTGTATTCGTAATACAAAGATTAATTAAAGAGCGGGAACTTAGGGTAATTCTTGTCGGCTCTGTGATTAGCTGGTCCAATCCATAAATATCAAATATATGTTTAATTTTAACGATGTTAGCTGATGTCGTATCCACCATAAGATCCACGTTAATATCCCCTAAAAGGAAAAATTCCCAGTTTCCCGCGTCAACTTTGTTAAATAGCTCCTCAAATTCGTTAAAAAGACTCACAGGGGAATCGGGAGGTCTATACCAGGTACTAACTAGAAATGGTCTTGACCGAGGCCTGGTGATTTCTAAAGTTAACCATTCAAGATTTTCCGTACACAAGTCGTCACGAATTTTGTAGTTTAGGTTACATCGCACATAGAAACAGACTCCACCTCCGTTACGCCCATTTATCTTACGATCTTTCCTTATTATTTCAAAGCCTGGAAGATATAGTTCACTGTCATCGATGGTGGAATCTAATTTAGTTTCATTAATGGAAAGTATATCAATTTTGGAGGTTGACATGAAAACTCGAAGTTCGTCGATGTGGGCTAGTAGACTATTTATGTTAAGAGAAGCCATCACCAAGCCTCGGCTAAAGGAGTTGAACTCGTTAATAAAGGACTTACCCTGAGCCGTAGCGTTACACTTCTCGTCCTGCAGGATATGTTCGGTAGGCTCCCAAACGGCAATATCCTAATCCTTATTTTTAAGAAATTCTAAAAAGTTACGAGCTAGTCGAGATGTTCTTATTTTATTTAGGTGAAGACCACTACGGTTAAGATGATGTTCGGCACTGATGTTGGAGTGAACAATCATCTTCCATTTGTTTTGGTAGCAAAATTCCTTTAGGTTTGAGTTTACTTCCTCTACTTGGCTTGCTAGTTGGTCATCGTCGGAGCGGGCTGTCAAGCTTGATAAGACTACTTCAGTCTCTGGTGTTGCACTTTTGGCCCAGGTTATAAGGTCGATAATTTCCTCAGAACAGGCAGTTTGACTCTCACTATCCCGTAGGCTGTTTGTGCCGACATGAATGATGAGTTGATCCGGTTTTTTCCTTAGGATGGGCTTGATATGATCACGCATATCATTAGTGGTGCAACCAGGAAAAGTGGAAACTCTCACTTTGTTGTTATCTTTGAGCCTTTAAGTGTTTCAGTATGGAGTCACCAGCGATTATGGTTGTACATGCGGGATTGTCGTCACGCTCGCCATCTTCGGCGTTGTTCTCATCCCTTGTCGTCTCCAGTGTATTCTCAAGGAGTTGAAATCTGTTTTGGAGTGCGGTGGTGCCTCTTTTTAAATTTTCTTTTCCCTTTCGATTTGGTTTTGTTTTATGGCATTGACGTTCGGCTGCACTCTTTGAATTTCCTTGAGGGACAGTTACCTCGTGGAACTGGTTATCCCGTGGTTGACATTCTCCTTCACTCTTTTCTTGCATAATAAGCTTTGATGCTAATTTAAGGGAGTCGTTTTCTTGCTCAGCAGACGATGCACGGGTCTCAAGGGATGCAATCTTTAGTTTCAGCTCATTTATTTCCATATCTTTGCTGCATAATGTCGCCTGTAGTTTTTCACACCTCTCTTTCTGTTTCCAAAGCTCTTTATTGGAAATATTTTCTTGGTTTTGTGGATTTCTCGATAACGATCGTGTATTCTCTTCAACCTGCTTCTTCAATACCATCAGATTATGTTTTATATCATTTAGTTCAGCAAATAAAGAGTCTTCTAATACAGAGTTCACTCCAGCATCTGTCGTCTGTCCAATTTCATCATGGCTTGTGGATCGAACTAGCGAATGGGTTATCGTCTCCGGTTTGTCTTGAACCAGTGTAACCAATTTCTCTTTTAAAACAGGACCATCTTGTCCTTGAAAAACAAGAGTAAGTTGCTTCTTGTTGTACCAGGTTATGACAAGGTTGTTGTTGCAGCTGTTAAATTGCTTAGTATTTCCGCCGGGTGAAGACCACTTTCCTTGCTTTTGTAGACAACTTTCGATAAATTTCTTCAAGGATTCTAAGTTGCTTGTCCATGTGAAGTGCTCTCCTTTTAGCTCAAGGTATTGCAAATCAGATCCGTCGAGTGCAAGCGGGTGTAACTCAGTGTCTGTTTCCCAAACAACTTCGTCGACGGAGCCAGAACAATCCTGACCGTCCGCCATCTCATCACCGTTGATCGTGCTTTCTGCGCGAATGTCGGACAGATTAGCACAATGTAGTCGAACTTGCCGCGGAAAGGGCCCATGAGCTGGTCCACCACGAACCTTGGTTTGCCTGAATTTGTCGGGCCAACAATGAGAACATAAAACGGGATGTTATTCGGGTTCGTTCTGCCTTATGCCCTGGGGCGAAGAGCAGAAATGCAAAGCAAAAATGCAAAGCAGTAATGCAGTGTATATCAGTATTGCACAGATTCCGATTGCCGATCCAATAGGTTGAACTGCGAGTCACTGATAATGAAGATGTAGCAGTTCACAGTGCCCGAGCCGCTGGCGTCTCGCTCGAGTTCAAGCTGAACCCCGTCTGTGCTGTTCACGAGGCGCGTGCGCTGCCGTGCATCGTTTGATCTGCCATGAAGCGCAAATCCATCAACAGCTCCAACTTGTCGTTGTAGAATTTCGACACATTCATGTGACTGCGCCCCAAGGCGGAATTTTTTGGCTTGCCGAAGAAGCGGCTGACTTCCTCCCAAATGTCCTTTCCTTCGATGGCGTTGTTGTACACCGTGTTGGGCGCGCCGTTCAATGTGACGTAGACTTTCGTCAGGTGGGGGTTGAAATACTTTTCTTAATCCCTGGTGCCCGCGACAGAAGGCTTAACAAAGAGGAGAAGGAGGCCTTTCAGGGACCTTCTCTGGGGGTAGCTTTGATGTTTATCCTTGTGTCCGCGCCTTGTTGAAGACCACCATCTTTTCCCGTTCCACATGATTGTAAAGAATTCCTTGCCATCAGAATAAGTGCTGTGCGCCTCATCCGCCAGAGTTTTGCATCTGATCATTTTGTACTCAAGCTCGATGTTTTTCAGCTTGTATGTGAGCTTGGACGCATCGGAGCCCTTCACAACTTGTTTTGCTGCCGCAAGGGTCAGCTTAAACACGAGGTTGTTGTGAAGAGCTTGGGCATAAAAGACGTGGTCGTGGTCGGTCAGGATCCGGTGGTCCAGCCTGACTTGGTTTTTTTTTTCCGAAAACCTTGTCCAGCTTGTTTTCCACGGCGACGCCAGCGGTTTTCTTGTCCCCTGCCCCTGAGCGGATTTTGTTGAGGTCCTCGCTCTGAATGCCCTGGAGCAGCATGTTCTCTTGCTCCTCCTGTGAGAGGAAAAGGTCTTCCCAGATCTTGAAGATGTCATACGCCACTGTTTCCTGCAGTATGGTACCTGCGTACCTCACAACCAGCTTCTCGATCAGCGTGCGCGCGTGACGTTTTGCACGAGGAAGTTGTTGGCATGGCCTCCGGACAGGCCAATGTTGAAGAGAAGTGAGAGCGAGCCGGGGAAAGAGGACCTCGTGCTCATTCAGCTTGGGCACTGAAACATACAGTCTCTCAGGGGTTAGCTTCGCTTCGATCAAAGGTGATGCGCTTGACTGTGCGCACAGCTTTCATTGCGCCGTCATTTTTCTCTTGGTGTGTTGGCCAAAGGTTTGCTCGCACAGTAGCCATAATTATAACGTAACAAACTTAAAAAGTCTAATTGAAAATAAATTTGAGGATAGCTATACTCAATGGCGGAGGATGGCTTTGACATGGAAATGGACCCACTTTTTTTCCCAACGAAGACTGCGACGAAGATGATGAGGAAGAAGAAATAAACAGAACACAGCCCTTTCAACCAGGCTCTGCATCCACACCGTATCATGGTGGCGAGGAAATTGAGATGCAAACGCACTTGCGCGAAACGTGTGACACACCCTATGATGAGACATCTTTTGGTCGTATGCCTTCACTTGAGGGTTTTGTTCATGAAGAGGACAAACCGGCTTGGATTCAGAGAGCAAAATAATTCATAAAAAAGAGGTTTCCCAAAGTGAACTACAAAAAATTAGGCCCAATTGGTTTAGGTAAAAAGCCTGGAAATGAGACAAAAATTGTCACATTTGGTTCGGAAGGTCGTGAGAGTATAATTTTCAAAAAAGATGGCAGTGGCCTTCTCAAGAGTTTCCCAAACAGGTTCCAAAAGGCCCTTGGGCCAGAAGCTGATTCTGAGATTGCTCAAGATAATGAAGAAATAAGAGAAGACAGGCGGAGATTACAAGAAGCAGAAAGACAACTCGAAGAGGCGGAAAGGATCATCGCGTAAAAAAAAAAGAAGGAAAGAAAATGCACAAGAAGTGCAGAAACTGAGAACGAAAATGGAACAAACTCAAGCCAAGATTGATCAACTCAGGTCAAACGTTGAAAATGAATCAGAATTGCGCAGGTTAGTCCTTTGTTATTTAGTTTTACTTACTATGACAATTTTGTCCAATAGCTGTAATCATTTTGTTGTTTATACTTAGTCTCTCTATGTACATCCTATTTCATAAAATGTATTGTCCCAGGTCTCGCGCGTTTAAGTATTTCCCGTTATTTTTTTTAAAAATTCGCGTCAATGGTATATCTCACAGCTGATGATGATCGTTAAGCGATCGAAACATATCTTGTTATAAACTCAAAGTGGTTGTCCTTTTTTTAAAAATTAACAAACTGATTTTCAAAACAAGAAAACAGAGGCGGCTGCTCTTGAAAAACAAGCGAAGCAACGTGCGAATCAAATAGCTAAAGAAAAAACCCAGGTCGACCAAATCAAGGCAAGACTTGCGGACAAAGAACGCAAAAGAAATGCCTTGGAAAACAACCTCAACAGCGCAAAACCCCTCGGTAACCTGAACAAACAGGAAACTGAGCTTAAGGAAAAAATCGAGCAAGATCGGGCAATAATCGATGATCCAGACGCCTCACCTTTTGACAAAGAAGCCGCGGAAGAAAGGGTGGCCTAAAGAACCAAGGAGCTCGCGCGTTTGCAAATGGAGATTGCGGAAAGGGAAAGAGCTCTTACGTGGCGTGAAAGGGTCAAAGCGATCTTCAAAAAATACGGCGTGACTGTGAGAGCAATCGTTCTCACGGCTGGTACCACGATTGGCGCTGTCATTGGCGTCATTACCAGCTCTTTAAAAAAAAAAGGAAAAGGGGCTGAAAGAGATCGGCACAAAAACAACTTCGCTTCTGCCTTGCCTTATTGGCTCGATTGTTTCTTTCCTTTTCAAAACCGCCGGCCAGGCCAACGGTTTTCTGGCTGAGCACACCTGGCTGCTGATTTTGGCCGTGATGGCCTTTCTGGTGGAAAGGTATGTCAAGAAAAACCGATGAGTTAGAAACAATGTCTCAGCGACGCCCCAAGAGTGAAAAGAACAGCACCCCCGCAATTACAACAGCCCCGAGCGCGACAATTATTTTGTTCACATCATGGGCCTTGTTTCCTGAACCGGCCGGTGGGGTTGGTTCAGTTTCCCGCCCCGAGGCGGGAGTTAAATTTTTTTGCGCCCTCATTCGCCTGCGGTTGGGCCTGTCGCTGGGCCTGCTGTGGTCTGCCTTCGGCATTGGTATTTTTTACTGTAGAACTGGCTCCTGGAGAATTTGCCTTGTGGATTGGGTTTGAAGGGTGGCTGTTCTGGGGATTAACCTTTGAAGCACCGCCCGCCATCAAGTGAAGGGCCGCTTTTTTTGTTCCCTGATTCACGTAATGGTTTATCCCGAGTTTCATTCCTGCACCGGCTTGTCCAAGCTTGTTGTTGTAACCAACCGTGCTTTCTGTGTTAATGGTCATGTGCCCTGGCATGAGCCAGGCTCCTGGACAAATGGCGAGATTTAGCCTGACCTTTGCCTCATCCACAGCCAACTGATTACGCTGCACGCTCTTTGACAGATCTGGTTGCCTTATCGCATCTTCAACCATGACAATGAACTCGCTTTGCACCTCCCCCGCGCGCCCTCCATGCCCCAGAATGCTGCTACCAGTCCGCCTGCCTGTCGGCAACACTTTTAGGTGTGATGTTATAAATAGCGTTCCCTTTGCTCGCAGAACCTCCTTCATCACTGAACTTATCGTATCTGGGGTATTTTGCTCCTGTTTTAAAAGGGCCGCGAAGCCAAATGTAAACACTCCCCAAACCATGATTCGCGTCACCTTTGAAACGGAAATCGCTTCACGGATCGATTCCATACTCATTACAAATTCTTTTGTTTGAAGCCTCGTCATATTTGTTGTTTGTCTGACTGAAAGTTGGGTCGTCGGGCAAAGCGCTTATGTCCCACCCATCTACAACAGAATCCGCCTGACGGTAAAATAGACGTGGAACTGGAAGAAAGCTCTTACCTGGGGCGGCATTGATCTTTGTTGAAAATCTCACGACTAATGCCGCAGCTGGTTGCCGCGCACCAAATTGCAAAGTTAAGCTGTTGCGGCCAGTAGCTGATATTTGGGCCCGCTGACCATTTTTTCGCCTCTTTTTCCAGAACGGTGGGTAAGTTTGATTTTTTGAAAGATATCTCTGAACTTTGTCATGAAATATTGGTCGGGTGTAACATAAATATCGATTGAGTTGCTGAATATTTTCTTTAAACCCTGGGCTGAGGTGCGATATTGGCAAACTTGAGCCTTTTAAACCGTTTGGTGTCAGCTGTTGTGGAAAACCTTCGACGGGTGTTAGCCCCAGCGCTTTTTAAATTTCTGGGCCCCAATATTTGCTGTCTGAGCCGGGACACTTTTCAGATAACCTGGCCCAGCCCTAAACATAATTTCCGCCGTTGCCTTGTGGTTCGCTGTAAAATTCACCTGGGTGACAAATTTGCTCTTGCCAGCCCTTGGGTATTTTCCAAAAAGGGCGCCCACGCCGTGTCTTGTGCGTTTTTTGCAATTTTGTCGGCCCTCGGTGTTCGCATCCATTGCAAGAAACCGGCCATCGCTTATGAAACAATGCAATATTTTCGACTGAATATAAATGAGTGGCCTTTTGCAAAATAAAAATAAGATGGTTGTGCTCACAATTGTCACGATTGAAAACCCCTGCACCGTTTTTTTCGACCGGCCGGTTCCGAAAGCCGATTATGTCGGGCTTATTTCGTGTTCGCTTTGCAATTCGTGGCTTGATGTGAAAAAGAAGTTAAAGATATTGTGCATCATTGGAAAAAAAATCAGAGCCCCTGATGGGATTTGAACCCACGACCCTCCGTGATCTAGTCGGATGCTCTAACCACTGAGCTACTGGAGACTCTGTGGTGAGCAAGGGTGAAATGTGGGTATTGACTAGAACTGCATCACGCAGTTACATAGTCAAATTTTAAACGATACCCACATAATACCCAATACCCACATCTCACCCTTACTCACCACAGAGTCTCTAGTAGCTCAGTGGTTAGAGCATCCGACTAGATCACGGAGGGTCGTGGGTTCAAATCCCATCTGGGGCTCGGATTTTTTTTTTTCCAAGTTCCCATTTGATGCACAATATTTTAACTTCTCTTATATTTACTCGCTTTGGTGGTTGATGTGAAAAAGGCTGGGACAATTTGGCTTTTAAATGTCCATAATCAACATGTGTCTACAAAAAGATTTCCCCTGGGCATTACACCCCCAAAGGTCTGGCAAAAACCCTTAATTCTATTTTTACAGAACTCAACGCCAAAACAACCGCCAAGGCAAATAGCCCTACTGTTGCTGTGGTGATTAAATACCCTGAACACAACAAACTTCAGTTTTCTCAAAATTTGTTGGACTTTCTTGGCGTTCCCTGGCGCCTTGAGACGGATGCATTTATCTCCAAGCTTAACGTTCCCAGTGTCTTCTTTGTGTACTGCGATTTGGTCGACCAGGACCAAAATTTGTTGAATGTGGGAAAAACAAGCCTACTTGCAAAGTTTGACATCCTATGAGAGGCTTTCGAAAAAATAAACTATCGCACGCTCGAACAGCAAGCCTTTCGTGCCGCTTCGACGGGCGAACATGTGCACAATGTGACGCTTTCAGTCAAAGATGAAGATGGAGAACTCTTTGATTTTCGCGGACAAAAGCTTTACTTCGAGTTGTCGATAAATTAAAGAAAAAATTTCGCTTATTATACGATGTCGGCCGCGAATGTGTCGCCAACTGCTCCGCCCGAAAGGGTGGCAGAACAGCAATATACCCCGCTCTATCCAAAAGCCTCAGAGGCCTTTCTTCCTAATGCCGAAACTTTCTGACTGACTGAACTCAGCAAAATCAGGAAACAGATTTCTGATGAGGCTGAGCACTACAAAGTTGTGCTGAAAAAAATTTAAAAAAAGGCTCAAAAAGCCTTAAACTATGTTGTTGCTGGTCTTGGTGTTGCAACAACAGCTCTGTCTTCTGGTGCAGTCCGGGGCAGTCGCTTCCGCACTGACGGGCGTTGGAATCGTGGCCAGTGTTCCTCTCGGTGTTGTGGAAGGTGTATGTGGCGCGGTTTCCACCGTTGTGATGAGCGTCAACAAAAAACTTGAAAAGAAAGTAAACAAGCAAAGCAGACTGAGCGCTCTGGCTGTAGCAAAGCGTGACACAATCAACGCCTTTGTTTCCTAGGCTCTCCATGATAACCGGGTTTCGGATGTTGAGTTTAAACACGCCACACATGAAATGAAGAGCTATACCCAATTGAAAGCGGCATTGCGCGCAAGCTTCGCGAAAAAACAACCCGATTCGCCCCCTCCAGGTCTTGAAAAAACCAGGGAGGAGGTTCGCGAGGAATTAGAAAAAAGGTCGCAGCAACCAGCGCAGCTTTGAACTAAAATTTTAGGGAAGAAACTTGAGTTTCTATCTAAGTCTCTTGAACAACATAAATTGAACAAACAGGCGAATGACTGAATAAATTAGATCTTCTGGAACAAAATGATTGTCCTGTTCCATGCTATTGGCTGTTTTTTTTTTTTTTTTTTTTTTTTTTTTTTTACAGGGCTTTCAACGCCCGTTTGGCGAAAAGAGGTCAGGCAAATTACCTTTAAATTAGTTAAAGCAACAAAAGATGCAGAAAAAAAAAATAGCAAAACTGGTGGCCACCAGACCTCTAGGCAGAATTGTTTACATTCATATAAGCTTAACATTCCTTTGGGCTTGAAAAAAGTTTAGCCTTAAGGAATATGTATTGAAACAAAAGATGGGGTTTCCCATCTGCGCAAAAACGAACGCAATGACGTAATTATGACTCATTCGAAAGGGAAACCCCCCAACAAAGTTCCTGTCTCATATGCTAATTCTTCAGGAACAAGGTCACACAGTTTCCGCTTCACCAGAATTTGAAAAAGTCTTCTCCATAGTCTTCAGGGTGAAACCAAGGTGGTTCGATATAGTGTTTTTCGTCTCCCTTTTTCTGGCATAAGTCACAAAGTCCATTTGAGCTGCAAAATCTGTATTTACTTTAAAATAACATCCTCGTAATTCGTTCTCTTTTTTCACACAAAGGGGCTTCAAAAATAACCTTATTAATCACATCCCATCCCAGAGCCTTTCACTCCCTAATGTTTATGGCAAGATATTCCTTGAGAATTTCGCGAAGCTCGGTGGGGAGTGAATTAGCTCTCCAATAGCTGGCTCGGCTTGGGCGGGCGGGTTTCTGTTTTCCCCCGCAAGAAGCTCCCCAAACCGCTGCTCTTCTTATGGGGCCATTTCCGCGAACATTTGCTGAATAAGCTCCTCAAGAGCTTGTTGGTCAATCTGATTTTCCATGGTTGAATACACAAATGGTGTGTTTCAAGGATACACACACGCCACGTTTCTCTAAAAGGGGTGACCCAGCTGGGGGTATATAACAAAACAAAAGTTTTTGTCTTAAGTAGTATAGAAAGAGTCAGTTGAAACACAACTTACTCCTAGGAGCTTTATTTCCCCCAGACAAACCCCCCAACATTAACTTCGAGTGCAGCGAAGAAATTAATGTTGGGGGGTTTGTTTGCGGAAAATAAAGCTCCCAGGATCAACTCGTATTCAGTTGATTCTTTCTATACTACTCGGGCGCATCGAAACACCCGGCACTGCTGAAGACCGAGCCTACCCACTTTGCAGATGCCACAAATTCTCAACATGACCAACATCTGCTGAACTTGTGAGTTTCAGTGTTCGAGAAAAAAGTAGAAAAAAATATAGCTGTTTCGGTGTTTCGTTTCGCTGTTTTGTGGTTTAAACAACCTCGTTCCGGCTAAAAGCACCATTTACTGATTTACTCGCTAGATCGTTAAGGTATAAGTTAAAGAGGAGAGGACTTTAAATGCAGCATTGCCGCACACCTCTTGCGTATTGAAAAGATCACGTTTTGTTATTTCCAATCCTAACAGAGCAGGTAGACCATAGATTAGACCATAGAACTTTCCTTGGATATTGATTTTAGATAACTTATAGAGAAGCCCATCGTGCCAAACGGAATCAAAGGCTTTCCTGAAGTCTACAAAACACGCGTATATTTTCTCCTTGTGGCAATGGACACATTTATCTATTAACGTTCGAAGTGTAAGGACATGATCTGCTGTTCTATTATTTGCTAGAAAACCAATTTGTGAAGAACTTGTAAAGTATATTATGTAAGTTAACGTGTTTAAGAAGTCTGTTTGAGAATTGACCAAAATAGTTTTCTAATACAACTGGAAAAACAAATTCCACGGTAGTTTGATGGACCGCTTTAAGTACCACATTTAAAAATTGGTGTAATAAGACAGAAATTCAATTACCCATCTATGATTTTAGAAAAGGTGACCTGTAGCATTAGCCTACTATCTGCAGGTTCGCCTGACTTAGCTAGGCTTTAAGGCCTTTATAGGCAATGAAACTGTGAAGCTTGGGGGATGTGGCTTGGAGTGACAAGAATACCTCACAAATTAATGTGTCTAAGTAAGCTTAGAGCCACTCATTTAGCACTAAGACCACATGGTAGCGGGCATCACTTTTTTGGTAGATGTAAGGGGTAATGCCCGCTACCACGTGGCCTTAGTGTCTAATGAGTGGCTTTCAACTTACCAAGACAAATTAATAGCTATTAATGTCTCAGGTATTTATGTCTTTACAGATCCGACTGAAAGGAAGATATTTGAGTGGTATTACATTGTTGGTCCTCTGTCTGCTGCCATCATTATTGTTATAACATTTGCCATTTGGTACGTCTGCAAACGTCGTATGACAGGTATGGAATGCCTGCCTTTGATAAATTTGCCTCAAGAGTGTTAGGATTTCTTGTCATGAAATTTAACAATTATTGGATGAGGCTGAGCATAATAGCAAAAATCATCATGGAATGTAAATAGTTTTAAACGTAATGTTTTTAAGTTTTTAATATAGTTACTTACGTTTAATTTTTATTTATACTTATTTTTAAATTTTTGTGCATTTTTTGTATCTTTTTAATCCCTATGCAATTTTATAGCTTTTTTGTTTTTGGGCATCCCCTATCTATTTTCACGAAAGCGTGTCTATTTCCCTTGGGATTACAACATCTAGTGAGGACCAATCAGGAATAAGTATATAAAGTCTCTTGGGAGTTCCAGTTCTTTAGTCTGAGCCTCAAGGAATCGAGAATTTCTAACATTTTCGACGCTGGTTTTCGGCTAGAAAACGAAAAACGTAAGTGTGCTATTGCTTTTTGTTCGTTTTTATGAGGTATGTTTCTCAGCGTAGAAAATAGTATTAGGGAGCTTTAGCAACGAGGACGGCAACGGCGGCGAGAACGCCAAAAAACAACGGGTTTAATGAGCACAAGCAATGGTTCTGCACGTGAATTTTGTATTTTGATGCATTGCTTTGTCGTCAACTTGAAATGACCAAATTTTAGGTTTTCTCCAGAACGTAAGCCGACGGCGGTAAATTTGTCTTTCTTTTTTCGTACTTTAACGCCGTTCAAAGTAATTTAGTCCCTGGATATTTCGTCAGTAATTTAGAAGCGAAACAAATTGGAATAATCGCGAAAGAGTTACAAAAACGAGAAGTTGTATGTTGAAACGTCGTTTCGTTGCTAGATCGAGCTCTCTATTTTCAGTTAACTACGAGACTACATACACGTTTAAGACGCAGTTTTAAATGAGTGACACTGAGTTGTTGCCGAATACAAGGGTTTGCAAACTTCTTCAAACCGTGCCTTCACGACTCGTGGATTCTCAGATGCTCGGTTTACAGCTCTGCATCATTCAGTTAAGCATAGAATTAAAACCTATGAGACGGAAATACACGTTGTTAACCGCGTATACTGACCGAGTATACCGCGTTGTTTTTAAAGGACGGAAAAGTGATCTACGTTTTGGAAGAAATTTTCGCGGCCTGCCGGTGTTTTTGTTGTTTTTGGCGTTTTCCGGGAGTAAAAATTCATGAATATGAGTTTCAGTGGGAACAACTTTTGTCGGATTTCGGGCAAGTTTGATTTAAATAGGTACTTTCCGCAATTGATAAAATATACTGTAGGGTGTGATTTCCTTTGCATCCTGAGAACAGGGAAAACAAGTAAAACGCTAGAACGTTGAAGAAATTGTAATAAAATGGCTAATAATGATTTCTTCGGTAAAATATTTATTCGAGTCGTCCTTTGAAGGACAACTGTTGTATGTAGCGTGACTGTGAAACTAGTCACGCATCACGCCTGTCAAAGTGTCCGGAAATAAAGGTGTCCGAGAAATAGGGCAACATACTGTTACACCTTACTTTCATCATTAAAAACCACCCACCTCTCCCAACTGGGTATCAATCACTTTCTCCAAACTAAATTTAACCTGACGGGCATCCCCGTTTGTTGCTACTTTTCTAGCAACAAATCTACTTGTTACAATATATATCTAGTTTTGAGGTCCTTTTTGAAAACCATATCTTTTATGAAAAACTTTCCTTAATAAAGATGATGATGATTATTATTATTATTGTGTCATCTGCCGCAGCCGAAGGCTGAGACGGATAACACCAACCGAGACCCTGATAATTCTCGTTATCATGCGAGAGCCGAATTCAATGTGCTTTACAATTTTTTATCCTTTATATTATCCTGACGCGCATATTTAGTTCACGTGTGCTTAGCTCGTTATGTAACGTCCTACTATTATTTTGCGTTGTTTTCCTCGATAATATGTACTTTATTGTCAATAACTGTGCTCACAGTTTGGGTGGCTCCTCCTAAAATGTTCTGCAATTGGCACAGGATTTCATGGAACCGAAACCAATTGTGGAATTGTATACATTTTAGGTATCCTACTGACGAACAGTGATTACATTCAGATAATTTTAGAAGCAACATTTATTTGCGGTCTGTCACTTTTGAATTATTATGAATACACTTGAGCCTTTGTAACGAAACGTGCTACGTCAACTTGTAAATAACTTTATTTGTAAGCTTACAACCTAAAACTTGCAGTGCAGTCCAAATGTTTCCAGCAAAATTTTTGAGTGAACGCAGACCCGTTTTGGTAAAACCTTTTGCAATACAATTTCAGAAAAGGTTCAGCAAAACAAACGTGTTTGTCGCGTGTGTAAAACCTGTCTCCAAAATGACGTCCCTTAAGCTTCTGCATGTATAAAACCTATTTTCTGTAGGTATGACGGAACGAAAACAGTGCCAGCAGTAATTAGCTGCGTGCTTTTAGCCCGAACCAAAATTGACATAGTGGTACCAGATGTTCATGTTAGTAGTGTATATTTGACAAGGTGCTATGCAGCCCACAAAGGGTTCTACTTGAAGCACGGGGTTTCCTCCAAGGCCAAAACGTATCTGTCCATTTCATTTATTGGACCACCTGCTTATCAGGACTCTTTTGGGGTCAGTTTCGATCTGGAAAAACAATGATATATTGCTAAAAACGGAGATTATGAATCAGTTACTTTAGAGGGGGGTTAAGTCAATCACACAGATTTAAAGTCGTTGCTAAGGGAATAGAGTACTATTTGACAAAGCACCGTTTAGACACATTTTCTGTCGCTGTATTATTGAAGTATATGAAGCTGAGCGTGGAAGGTTGTAAAAAAAAATGGGATGTGCGTCTGCGTAACTAGCTCCAACCCAACTTAATTTTATAAGTTGTCTTTGTCTTTTAGTCTATCAAGGACTTTTGTTAATGGAAAAATTCAACAGTGGACAGGGGAAATGTAAGCCGATAGTCCCTCGTCAGAAACGCTCTAAACATGGAGCCATATTAGAGTGAATTCGTATAACCCGTTCCTTATATGCTAATGAGGCGCATAACATGCTAATTACCAGTTTGAGTACGCACGAGATAGTTTTCACGTTGGAATGCACTGGACTGTTTAAAATCTGAGCGCGTAAGCAAGTGTTCCTTAAACAATTTTAAAACGAAAATTTGACGTTCATTTTCCTCCTATTTCTCTCAGAACACGCTTATGTTGTCTGACTCTCGCGGGGTTCCAATAATTTGCATTCTATTTTTAGACTTCGCGCGCTTTGTTATTAGGAATTTCAAGTACCAGGACAGTTTTCCATCCAACCTCAAATTCCTAAAATTTAGAAATGGGGAGAAATGGTATGGAAATTTAATGTGAACGTTTTCCAAAAAATCCGGAAAAATACGAAATCCGCCAAGCGAACCATTCAAACCAAAATTCCAGGAGGAAATTCAACTTTAGAACGATAATTCCGAAAATTTCGATACACTTCGCGAGGTTGTTCTTCGGAAAATGCTGTTCCATTCGTCAACGCGAATTTGCGGAAATTCAAACTAGAATTTTTCATCGAATGGAAAATGCCAATAATTTCAGTTTGCATGGTGGGTGCTTTCGTAATTGTTTTTCTCACTATTTAGCGATTCTCATTAGCATATAAGAAACGGGTTATACGAATTCACTCATTGTGCCCTTTTATTACGCACAGATGACATCAAGACCTGGTATTAAAGAATAAAGTAGAATCTTATGAGCCGTGGGCGCGTGTAGTGTGACGATGTTCTTACCTTTTTTCGTTCCTCTCTTTGTCTTATCAAAGTAGTCGTCCAAGGCCAAATGAAATGTACTTTTTATACGTTGCTTGGATATCAGTTTACTTGTTTCACTTAATAAGACAATAATTGTGCGCTTAATTTCTTTTTCACTGCAGTGAACACAGCCAAGGCCGCCAAGTAGGTGAAAGGCTTTTATTACTTCTACTCGATTTAAAACTTGTTGTGTACTTCTTATAATATAATGTCACTCAAATATCGATGGACTCAGCAGAGAGCCATTATTTGCTCAACATGCTTTGTGTTATAAGTGTTTAGATATATGAAGGACGCAAAAGACCTGCAAAGGTTGGGATCCTGTCTCTCGGTGACATATGTTCCAGGATTTCAGCCCTTCTTCTTTTGTCTTTTTGATAGGGAACACCATGCCCAAATTTACTCACAACTGAATTACGTTTTTCTATGCCTACGAGGATATTGTCCAAAATCTCTTTGCATCTTAAAGATCAGAATTTGATAACGGTGCCGGAGTTGAACCTGCAGTTTCTTAATGTGACTAACACCGGTTTCCAACATTTTCCAGCATTCGTACTTTGATGGATCATTACTACCAAGCTTTATATGTTGTTCACTTTATGATGGCGTCAAATAAATGCCCAAGTCATGAAATTTTCTTTGACATAATTTGTCACCAAAGCAATACTATAACCTGTTAGAAAAAACGCTAATATTAGCTTTAAGGGAAAATAACTAAAAAACGACCTAAATGAATCTAAGTATTTAATTATTGTTAACTGAAAGAGGTAAAGGCAGTAAGACGAACAAATTTATTTCACTTTTTAAAAACGATTCAGTCTTGATGAAGAGCAAGGATATGAGCTGGAAGAGATGGATCATGAAGTGGATAAATGGGAAGTTTCACGTGACCGTATAGTGCTGCGAGAGGTTATTGGCTCAGGGGCGTTTGGAGTGGTCTGGAAAGGAAGTTTGAAGGAACCAGGTCGAGGCCACAGTAGACAGGTTATTGCGGCAAAGTGCTTTACACGTAAGAAACCGCTGGTTTTCATCTATAATGATAATGATTACCATATTTGTAAGGTGGTTAAGTTTTAAGGCAGCGATTCCAGAAGTTAAGAGGCAACCTCGTTCCCAGGAGGTTGGTTAAGAGGCAGTCTCTGCAAAAGCGATCCGCTGCATTTCGGGTCGAAAAATCGATTTCCTTCAAACTTTGCCCAAGAATCTATCTTAGTCTAAATATAATCGAGACCACCTTAGTTTTTGCAAATATTGCAAAAATAAGTAGTAAAAACCAAAAATAGCACAAATTGCCGAGCCCGTCGTTTCGCAATCTTCTAGTTTCAGGAGCTTTTTTCGCCTCGAATGATAAGATCAATCCTTAATTAGTGTAAGTTTTAAGGTTATTTTTTTTTTCTGATGTTTCAACAGTTGTTTATAATGAAAATTATAGTTTTGTTTCACAGCCACTTCGCCGCTGGCGCCTTTGTCATAAAAATGTGAATTTTAATCTCGGCTCTGCGCGTTCTCTCTATAATATGTCTATTCAGGTCAACTTAAATAAGGTGGAAGAGCATGGGAATCTTAAAAAAAGTTGCGGTTTAAGCGAACTTTTAGCACAGCCGGTCGACAAATTATGCGCACATTTTCGAAAAATGGTTGCCATTAATGCACAAAGGACGGCCTCGATATTTAACGAGCTTTGCATTGCTAACTCGGTATTTGACGCTTGGATTGGGTTTATTAGAGTTGTTTATGACTTATAACGTGATAAAACATTATTTAGGAAAGATAAAATATTATTCTTGACCAAATAGACGTAGCCGTCTAACTTCAGCCTATGCGTCCGCTGTTTTTTTTGTATACTGGTGTATACCTCTAAAAATGTAATGTCGTCTGTAGGAAGGATGGATATGAAAAGACCCAGAAGTATTAAATATAATTCGGAATGTTCATACATAACAGATTTCAATTTTCTGTGCTCAAGCAGAATCCTTTGAAACCCTTTGAAGTAAGCGTGCGTGCAGACGTCTCTTGCGAAATTGCATGTAACACTTTGCGGCGTGAGTTAATTCAATTAACATTCCTTTCTTTTGTGGTGACCGCGCAACGTTTGAAAACTCACTAGAAGATATTACGAAACACGGAAAATAATTATCAACTGTTTGGGTTCAGTCCTGTCCCATTAACTAAAAAAGAAAGACTGAATGAAAGCGAAAAGTCAAAACCCTTATTCACGTGGCAAGTGAACATGGTAATAGACCCAAGTAATGTCACGCAATGTAATATTGTAAAATTGTTTTCAAAATTGGACTTTGTACATATTAAAGTTGTTTATATTCAAGAGTTTATTGGGAACTCTTGAAAAACACTAATAGTTTTTATACCTTAATTATCAACGGGTTTAAAGAAGCAGCAATAACAAAACAACCATAACCAAACCAGAAATATAAATAATTAAGTTATCCGCAGCATCAGCAGCAGCCACTTGTCACTGTTACTTTTTTGTTATTGTGTCGCTTGTTGACTTGAATTTGCTTCACGAATACATTAAATAATATGCAGACTTCGCGCTTTTTTTCTTGCTTATCAAAGTATAAAGGAACATGTGGTAATTCAAGAGGTGTTACAGAATGCGTTCGCCTTGGAGATTGTAATGAATCAATTACGAACATTTGAACTCATGTCACTTATCTCGAGAAACGCTAACAGAGAGTCAACTTATTCTAGCAAGAGCAGGTATTTTCGATTTCCCGGTTTCAAAACTCAGTGAAACGGAGATATGCCCGAAGCATCGCCATACGCTTTGAAAGTACTGGAAGCAGCGGAGGCCATGCCAGTACCCCATCCACAGAGACGGTAAAAAAGCAGTCAAGACTAGGGACGCAGTGAACGTAACAATGGCGAAGGAAATTCTAAAACTTCACGAAGTGGTTGTCCCGATTGGATCAGGTTTGTTGAGTACATTTTCCCATTTTTAAATTATCAATTAAATTAAATTATCTCGGCAAATTAACTGAGCTAATATTTCTCGCATTATCAGTCTTTCTGTTCGGGAAAAGTGGCGCTTGTTTACAAAATGTCTTATTTTTATTCTTCGAACCTTACTGGGGGTACACTCAGTGTTATAGTTTCTTATAAAACAAAGCAAATCATATTTCATCAATCCTAATCTACGTAAATGTATTTGTAAATTAATGTAATGTAATGTAAGTTAATTTGGTATTTTTCTTGTTCCAGTAATTTGCAGTGCTTGTCGGAAAAATCACAAAGTTGCTATCGAACAGTCGTCTTCGGCTTCAGTTCAAGCTATAGAGACAGAACCAGTCAGAGACACCAGAAGCTCACCTGAAGCGCGCCAGAGGTAAATCAAAATGTGCAATAATGAGATATCACAAAGTACGCTTGTAGTGAGAAACAGAAACTGATGCGGAGAGAGACGAGAGAGTTTTAACCTTTAAAAAGGTTAGGGAGGAAAAAGTGGGAAGAGGAGATGACAGAACGAGGTAGGGAAACGACGAGAGGGAGGGAGGGAAGAGAAGGGGGGGGGGGGGGTTAAGATCGAGTGTTTGAGGAAGAAAGACCTGAGCGACTAGCGACTTCTCCTAACCTGTCATAATCATCCTCATTTTGAAGGGCTTCTAAAGAGGTTGCTACTGCTGCTCCTTCTGACTCCCAAAACGTTCCATTAACACCAGGCATTTTGGGGCGGATTCAGTCAGACTGCGAATGGACTCCCCGTCTTTGTGTCGAGGAGGAATCACACATGGCCGAAAATGTCGGACATTTGAGCCCGCACGGTAATAGCGGCTTTTCCCAATCAATATAAAAAATGGCGTACGAAATTAAAAAGCTTTATATGAGAAGTGATGAAGTTACGGAAAATACAAGCACAATTAATACCATTTTTCCGTTTGCCAAAATCGAGCGTTATTCAAAAACATATCAGCGATATTTTAGTTAAAAAATCTACCGGAAAAGCGAATTCCATACCTTTTTTTCGAAAGGATGTCAATTTGCAATTTCAGCTCCGGTCAAAACACTATAAATCAGTGAAAAAAGAAGCGAAGAGAATATATTTGCTAGCAAATAATCAGAAATCTAAAGTCGCTTATGTAAGTTGCCAAAATCGAGTCAAAAAATGCAGATAGATCGCTATTTTCAGAATAAGAAACATCTTCAGCTTGTAAACGTGCCTTTGTTTTCGGCTGCTAAAAACCGTACAAAATGAAATAAGACCACGGGAAGGTCGACATGTCGCGCAGATTCACGTTCGTTGCATGAAGAAGAAGACAACAAAGTCTCGTTCTTAGCACCGTATTCTCGCACGCAAATCCGGCATATTTGGTATTATAAACAACGTGATTCTCGAGGAGATTCAAGAAAACTAACCCGTTCCATTTCAATGATAAAAAAAGAAGTAAAACTGCGATGTACAATACATGTAAACCGGAAGTTCGTGCCCTGAGTTCAACAAGCGATATCTCGGCCAAATGTGCCTCAAAAGGCATCGTTCGATAGCTTTCTTCGTGGACTTTGTCCGCCATTGCTCGTTTTGGCAATACTCTCAGCCAGCGGCATTCATTTGACCATAAACATATTTGTATTTCACCCCTCGATCTGTCCTAAAAATATGTGCCCGGAGGTCACTGCTCATATCAGCGGTTAAGGCCATTACCCGACGGCGTGAATGTAAGTCGCACGAAATGCGATGTCCGAAATTTCTGGCCATGCAAGAAAGCGAGTCCGAAGATGAATCCAACGCCGCATCAAGGGGTAATGTTTTGGTGGATGTTTTTAATTTCTCAATAGCAAACCTTGCAGACGTATCTGGAAAACAAAGAATTGGTCAATTGCAGTATCAGTTAGAAAGTTGGGATGATTGTAGCGATGTGGATAAAGAAACATTCGTGCATAAGGCTAAAGAGTCGTGCCAGTTGATACTGTATGTGATGTCATAGCGTCGCACGATGGAGAAATGTTGTTTCAAGCTGTCCAGCAAGAGAAAAAATTTGGGTGCGGCTACTGTCACTGGTCTGGAGGCTCTAGTGCGACTTATAGGAAAGCGCCATCTAAATTACTAAAAACCCCAATCCTTAGCATTTACGCAAACAGGTTTAGAGTAAAGGAGTTGAAGGCTATTCATCGACCTTTTGAAAACTTCAGTAATCGGCAAATCAAAAAAGCAAGAGCGCACTGTTGTTCTGAGGGCCCCGGTATCCCAATAACCAGGATACCACAACATCGAGTCCGATGAGACAAATGCCAGTTGGATCACTTTCTGGAATTTACCTCTCGCCGGCCTTACTTCTATCAGGATGTGGCCTTTGGAAGCCGAAAGCTTAAACTTGATAGTGGTGAAGAATTAGTAATGCCAAACATTGTACATACTGTTGCAAGATGTACCATCATCAACCAGTATCTTGATTTCTGTAAAGAAGAAAATTTTAGGCCTCCAAGTCGTGCCACTATGTGGAGAGTTCTTGAAGTTCAGAAGGTTTTCAAAGAAAATCTCTCATAGGTCTTGACAACACTGCTGCTGATTGCGTCAACGGTTTTGAAGCATTACACAAGATTTTAGACGAATTGGAAGAAGTAGGGGCCGACAAGGAATGGTGTACACAAATAGGAAAAATGCTGAAAGAGGCTAAACTATACTTGAAGACGACTTATCGAGGTCACTGCCAAGAGGAAAGCAGGTGTTCCGACCATTGTAGAACATTTGCCACGAGTGATCCGAATGACTCTGATTATCGTACAGACTGTAGCCATGACCATGATTTGTCATGACGCGACTGTGAGGCACTAAAGGAAGTTATTCAAGAAATCAAGTTTCCCATAGCTAAGCACTCTTCCAAGATAAATGATAAAGAGAAAGAAGACGATCTTCGATATGATGCAGTTACCGCTGAAGTAAAAGTCAAGGACTGGAAGGCACACATTATGCGGGCACATAATCAGGAACAGAGCAAGCAAACAAAATATTTTGCTTTCTTTACAGGGGAACGAAGTTTTTATAATATCAGACTGGGCAATGAAGTTTTTGCAAATGAAGTTTCGCGAAAAGCAGTCGGAGTGGTTTACGAAAAGCGGTATAAACTGGCACATATGCAGTGTCGTTGCCAGGAAAGGAAAGAAGCTAGAAGTCTCCTCTTATGCTTAACTGTTCAACAGTTGTAGCCAGGATTGGTTCACCGTACTTTCGATCCTCGAAAATCTCATGTCTGTCATCAAAAGAAGTGATCCACTCATCACAAAGGTCTATCTGAGATCAGACGAGGCTTGCTGCTATCACAACAGCAGCCTCTTAGCGTCTCTAAGAGACATTGGAGGTCGTCAAGGAATTGAAATTGTGAGGTATGATTATTCTGAGCCGCAGTATGGGAAAGACATGTGCGACAGGATACTGTGCCCGATGAAAGCCGCAGTTACACGTTATTGCAACGAAGGCCACCATATTGCCATGGCGCAAGATATGCAGATTGCCCTAAAAGAAAGGCCAGTTCGGGGAGTGACAGTATTTTTTTACATGACCGAGGAGAGGAGAACTCTTAAGATAAAGAAAATCCCTAACTACAGTTTTCTGCACAATTTTGATTTTACTCCTGATGGGCTTCGAATGTGGAAGGCTTGCAACATTGGAATTGGAAAGCTGATTTCACGAGATACTATTGTACTTTGCCCACAACAAGCTACCTGCCTCACAGAGGAAAAACCATTCTTTAGAATCTCAACCAGGGAAATGAATAGAACAACCACGCAACAAAGGCGAATTGACAAGGATAGTGACTCCTTTGAATGCCCTAATCCCCATGCTCAGAGGAATTCCACAGTCGTTCAGAGCTGGAAACTCATCTTAACGTGATTGCACACCACAGTCCAGTAGGGACAGTGCAAAAGAGCCTGTATGACCAATTGCGAATCGACTGGGTTCAGCGTTTTCAGAGCATTTCGCTGGATACAAAGAGACAGTCTCGCCCCGATAGTGAAGTTGAAATTGCAACCTCAACGGAAGGTAACCTACTGGACACTTCATAAGTCTAGAAGCGCACAAACGCGCTTCTCTGACAACTTCCGCGAGTATCTACAAAAAAAGTTTGACACTGGGAAAGAAACTGGGAGAAAGGAAGATCCCGCACGAGTAGCAAGCGACATGCGTAAGGCTCGCAATACAGATGGCACACGAACGTTTAGCAGAGCCGAATGGCTTTCGAAGGTTCAAATTTAGGCATTTTGCTGGCGAATTTCTGCTAAGAGAAAGCAATCAAGTTCGAAAGAATCCTCAAGAGATAACGATGACGATGATTTGGGCGATAATGATGCTGACAGTGAAGCTGTAGTGGCTGCAATAGCTGTCAAGCATCCACTGAGGTATGATGTTTATAACCTTTGCGAGATGGCATATAAAAACAAAATTTCATCGTTCAAATTAAAGATGCTCAGGGAAATTTGCAAACATTTTGAAATTTTATTTAACTCGAGAGACACTAAATCTGCGTTAGTTAAGAAACGGTCGGAAATGGTTCGAGAATGCTCTTATATGAGCGAGTAAGACTCATTGCCAGTAAGTATATAGGACAATATACTGCGGCCTCCTGGAAAAATAACCAGTTCATACTTTGGGCGACTTTTCTTTTCAATGTATTGATCAAGTGCAATTTTCTAGTAACTCAGCTGACAGCGTAGATAAACATTTGATCACCAAGAAGCCTACTGAGGTGCTCAGTTGTTTTCGTTGGCACCTTTAGGTTTAAATAAGAGAGGAATTTCCCTAGAATTTCACTGAAAAAAAAAATTAGTTACAAGTAGTTGGGAGCAGGTCAACTGATTTCATTTCCGCAGTTCATATATGATTCATTTCCTATATCATTCACACTCATTTCTTTCGCGGGAACACGTGGGCCCGCAGTTGACCTGCTCCCAACGTCAGTGGCTTCATAGCTCAGTTGGTCAGAGCATCGCACCGGTAATCGCGAGTTCACAGGTTCAAACCCCGTTGAGGTCCTGGATTTTTTTTCAGGCTTCTTTTCGCAATTGCATAAATTGCGTTCACAACTGCGAGGATCATTCTTCATTTGATTTCATTTCCGCAGTTCATATATGATTCATTTCATATATCATTCACACTCGTTTCTTTCGCGGGAACATATGAACCCACAATTGACCTGCTCCCAACGTCAGTGGCTTCATAGCTCAGTTGGTTAAAGCATCGCACCGGTAATCGCGAGGTCACGGGTTCAAACCCCGTTGAGGTCCTGAATTTTTTTCAGGCTTCTTTTCGCAATTGCATAAATTGCGTTCACAACTGCGAGGATCATTCTTCATTTGATATTTTTAGCTAGTTAGCTACGCTGAATGATCGTGGCCTAGTAGTCATCTTCACCGCTTGTGATGTACATGTTCCGGGTTCGACTCCCGCTATCGCCGGCTTTTTTTTTTCCGTTCCTTTTTTCATCTTCTTTTTTAAATATTTGTTTTACAAGTGTTATAATTATTGTAACTTATAAATGGTTGAGCTGTAAGGCAATTTTCAAGCGATATATGTTGATAGTGGTATATGGATAAACACTGCAAAGAAACAGACACGAAACGATGAATGATGCCTGTTGTCACGTATCGGAAAACGTCGATTCACCTTTTGTCAAGTCTGAACCACTAATATGTTGAATGTTTGCAAGTTCAACAGCGATTGATTGATTGATTGACTGATTGATTGATTGATTGATTAATTAATTGATTGATCTTTAATTAACATTTCAACACATTTACAAACGTGACTGATCCGCAAATAGCACTAGCTAATCTAGGTGGATCCGTCATTTATATATAAAGAAAAAAGATTAAAATAAAGAAATAAGTAAGTAAAAAATATTAAAAAATTAAAGTCACTAAACTATTACAATATTACTATAAGATATACATTAGATTACTACATTACGCTAACTGATTTACTACATTACGCTAACTGGCAGAGACAATTTTCATGTTGTTACAAGTTAAAAAAAAGAAAGAAAGAAATAGTACAAGCAAAGCAGACTGGAAAGTAGAGAAGGGAAAATTGTGGTATACGTCTGTAAGCGAAGTATATAGCTATAAGGCACAATAATTACCGCTATTGAGTTTCAATATTAGAAAATGGGCGTCAACTTATGAATTTTTCTTTTAAATGCTCTTTTCGTGAGCTTACGCCAGACGGGGTGTAGAAAGCTTTTAACATGACCAAACTTAACTCCAGATTTTTTCAATTAGACTGCCGTGTTTCCCCATGGCCGCTTCATACTAAACTAATTTTAAGCGGTGGTACATTTTGTTTAATAACTCAAGTACGGGACATCACACACCCCTGCGACTTTGACAGGTAGTTTATTTACTATTTTTCCACAATAGCTCAATTTATGGACATTAGTTTTTGAATGATAAGCAATTTTAGTTTTACTTACGTGACGTGAAACTGACCGCAGAAACCTTACTCTCTTTCTTATGTTTCAAATGACGTATTTCTAAACAGATTATTTTTCTCCCACATTTCACCGAGACTCCGTTATGATGAGATGTTGAGATGTTTTTATTTTTGCACTGTTTACATAGAATTTACATTGCATTAGTAGAAGTACGTTATAAAACAAAATCAGAATAAAGATAAGAAATTAACGAAATTAGGATGTGCGCAGTGACCAAAGTAGCAGATGCTTCCGGGTTGGTCACTGCCACGTTAAACTAACTGGCATAGACAATAAGCGTAATGAAAATAATTTTACCCAGAGTAAAGGTGCTAAATTAAACAAGTATAGGTGGATACATGAATCAAATGAAACAATAGAACAAAGAAACTAAAGTAAACTAAATCAATGTATTCTAGGAAACAGATTGCGAATTTAGCAGATATAGCTTGTATTGTTTGGAAAAGGGGTAATAATATAGTTTTTTTAGATGCAGTGGAAATAAAATAAATAAAAATAAATAAAAATCCTTCATCGTTTGATAAGCGTTTCCTTTATCAAACACTTAGCAGAAATATTTTTCGAAGCGAAAACAAGTTTGCTTAGTTTTTTTGCAATAAATACACTATTTTTACCTTATTAGCTATGCTGAACCTCAGTGGTCCAAAGGTCATTGTTACTGCCTCTGATGCAAACAACCCAGGTTTGACTTCTACTAGTGGCACCTATTGTGGGCTTTTTTTTTTTTCTTCGTCTCTCTTCTTCTTCTTCTTCTTTCTTCTTCTTCTTCTTCTTCTTCTTCTTCTTCTTCTTCTTCTTCTTCTTCTTTTATAAATATTTCTTACAAGTGTTATTATTATTTTTCTAAATGGTTGAGCTGTAACGCAATTTGTAATTTTAAAGGGATATATGTTAATCTGCTAGGGGTCTACGGATATACACTGCAAAGAAATAGACTCCAACACAAGCTAAGCGCAATACGTCCTATGTAAGAAAGACAGACTTCTCTCTATTCTTTTGTTTAGCGCTAAATTAGGGATACAACACCGTTTTTTTGCAAGCCCGAGTTTAGGTTAATTGTAGCCTCTTGTTTGAGTCAAGATTAGTATTTTTCTTTCCTTAATGATGTTTTTGTTATACTATGTGATAATCATTTGCACATTCACTTGCACCTTGGTATTTTATCACATGCATTTGCATTTTAATTGCATTATATAGCATTGTCACGCACGTATTTGATAGTATGTATTTATGTCTTGTATCGGCTTTATAAATTCAGTTTGGAACATGTTACCGAACGACAAACATTTTTACGTGTTATAAGTCATAAACATCTCTAATGAACTCAATCCAAGCATCAGATGTCGAGTTAGCGATGTAAAGCTCGTTAACTATTGAGGCCGTACTTTGTGCATTGTTGGCAATGATTTTCGAAAATGTGCATAATCTGTCGACCGGTTGTGCTATAAGTTTGCCGCAACATTTTTTAGTATTCCCATGCTTTTCCACCTTATTTTAGTTGACCTGAATAGACATATTGTACAGAAGATGTGGGACTTCTGCGCAGAGCCGAGATTAAAACTTTTCGCTAGAGGCGAAGTAGTTGTCAAACAAAACTATAATTTTCAATTCAAACAACTGTTGAAACATCAGAAAATGGGTGCTTTACACTTATTAAGGATTGATCTTAGCATGCGAGACGAGCAAAGTTCATGAAACAAGAATATTGCGAAACGACGAGCTCGGCAATCTGTGCTATTTTTGATTATTGCTACTGCGCCTTAGCTGGCTAACGCGATTTTAGTTCCCCAAAAATTTATTTTGCAATATTTGCAAAAACTAAGGTGGTCTCGATTACCTTTAGACTAAGATAGATTCACGGGCAAAGTTTGAAGGAAATCGATATTTTGACCCGAAATGCAGCGGACCGCTTTTACAGAGAGTGCCTCTGAATGTCCTAGCTACCCACTTGTTCAGTCAAAGATCAACTTCATTCCTATAAGAACTTAGCTGGTTGTTGATGTCCCTTGCCTCTGCAGCCTTCAAGTTGTTTCCTCATAACTTTGTATTGTGTTGTTCGGTTTATCTACAAGCTCTCTCCTGAATGAGCTCGTTATTGAAACTTAAGGGTAGCATTTAATGACTTAAATGGGGGATGGGTGATCTAATAATGATTCTGTTGGCCCCTTTATGAAAAAGAAACTTTTGGCGTTTTAAGGTTTTTGAACGTTAACTACCTATCTGCGATGATCATTCACGTCTTCATTGGACACGGACTCTTGCTCATCTACTATATGTTATTAAGTTTGACTTGGTATTTATTGTTCTCTAATCTTCTGCATCAGCCACCTCAGGGGCAGAAGGAAGAAAAGCGCTGCTGAAGGAGATTGAGTTGGGAAAACAACTTGAAGAAAACTCTCAACCTAACATCATCACGTTCATTGGTTGCGTTACAACACGAAGTAAGTTTTTTCTGTAGCAGGTCGTCGTCATCGTCGTCTTCTTCTTCTCCTTCTTCTTCTTCTTCTTCTTCTTCTTCTTCTTCTTCTCCTCCTCCTCCTCCTCCTCCTCCTCCTCCTCCTCCTTGTGGGAGTTGTGGAGAAAACTCGAATTCCCTTAAATTCCACGTCCCCTTATTAACCCATTGCTGGCTGACACCATCTTAAAATACGACATGTCTTTCTCGATGCTAAAGACTAACGCATCAATAAATTGACCAAAACGAGGCTCCAGAAAAAGTTTCAAAGGCGCATCCTGGAATGTCCTTTTGGAGGGAGTTTCGTTGTTCTTCCCAACGATTTTGTGAACTTTCTCTTTTCGTCTTCTTGGGGCGGGGGGCATCCAGACTGTTAGCTACGCAAGACGTTTTGACAAGAAAGGGTCAGTCGATCCAACAGTTTACTCCTTCAAATGATGGGCTATTTAGCCCAGTTTGGAGTTCGCCATAACGGCTGAATAAAAGTACTGAGTTTGATCATTGATTAATCTTTAATTAAAATTTCAACACGTTTACAAACATAACTGATCCGCAAATAGCACTAGCTAATCTAGGCGGATCAGTCATTTATATATAAGGAAAAAATAAATAAGTAAAATAACCTAAAATAAATCAAAAAGACACTAAATTATTACAATATTACTATAAGATATGCATTAGATTACCACATTACGCTAACTGATTTACCACATTACGCTAACTGGCAGAGACAATTTTCATGTAGTTTCAAGTTAAAGAAAAGGAAGAAAGAAATAGTACAAGCAAAGCAGACTGGAAAGTAGAGAAGGGAGAATTGTGGTATACGTCTGTAAGCGAAGTATATAGCTCTAAGGCACAATAATTACCCTATTGAGTTTCAATATTAGAAAATGGGCGTCAACATAATAGTCCTCAATCCTAAGTACAGTTAAAAGCAACTTATGAATTTTTCTTTTAAATGCTCTTTTCGTGAGCTTACGCCAGACGGGGTGTAGACAGTTCAATAACCTTGTACCAAACGCAGAGAAAGACTTGAGTTTCACATGCAAACTAGATTTTTGTACATAAAAATTATCTGCGGAAGAGAAACGCGTATTATATGCATGAACGTCAGATGAATGAATAAAAAGTTCACGAATGTTCCTAGGAGTAGAACTAGTAGAAACATGCATTATGGTGGAAACCGTTTCAAAGTAGAGCATATTAACAGGTAGGATGTTCGAAGCAATAAAAAGAGGAATGGCATGAGATCTTTTATTGGAAAAGAAAATCAGATGGAGGACACTGAGAACGCATTTGAACCGCCGACCGGTTAGCTCAGTGGTAGAGCACCGGACTAGCGTGCGGGAGGTCGCGGGTTCGGACCCCGCCCGGACCAACACTCAGGGTCTTTAAATAATTGAGGAGAAAGTGCTGCCTTTGTAAGGACATCTGCAAATGGTTAGACTTTCTGGTCTTCTCGGATAAGGACGATAAACCGTAGGCCCCGTCACACAACTCTTCATGATTGATTCTGTGGAACGTAAAAGAACCCACACACTGTTCGAGAAGAGTAGGGGACGTAGTTCCCGGTGTGGTGGTCTATCTCCTAAACCTGATGGTTAAATGCTCGGAGATATTAGCTGCACAAGCTACTCAAAAATCCGAGGGTAAATAAAGTAATGTGTGTGTGTGTGTGTGTGTGTGTGTGTGTGTGTGTGTGTGTGTGTGTGTGTGTGTGTGTGTGTGTGTGTGTGTGTGTGTGTGTGTGTGTGTGTGTGTTAGCCTCGACCTTAAGTAAAATATTCACAAATTCCAGCGAGAGGATGACCTGTTTACAGCGCTGTCTATTGTTTAATTTTCAAATTGTGACACCTTCCCGCCGGTATTTGTGAATATTTTGCTTTAGGTCGAGGCTAGCCCTGTATAAATGCGTTCTCAGTGCTTTTATTCAGCGGTCATGGCGAACTCGAAACTGGACTATTTAGACATTTTGACGCCTGGTACGTTGTCTCCTAGAGCATTTTCTAGACAACAAAATGTCAACACAGTACATACAAACTAAGGTATTAATCGTCTTCACATTATTTGTTTTGAAGCTGATAGCAAAATATTCTTCAGCTCTTGCATGACTTATTTTTAACTAACTTCGCCCTATTTCTAGAGGATGGACCGTTTCAACTATTCAGTAGCTTGCTTGGTTTTTGTTGTATGTGTGCTCACAGTTCACCCAATTCTGATCATGGAGTACTTGCCCTGTGGAGATTTGCTGGGCTATCTGAGAAAAAGCCGAGGAATTGAAGACAAGTATCATCGCGGAGAGGGTGAGCCTGTGGAGCTGGAAACGTATGACCTGGTGTCATTTGCCAGGCAGATTGCAAATGGGATGATATTCCTTGGATCAAGAGGGGTATGTGGAAATTAATAGGTCGACAGTTTAATAAAGCATTTGATTTTACCCTTTAAATCGATCACTATTAAAACTAGAGGCTATAATTAGCCTACACTTGGGCGTGCAAAAAGCCGAGAGAAAAAAGAGGAGTCTGTCCTCCTTACATCGGACGCATTGCGCTTTTCATGATGTTCCAGTCTATTTGTTTGTAACCTGTCAGCATACATCCCTTTAAAACTGCCGAATTACTTTACAGGTCATCCATTGATAACAATAATAATACTTCTAAGGAAAAACGAAACAAAACAAACAAAGCAATGAAAAAAGAGAAGCAAAAAAAAATAATAAAATAAAAAAGAAACATCAACAACAAAAACAAAATGAAAAAACCACGGAGAAGTTGCCACCACTATTGCTTGGCCCTGGGACCACCTGCTTAAGAAACAGTTACACTGACAACTACACCATAGATGATCAGCATAGCTAATAGGGAGAAACTAGTTTATGTATTAAAAAAATGACTAATCACATTGTTTAAATCACAATTTCTCAGTTCTCAGCGTTTGAGAATGAAAACGCTTATCGAACGGTGTAGGATTCGAGATGTGGTCACAGAAACCTCCAAAATAACTCATCGAGGAATCTCTTGCAGAAAAACAATGAAAGAAAGCGAATTTGAGCTTGAAAATATGTTTCATGCAGAGTTGCATGCAAGGTCAACCGGAAGTGAGCTTTGTCGATGAAACACTTGCGGGTCTACCTCGAACAGCGTGTGCATTTGTTAGTGTAACTCCTGTACTTTTCTTTTGCCATGTAATTACTTTGTAAATAGTATAAAATGAACTGAACTGAACTGAGCGTAAGTTTTCCACAGCTGTAGACATGTTGATCCTTCGAAGCTTCGACTCACGTGAGAAAAGACAGGAAAAACTGCAAGCTCAACAAAAAGCTCGAATCCGAAGATAGTTTTTTTCGGTGCCTGATCGTTAGCGCTTGGTAGAAACGCCGGAAGTGAGCTTTGTGGATGCAAAAAAAAACAAAACAAAACAAAAAGAAGAAGAAGAAGAAGAACAAAGCCGGTTTAGAACTCGGGCGTTTCACGGCCCGAGCAAATAAAGTTGTTTTACTAGAGCCCAAGAAGCTCACATTTATAAGCCCTAAGTTCTCATCAATGTTCTTCTAATAACTGACTTGTTTTTGCTGTGTCCTTCAAGGCACATTCCGTGAACCAAATTTATAAGTTAACTTAAATTGAATCATTAATAAATAACCTAAATTAAAGGTGTGATCGCCTCAGTTATGATGACAAAAAAATATATAACTATTTATGCATGCAGTAAGCTTCCCCTGGAAATACTCAGTTATTCATCTCAGTTTACAAATTTATACGATCGACTGGTAATTTGCCTGATTGGATGATTAAATAATAATTTCTTATCAAGCTTAAGAAATCTTTCAATTCATAGAAAATTCTTACTTTATATCTGTTATGTCTAGCATATGATATGGTTTTCCCCCAGACCAAAATCGATCTGGATACCCCTAGGATTTGAGAGAGCATAACGCGAATATAGTGTTAATTCACTGTTATCTGGAAACAAGTAATTAACAAGCTGTTATCTCGGTAAGATGCTAACACACAGAATGGTCCGCCTTAAAGGTCTTAAAGGCTTTTTCTAAAAAAACTCGATTTGTTATAATCTGACCATTTTTAGATCATTCATCGAGACTTGGCAGCAAGAAATGTTCTACTGGACCGAAACTGTGTTTGTAAAATCACTGATTTTGGTTTGGCCTACCGAAACTTTAAGTATGGCCACGGTAATGCCAAAAAGGTAGGCTGTTTTTATTGGGTTTTGTTTGCTTGTTTGTTTGTTTGTTTGTTTGCAAACCAAGTAAGTCATCCCATTTTAAATTTTAATGGAATAATATAAACATGGTATTTGGTAAATACTAAACGTTCATTCATTCATTCATTAATTCATTCGTTCGTTCGTTCGTTCGCTAATCATTCCCTTCAAAAGACCACTTCCTCTACTGCTGTCAAAATGGTGCCACCACCACTACCACTACCACTACCACAGCCAATGCCACTGCCACTGCCATTACTACCACCCCTACTGTGCCACAACACCAGCCCAACTGCCACTACCACTAACAATTCTACTGCCACTTTACCACTATCAACTACCACAACCATTACTAGTACCACTACTAAGTATCACTATCACAACCACTGTGTTGCCAAGGGTACCATGATATCCGATGAGATTTCCATTCCATCGTTAAGAGAGTGGACAATTGCTTCCAGGCCTTAAGTGATCACGACAAGGTTAAATATACATTGAAAACTGGGAATCAAAATGCATGCAAAATTATAGAGAAATATATTTACTTAATGCTTCAAAAAAGAAAAGAGATCCTCAACTGTCGTTAAATGATAAATTAATTTATTATTGTGAATTGTAAAATTAACACTCCTTTTTGTTATTTTAAGTTTTTAAAATTTTAGACTCTTTATTGTAAAGAGACCAATACCTTCCCTGTGAGAGTACGGCACAATAAAGATATACTGTTACTATTACTGTCACTCCTACTATCACTACCACTACCACTACCACTACCACTACCACTACCACTACCACTACCACTACCACTACCACTACCACTGCCACTACCACTGCCACTACCACTACCACTGCCACTGTCACAGCCACTACCACTACCACTACCACTGCCACTACCACTGCTACTGCCACTACCACTACCACTGCCACTGCTACTGCCACAGCCACTACCACTACCACTACCACTGCCACAGCCACTACCACTACCACTACTACTACCACTACCACTACCACTACCAGTACCACTGCCACTACCACTACCACTGCAACTACACTACCACTGCCACTGCTACAGCCACTACCACTACCACTACCAGTACCACCACCACTGCCACTACCACTGCAACTACACTACCACTGCCACTGCTACAGCCACTACCACTACCACTACCAGTACCACTGCCACTACCACTGCCACTACCACTGCCACTGCCACTGCTACTACCACTGCCACTGCTACTGCCACAGCCACTACCACTACCACTGCCACAGCCACTACCACTACCACTACTACTACCACTACCTCTGCCACTACCACTGTCACTACCACTGCCACTGCCACTGCCACTACCACTACCACTATCACTACCACTTCCATTACCACTGTAAGACTAAAGTGACAAAAAAATCATTTTTATTGAATAATTTATCATACACAATTCACAATGTCCACTTTGTTAGTACGGATATTGATTAATTACTTTGTTAACTTAAGCCGCTGTTGAAGAAGTGCACTGTTTTCTGACAATTCTTGTTGTGTCAACTTGGTGTAAATGCCAATGACTACAGTTTCCCATCCTAAGCACAACCTTTTTTAACACTGGTTACGTTTTCAGGGCCGCATCCCAGTGAAATGGACGGCACCTGAAATACTGTACGGAAATCCTGCTGCGCTCTCAAGCCAAAGTGATGTGTAAGTAAAACCATAAATTATAACATTAAATGAGCCCAGTCACTGGCCATTCAGAAAAACAATCAAAAATAAGTTTCAGCGGGAGGATTAACGCAATTAATGCACCTTATTGGTCTGTTTTAGCTGGGCCAGTAGAACAAAATTCAGAAGTAAAAGTGATCTTAAACATAATTGCTGTGAATTGCGATTGGGTGGTTTCAGGTTGCTATACCTTTCACCGACAGGAGAGATCAAGGCACCATACGGGTGCGTATCACAGTGAATAGTACAACAAAGGAAACACATTTCTGATTGCTTTTGTTGGAATGAGCACATTTAATGATATCTGCCAGTGATTCGAAACTTGTGAACCAACCAAAACCATAATAAAAATTACCTTTTTTATTTGTTTTAATTTTGTTTTTCATTTTTCAAGATATCTTATTTTCAATATTTGGCCACTTTTTTCTGATGCTCTACACTCACACTGTATTGTTTTCATTTGGTTTTCGTATGTTATAATGGCCCTAGTAAAATTACTGTCTGACAATTATATTTATTTGTCTAATCAATATAGATGGTCCTACGGAATTGTTCTCTACGAGATATTTACCATCGGTTAGTAGTTCTTCCTTTATTACTAAAAATAGAGAAAGTCAATATTGTACGCTATAAACAGAATTCTTACCTAATGTAAGCATTAAATCCCTAATAAATTAGTAGCGAAGGTAAATACGGGTAGCTCATGAGCGAGTAATGAATTAAAGGGACAGATAAGAATACACGAATCGGAGAAGTGAACTTAGGTGCCTTGTCGTCAGCATTCAACACTGGAGGTTTTGAAGCACATTAACATTTGTATAGTCAGTTTGAAAAGGCGAATTTTAATTACGGCACGGTATTGGGTGTTAAGAATCAGTAATGACAGCACGTGGCGATGACCAAAAAATGTTGCGGGCCTCGTGCCAGTAGACTTGCATTCTTTTCCTATTGTAAATAGAGCAAGTTGTTAATTTCGGGGAGGTACAAAAATATTAATGACCTTTACTCGGGCGGCAATGCTTACAGATGATGTACCGACACGCATTACACATAACCTCTGAAGCGTGATATTCAAGAAAGCGCGTTGGATACGAGATGATAAATAGCTAACGAGTTGGCTTTAATAATCCTGTATCCAACAAGCGCGAATAAAAAAATTGTTTCATTACACACAAAAATAAAAACAATATGCATAGCTAGATCTTGTTTATTCATTTTGCAAGGAAAGAGGAGAAGACGATTTAGTTATTAACATATGTTGGTGCAGTGGCTGATATCTGGAGGCCACTAAACCGATTATAAATCTGCAATTGAATACTTAACAGGGGGTATTCCATACCCGGGCTGGACAGAAGGCAAAACAATTGCAGAAATAAAAAACGGCTACCGCATGCCAAAACCTCCCCACATCGACGACACCCTGTAAGTTCTTGCTCTTTTCTACGACCGCCTTGAAAATGACAGTGAGCCACCATTTCTGATCGTTTCACTTTCCCCTTCCCTGTCCAATAATGAAGGCTCCATACTCGAGCTACCGTGAAACTCAATTTTTAATATCTTTGAAATCGAAAAAGTTGCCGATATATAAAAAAAGATTAAGAAACGCATTCAACTATTTTCCAGGACTGGTAAAAAAAAAAGGTAAAGAAACTTTATTTATACATGGTTACGATTTAAAGCTGCAAGCTCGTGGGGCCGTGTTGAGGAGACTGGAAAACCGGAGTACCCGGAGAAAAACCTCTCGGAGCAAAGTAGAGAACCAACAAACTCAGCCCACTTGTGACACCGAGTCCGGGAATAAGAACCCGGGACACATTAGTGCATTGGTGGAAGGCGAGTGCTCTCACCACTGCGCCAACCCTACTCCCCCCATCCATGTGATACATGGATACTTTTCTTGCATGTACACCATGATCCTTACCTTATGCAAGACAAGATCCATAACACAACTCATCTGTTAGACCTGAACATACTGGAAAGGAAGGAGCAAAGGTGGTGAGGGTTTCTCATTGGATGGTGTTAGTGTACCACTTGCACATATTTGCCTTCAGGTTGCTGGTCGCCGTTACCGTTACTTAAGCTTGTCGTTACTATTTTACGCCTTGCGCCATTCTATTCTAGGCGAATAATTCCGGGAACTATAACCTTACTGAATAATGATGTTTAAATTGTGTTTTTTAGGTACAGTGTTATGACGAGGTGCTGGCATGAAATTCCTGAATTCCGCCCCCCATTTGTTCAACTTCGCAAAAGAATGATGCAGTATATCGAAGAAGAGGTTTGTTCTAAAACCGCAGTTGTATAAATAGAGCGATCGATCCTGCATTTATTCATTTATTTGTTTGTTGGTTAAGGTTCTCAATGTTGCGTCCATTCACGTGTATTGTTATTGTTAAAGCGAAGGTTCATCAGTGCATTAAAGGATTCAAAGTGCCCCAGGTCTACCAAGGGAGAATATTCGAATTTAAAAACGTAACCGTAATTCTCGGAAAACGTTCTTTAGAAACTTTTTAATAAGATGCAAAGAATTCGTTTTGCTCATATGGCTTGAATTGAATTTACCTAGTTTATGGCAATTCTGACTGCTTAGAAATCCCTGGCCTTGTTAGCTGGCCAGAGATAAAATTACTTGTTATGGGCTTGTTTTCAAAAGGCTTTTCATTAGAGAAAATTTTGCTCTTTTCATATACTTGGACATGACGATCAAAGTAGCGAAAAACAAGCTTGAGGCGCTATGCATGTGGCCTAGAACAGCTAACCACATGTGCTATTTTGTTGGGAGTGTATGGGTTGGAGTTTTCTTTTGTTCTTGTTTATAGTAATGTATGTTAATGAGTACAAAGGAAAGAAAAATATAAATTGAACCAAAAAGGATAAAATGAACCACAACACATATGTCTGTAATTCATTGCCATTAGCTTTTTCTTGTGCCAGTCATGTCCAAGTTCATTGTTTTGATTTTAGTTATACACTGGCTTAGTGGATATGTCAAAGTACAGTGGAGCCCAATATTCCAAAGTTGAAGATGAAGGAGCAGAGGTTGGTGTAAAAGACGAGCCAGCTACGGACAAACCAAAGAAGAAACAGTCAGCTAAAAGAAAGTGGAAGAGTGTTCGAGGAGAAGCTGGCGCAAAACCAAAGAAGAATCCGTTGCCTGGAAGGAAGTGGCGCAGTGTTCGAGAAGAGGCTGGCGCAAAAGACGAACCACTCATGGGTGAACCAAAGAAGAAACGGTCAGCTGAAAGGAAGTGGCAGGGTGTTCGAGAAGAGGCTGCCGCAAAAGACGAACCCGTCATGGATGAACCAAAGAAGAAACCATCAGCTGAAAGGAAGTGCAAGAGTGTTCGAGCAGAAGCTGGCGCAAAGGACGAACCCGTCATAGATGAACCAAAGAAGAAACCGTCAGCTGAAAGGAAGTGGTAGAGTGTTCGAGAAGAGGCTGGCGCAAAAGACGAACCCATCATGGATGAACCAAAGAAGAAACGGTCAGCTGAAAGGAAGTGGCAGAGTGTTCGAGAAGAGGCTGGCGCAAAAGACGAACCCATCATGGATGAACCAAAGAAGAAACGGTCAGCTGAAAGGAAGTGGAAGAGTGTTCGAGCAGTGGCTGGCACGAAAGAAGAACCAGTCATGGATGAACAAAACAAGAAACCTTCAGCTGAAAGGAAGTGGAAGAGTGTTCGCAATTACAGCATTTGAAACACTTTCAGGGTCAGAGGAATAGTTCATAATTGTTTAGCAAGTCCATAAATGAATATTGCTAATTAAAGATACTGAAACTAATGGATAAATCAGGGAAGGCAAGCTGTGGCAGCTGTCAGTAGAAAGTGGGCATCTGTTCAAGAGTATAGAACTATTATATACCTCTCAAGGCTAAAAAGAGTTCTTTGTAATTCTCCCGAAGCCCATAGATTATGATTACAGATATCAAAGCTCATGCATAAGTCAGGTAAATCCGCTTGAAGCAGCCAGCAATAGAAAGTGGACAAATGGTCGAAAGAAGAACAATTTAATATGTAACTTTAAAAGACCCAGAAGAATTGTTTGTAATTCCCCCGGAGGTATATCGGCTGTAGATTGTGGTTAAAATATTCAGGGAAAGCCGCCTTTAACTGTTTGGAGAAGATCTAAAAAGTAGAAAAATATTCAAAAGTAGAGAACTAAAATCAAAAGAGTTACTTCTGATTCCTTCGAAGGTAGACAAACAAATTATGCATGGTTAAGTTCCTCAGGAGGTAGATATATAATCATTAAATCAATTGAAGCTAATGGATAGCCGAGGCAAAGCTACGAGAAGTTGCTAGCAGTAGAAAGTCAGCAAATGTTCGAAAGTAGAGCAATTATAGAACTTACAAACTCCAAAGGAGTTGTTTGTTATTCCTCTGGCGATAGATAAATAGATTATGGTTAAAGATATCTAGGCTGGTGGATATGCTAGACAAATCCACCTGAAGTTAGCTGGCAGCAATAGAAAGTGGACAAATGTTGTATAACTTACAAGCCCCAAAAGAGTTGTTATGGTTGAAGATATCTAGGCTAGTGGATATGTTAGTCAAGACCACCTGTAGGTGGTAGCTGTAGAGTGGTCAAATGTTCTATAACTTACAAGGCCCGAAAGAGCTGTTATTATTTTCTCAGGGGGAAGATATAGAGTATGTCTAGTGTGTACGTTTTAGTTTTTGGTTGTATATTTGGAATAAAGTGTATATGCTTAAAGATACTGATCGCTTGTAGGTAAGTGAGACCGTGAAGCTACTGGTAGCTGATAAAGCGGTTTTCAATTGAGCATCGAATGTAAATCCTCAGTTTTGCTTTAGCTTCGCATTTCTTTGCTGTGTGATTGGCCGCAAAACTCGTGCAATTTTTTTAAACCAATGAGATGCAAAACCAAAACCAATGAAGACCTAACGCACGCATTTTCTCGCGCTTTGCGCCGGCTTCATGAAATTGCTTCGTATTCTGATTGGCTCATTGCGATGTGTGTGTCTGTTGTGATTGGTCAGAGTAATTGCTCTGGTTTTGGTTTAACGACACTCAACTGAAAAGCGCTCTAGCAGAAGGTTGGAAACAATTCGAAATTAGAACATTTAGATAAAGAGCTAAAGCATAAAGAGTATTTTTGTAATTCCTCAGGCGGTTAAGATATAGATTGGGGGTTAAAGTGATATTTCAGCAAAGGCTAAGTCAGGCAAAACTGCCTCCTAGTGTAGTTGCTAGCATTAGTAAAGGGGACAAATATTAAAAATTAGAACAATTATATAGCTTACAAGGCGTAAAAGAGATGTTGCTGATTCCTCAGGATATGCGAGATTAAGCTGGTCGTAGTAACTAGCGATAGAAAAGTGGGATAGCATTCGAAATTTGAACGGTTAGAACACATAAAAGACCAAAAAGGGTAATCTTTCACTTCCTACAAAGAAAATATATAATCATGCAAAGGTTAGAAGCATTAAAATCAGCAGTAATTAGTTAATAACGCAACCGGCCAATCACGTCAAGCCTAAGAACGCACCAAAACAATGAGATCTTAATACACCAAAATACTTCCGGCACATGGCGGCAAACGAGCATTACTAGTTCACGTGCATTCAGTTTGTTGTCAGAGGTGATTGATGACAACAAGGGCAGTATTGATCTGATACTGATCAGCTGGAATTTATTCACTAGTTCACGTGCATTCAGTTTGTTGTTAGAGGTTATTGGTGAGAACAAGGGCAGTATTGATCTGATACTGATCAACTGGAATTTATTCACAGAGCGAAAAGCGCGTACTCTACAGCCCTTCATGGTAGCACAAGGCCGCCATTAGCTCACACAAGTTTAATGGTGCCGTGTTACAAATATTCCAATTGTAGGCAAGTGACATTTCATTCTACTGGTGTAATCCAGAAGTAAGGCCAAGAATAGGAAGTAAAATCGTCACGAATTTCAACACTAGTTTCAGTTTATTTGCCATTTTTCTTACTTCTAGTTACAAAATAGATATATATTAAAATACAAAAGAAAAATTAATAAGAAAAGAAAGAAGCATATGGCGAGGATGCCCATAGAGAAACAATCGGGGCTTATACGAGCTACAGGCTCCTCAAAAAAAATACAACTTTGAAACAAAAAAAATTTATAGGCGTAGCGTATTTCATTCAAGTTCCAGAAAAAGATAAAAAGCAAGTAGTATAACCCATTGACTACCAGCCGTTTTTACGTTTTCGGAGTGATTTTCCATCTATAAACGATCCATAGCATTTCGTGACTCTTTATTTAAAACTACCATGGAAAAGTCGGGTGCTGTCCTAAGGCACTGGAGGCTCAAGGTTTCTGAAAACGTCATCCTCACGTAGATATTTTTTCAACCGTGGAGCCACAACAACGGCCCAAGTTCGGTTTCCTTGTGATTTTTGCTAAGTTTACAGCCCTTTTTCATCTTTAGTGGCTGCCTGGTGAGCATCATTAAGCGTGACGGTAGCTAAGAGTCCACTTTCTCAAAGAAACGAGCAAGGTGATGTACTTTGTTGTCGAATTTGGCTTGTTACTCGACGAACTGGGAATTTGGCGGGTCGGAGCGTGCAATGCGGTCGAGACGTTGAAAATGGCAGAAAGGCCCGAATGCACTGGAACACAAGGCTGCGTCTACGCTCGGGAGAAGAATATGAACAAAAAAAGTCATTTCTAAGCTAGAACAAGGACTGAATTTTGTTATGATGGTTCAACTTTGGTTTTTTGACGATAATTTCTTGAAAAAACATAAAGGTAAATAGGGGCATTTTCGTCGTTTCTCTTTGACGTTAAAAAAGGTCAGTTTCGTTCTTGTCTAAGCTCAAAAGGCCATATTTGGTCAAAATCGCTACGTTTATTGGATATCCAAATTTAAAGGACATTCCTGACCGAAATAGGAAATAGGAGACGTCTGCACACAGGCTACGTCCCTGCAGAGCATTTCTATTCCGGATTAGTATATATTTACTAGTGTTCTATCACGAATGCCTTTCTCTGATTGGCTACGCTACTGGCTATCAATGCCGTGATAGATAGTGGCCAACAGTTGTCAACAAAATGGCGGCCGCTTCATCGCGGTTTCTAAGTGTATGCGAGGAGGATTTAGATAATTTACTTGTTTAGTTTGAAACGTCTAGTAGATTTATACTAAAACAATCAGATTATTCGCTCTCGATTTCTATGCGTGATATCTGATTCGGGCTGTTCCCTTATCAGCTATCACGCGATAGAAATCTCCAGCTCATAGTCTAATTGTTAAATAGTGGAACAGAGAATTAACTCTGAAGTGTAAATTAAAGTGCTACTTGAACCCATGAATAACCCACTGGGCGTTAGCCCTAGTAAAGGGAAACAGGGAACCACACGAGGCAAAGAAAAAATCTTTTGACCTCGGTGGGAATCGAACCCACGACCTCCGGATTAGATCTACCGTTACTCTGCCGACTGAGCTACAAGGTCGCACAGAGAAAGTCGGGGACGATATTAGATGGTGAATCGCGGCAAAGAGGAGGTCGTGGGTTCGATTCCCACCGAGGTCAAAAGATTTTTTCTTTGCCTCGTGTGGTTCCCTGTTTCCCTTTACTAGGGCTAACGCCCAGTGGGTTATTCATGGGTTCAAGTAGCACTTTAATTTACACTTCAGAGTTAATTCTCTGTTCCACTATTTGTGTTCCTAGTGCTACGCGGCACAACATTCATATGTACCCTTACTTTCTCTTTGCCGCGATTCACCATCTAATATCGTCCCCGACTTTCTCTGTGCGACCTTGTAGCTCAGTCGGCAGAGTAACGGTAGATCTAATCCGGAGGTCGTGGGTTCGATTCCCACCGAGGTCAAAAGATTTTTTCTTTGCCTCGTGTGGTTCCCTGTTTCCCTTTACTAGGGCTAACGCCCAGTGGGTTATTCATGGGTTCAAGTAGCACTTTAATTTACACTTCAGAGTTAATTCTCTGTTCCACTATTTGTGTTCCTAGTGCTACGCGGCACAACATTCATATTTAATTGTTAAATAGTCCCAAGAGAGAGCGCCTAAGTTACAATAACTGATTCAAACATTGAGAGGCACTTCATGGGAATTTTTTTTTATTCGTATTGTTTGATTCGAACGATTTTTTTCATGTTAGGTGTCCTTTTTCGAACCCCCAGAAGCTGTGCTCGAGTAGCACCCAGTTGACCCTGGCGACTTACTTTTGCCTCTTGGTGACAAGGCAACCTTATTTCTTGCATAACTTATTACTATGCTGGGCACCCTGGATTTTAAAGGTTCAGAGTTTAGGGGCTCCAGAAAATTTTTTTAAGACAGCACAACCTTACCCCATTTTGGATACATATGTATATGTTATCCGTATAATCACACTAGAAATTATTATTCAACACAGACAAGTGTCACAATGTCCAAATATGGTTACTCAGTAAATTGTGCCTTGTTATCAATGTTTTGAATAACAAAACAATTGTCCAGTTTCGAGTTCCCCATGATCGCTGAATAAAAGCACTGAGAACGCATTTTTACAGGGTTATCCTCGACCTAAAGTACAATATTCACAAATACCGGCGGAAAGGTGCCACAGATTTTGAAAATTAAACAACAAACAGAGCTGTAAACAGGTCATCTTCTCGCTGGAATTTGTGAATATCTTACTTAAGGTGAAGGCTAACCCTGTACAAAAGCGTTCTCAGTTCTTTCAGCGGTCATGGCGAGCTCGAAACTAGATTATTACCCTGCTCAATCTTGCGGAATATCCTCTGATTTGAACCAACTCGGCCTCGTTAGCCTGCGTGGCAGACGGTGAAAGGGGAGGGAGACGGGAATCTCCTCCTCCTTTTTTTCTCCCCATCCCTCTCCCCATTCTACGCTTGCCAAGCAGGCTACGGCCTCGTCGGCTCAGAGTATTGGACAGTATTCCGCGCGATTTCGCGCGATAATTGTTAAAAATACGCAAATTGCAAGAAAGCATGAATTTTTCAGAGACAATCGAGTTTTGTTTCCTTTAGTAATTGGTTATTAAATATATCTCTTGGCGACTGAGTGAGTAATAAAGAAACTCGACTTTTATGACTTTTCTTTATTTATAATGCATATGATCATTTTTCTCCTAGAGTAATACTTAGCGATTTTAGCTTACGTACCTTAAGGTGGGGGTACACGTGAATTTGTGTGCAATTTTAAGGATTTTAATGGAGTAAAAATGTTTTGAAACACTTCCAGTTAGTTGACACCCCACAAGGGCACTGCAGGTTTCTGGGGAACTGTTTGGTGTCCGTCTACTAATTTCCAACTTCAAATCTCAATTTTAAACCTTCATTAAATCTTCGATATTTCCTACTTCCCTCAATTTAACTAATCCTTTGAGAAAACTAATCTCTTCCCAAATATACCCAAAAATCACCAAAAAATTTCACAGAGTATCTCACAACACAGGTTTGTGAAATGAACAGAGGGACTTTTGGTTGCTTGAAACACGAACGATTTATTAACATTGAATCCATGTTAAGCGACTTGAAAACGGTGTTCAGGCTTACCCCTCCCTTAACATTTAGATAACCACTATGTTCTGAACATTTTAGCCTGCAAAACAGTGGTTATTCTTTTTCGCTATTGTTCGTATTGTTCGGCGTACGAACTCGCGTGAGCTGTCAGCAGCGAAAAAATATGACAAAGGACTGGGGAGAGAAGCGTAAAGGGGCTCACAATTTCGGTGATTTGCATAAATAAGGCAAAGCGACTGCTTTTGGAATTAGCATAAAATAAATATTTTTTTCTGATTTGTAAAATGACCGATTATAGTTCCAGGCGGTTGAATTGATCATTTGTGAGTCCATTTGTCAGATCATCTGGCTCCAGTTGTTCAATGAGGGAAGGTACTAGATAACATCGACTTAAACACTGCGCGCATTTAGTGACCAGCGGTTTCAGTGAAAACATGGGTTTTGTGTGGGGTGCTCTTTCTCGCGGGCTCACAAACATGGTTTCGATCAACCCAGTATCCCCTCTGAATTTACTATTATCGTTAATTGTCAAGTTGCTCTGAATTTATGATTATAGTTAATTTAGAACACTAACAGTCTGAAAGGAATTCTGGGAAGTCAGCATTTCTATAGTAAAAGGACAATTATCGGTGTTCGGACAGGACTCGAACCTACGAATCTTCGCTTAATAATCCTCTCTTCTAACCACTAGACCACCACGTCGCTGGTTACACAAACCTCAATTTTTAAACAATTTTATTCATGCGCTTATTCTACATCCCTGTGGTAAGCATATAAAAATTACTCGCTAAAAAATAATTTTAGAAAGTGAATGGAAAGGGCCGATCACCAAACCTTAACTAAAAGCGAACCATTTAAAATCAGCGCTTAGGCCTAATCACTGTAGATCAGTGATATTCTATGCAAGACTCTGTTAAATATTTAGTTGTACAACTTCCCGTCGTCTTGTCCTTCAGTGGTCTAGTGGTAAGTGGCTGTTCCTGCTAGCGCCGGGTAGTTCCGGGTTCAAATCCAGTCCCATGTCCTGAGAAACAGTGTTCTAAATAAACGATAATCATAAATTCAAAGCAACTTGACAATAAACTCTAATCGTTAATTCAAAGAAGAGATCATGTTGTTTCGGTAGATGTTAATCTCGTACCCAGAGTCCTCAGGCTCTTTGGCCAGCGGTTAGTCGCCAGGAGAGACTCTGGGATAATGGGAAAAAAATTAAATTTTTTGATTGGCTGGCCCGTAACGGCTTCCATTGGTTAACCCCAGATTTTCATTATCCCAGAGTCTCTCCGGGCGTCCATCCGCTGACCAAACAGCCCGAGGACTCTGGGTACGAGATTGGATAGATGTTAAATAATGTTCAGTCTCCCTTTATCCAGCGGTTAAGACGCTACTGATCCAGTCCACAAAAAATAATGTACTTCAACTGATTAACAGTTGTCCACTTGAGGACTGAGCTGTATATCAAGGTATACATGTTGCACTTTAATTTCTGATCCTTGCCAGGTTTAATTTTTTTCTCCCTACAGTAATTAGTTTAAAACAACGGGAGTAAAAAAATAAATAAATGAAGCATAGAATTGAACCACAACATATACACAGCCCATATTTCTCGCAAGTAGAATTGTTTGTTAGGGAAACCCTATTTTCAAAAATTCCACTATCAGTCCACCGTTATCCACGATCATTTGTTCCCTCAAACTGATTGACAGACACTTTTGGTGGTTGACAGACAGACAGACATGTTTTTATTTGGAGTCTTATACAATATATAGTACATCGACTACGCAATCCAAACAACTAAAAGTTACAAAAAACAAAAATTGTTACTTAATTAATTATTAATTAAGTTGTTAATTGATTAATTCCTAGAGTATTTACTTTTTGCCGTCTTCCTCTATCCTTTTTTCAAAGCATTCGAATATATGTTTTGCTATTAGATTTTGTATTTGAGCATTTCCGCTAGGGGGGTTTATTAGAAACCTGAATATTTTATTAGGCGGCATTCTGCTTATTTTTATTCCACATTCTTTTTCCAAATAATTAAGTAGCGAACGTCTTTTTTCCTGGTAAGCAGGGCATATATTTAGAAAATGGTATTCATCCTCCATTTCTATTTTACAAATTGGGCAAATTCTTTCTGCAGGTTTCTTGAATGGTCTCGAATAACGTCCTGTCTCTATGGCTAATTTGTGGTTGCTAAGTCGCAGTTTTGTTAGAGCTATTCTGTGTCGTATATTGGTAACCTGATGTAGATAGTCTTCACATTTGTAATTGTCTATCGTTTTGAATAACCGGTAGGTTCTCATTTTGTTGCTTTGGTTAGCATCTTTTCTGATGTCGTTATTTATTTCACTTAGCCATCTTTGTAGTTCAATATCCTTAAGTCGTTGCCTGATCATGTTTACAATTCCTATGCCTGCATAGTGTGGTTTCATCCAGAGTTCTCCTAATCCTATCTGTTCCAACAAGTTTTTTATTTTTTTGCTTCAGAAAGTCTTATTTTCGTTCCATTTAATATCATTGTATGCTATTTGGGATAATTTATTTTCATTTTTGGTTAAGGTTAACCAGAACTTAAAGTTCCTACATTGGGCTTCAATTATCATTGGGAACCTTCCTGTCTCAGCCCTGCACGCATTGTTATTGCAGTATTTATTAACTCCCAGCAACCACTTTAGGAATTTATTTTGAACTAATTCTGCTGGATCCTTTTCTAATTTCCCATTGCAATCAATCCCCCACACTTCACTCGCATAAAAGAGTATGGGAGATATCAGTGCATCAAATAACTTCATCGTTAATTTTATATTTTCTCTGAAGTGGTCTCCCATCTCTTTTCGTAATTTATAGAGTGCTTTAAGTGCAACTTTCTTCAACTCTTGCCTAGCGAGATTAAAGTTTCCAAAAGGACTCATTATGAGTCCAAGATATTTATAGGATTTGACATTCTCCAGTTCATCAGCCCCATATCTGAACAAGTAATTGTTTAAAGACTTACCACAGTTATTAAAAATCATAATTTTCGTCTTGTCTAAATTTACACTTAAATCGGCATTTTTGCAAAAAGATTCCAGCTTATTAAGGTTTATTTGAAGGCTTTTTGCTGATCTAGAGAAGATCACTAGATCGTCCGCATATAAGAGACAATTGATAGACTTATCACCTAGCGTAATGTCGGTTGGACTCGCCGTATTTAGGAATTTTGGTAGATCACTCAGATAGAAATTAAAAAGAGTAGGTGACAACATGCAACCTTGCTTTACCCCGGCAAAACAGGGAAATGACTCGGTTAAATTGTTATCAATTTTAATTGCCGATTTATCATTTGAGTACATGGATATTAAAACGCCTAGGAAACGTCCTTGAATGCCTTCTTTTCTCAGTTTGTCGAATAGTTTTTGTCGGGGTATACAGTCAAAGGCTTTTCTAAAGTCGACGAAGCATGAAAAGAGTAAATTTCGGTGCTTCTGTGGTTTAGATTTCACGTACTTGTCAATAAGCATTTTTAATGTGAAGATGCTATCAACTGTGCCATGCATTTTTCTGAAACCACCTTGTTCAGCTTTCAAAATTCCTTTTTGAACCATGAAGTCGTACAGTCGATTGTTAAGTATTGATGTAAAGAGCTTGCCTAGCGCAGAAAGCAAAGTGATATCTCGGTACTAGAATTTTCGACTTTGGATCGATCATCCTTTTTGTGAATAGGTACAATGAGGCCAAAACTCCAAAGAGTAGGGTATTTGCCAGTATCTAAGATTCGATTAAATAAGTTTATTAAATGCCCTTTAATGTCGTCCTTTCCGATTTTTATTACTTCATTTAATATATTATCGATACCTGGAGATTTGTTTGCCTTCAGTTTGGTAATTGCAGCTTCAAGCTCTTCATCAGTTATTGGATAATCAAGTGGGCCTTCCACTCTTTCGTTGCTTTGGGTTTCCATATTCGTCTCCGGATTTAGTATATTATTTAAAGGGGTCGCATTCTGTTGCTTAAAGTATTTATAAAACTGTTCCGTACTCACTGTTTCAGCTCCATGTGTTTTTCTTTTTCCTAAACTAAAGATTTGTCCGATTTGTCGCCAGGTCTCTTTGGAGTTCTTCATATCGATATTAGACATGCCTTTGCTGATATACTCCCGTTTCTTCCGTCTACAAGTTTGTTTGAACCTCTTCTTTTTGTCGCGCAATAGTTGTCTAAGTTCTGAATTATTAACGTTTTTAGAAATTTTCTTCCCGAGGGATTGCAAGTTTTCTTTTTCTGTTTCGCATTCCTGATCAAACCATTTGTTTTGTGATTTGCATTTAATTTTGCTGCCTCTTGCTTTCAATCCAGCTTCTTTGCATGCTTCCACCAAAGTTTCACTTATTAATTCAGACGCAGTATCGATGTTATCATGTTTTACGGCTGCTTTTAACCTGGATTGAACTGTTTGCGATTTGAGACCATCCTTAAGTCTGTCCTTAGACTTGATATTCCAGAAAAGCCTATTATATTCGGTTAGGATGAGTTCGGCTGATGTTTCAAGCGAGTCTCGGTTAACAAAGTTAGCTTTTATCGCGAATGATAGGTGACAGTGATCCGATAAATGTGGCATTAGTGGATTAACAATAAGATATTGCACATTCCTTAGCATACTTTTTGATCCTATGACATAATCAACAACACTGCTACCGTTATAATGAAAGCAGGTCTTTTTACCTTCCAGGTCACCAACAATTCTTCCATTAAAGATTCGTAAATTTAACGCTGTGCATGTTTCTAACAAATTTCTCCCCCTAGCGTTCACGGTACCTGAATCTTGTGACCGTCTTACGCATTGTTCGTCATTCTCATAGTCCTCAGGGACATTCAGGAAAGTGCTGTCATCCTCCAAGACCGTTTCCTGAATGTCACCCGTTCGTGCATTATAATCACCCTGAACAATTATGTCACCCTTTTGTGAAAGTAAAAACATTTCTTCTTCTAATTCCCCAATTAAATCTTCGCTGCTATTTCTTTCATAATTCGGTGGGCTTAAATAAACTGTTCCTAGGTATATATCTTTTTGAAAGTTAAAGTAAGTTTTATCAAGTTTACACCATATTATGTTCTTGTTTTCAGACGGGATGTAGCTGACTCCTTTAGCGAGATTTTGATTTATATATACAGATAGTCCTCCGGAAGATCGGTTTCCCGATTGATTCCTACACTTAATAAAATGTTTAAATTTACTTATATTCATCTCTGATTCATAAGTTGCATGTGTTTCAACAAGTGCAAAAATGTCATGCTTGTTAATTACGCCTAAGAAATCGTCTGTTTTTAGTTTATTTCCTAGAATGCTACTGTTAAAACCATTCAAATTCCAGAACCCTATTCGCACATGACGTGACACACGGAATGGGAAAAGAAAATGGAGAGGGATTACTTATCTCATCATTAGCATCTCGCTCTCTCTTAAATACTCTGCAATTAGGTTGAGAGCTTGTAATGGTTGATTATTGTGATAGGTCCTTCTTCGGCGTTCGTTGTAGGGCTGTTCTCTCTGAGGACCGACTGGGACGCGGGCCAAACCACGTCGATTCCTTGGCAAGCTTTCCAGGTTTCTGCCCCGGAGTCCTAGGTGATGTTTGATGTTCGTTACAAGTTTCTTTGTACCGATTTTGTTGTTCAGGTGAACGTCATCATAGAATACTTGCTCAATTAAGTTTCCGTAGTTGTCGCACGTTACTCTCTTATTGTCGATGAAAGTCACATCTAGATCCGTGCAAATGCTTTCGTATTTGCAGTTTATTTCATCAATAAGCTGGTTTTTACTGTTATCCCGTGGGACGTAGGTCACTCCTGAAATTGCTATCGTACTGTTCGGCCATCTATGCTTTAGATTGACGATGCAGCTTTCCATGTTTGTTCTTATTTCGTTTGCGGTCAGTTTGCCAACATCATTTATACCGGAATGGATTACAATGTAATCATAATCATTTCTTTCCTGCATGTGGTTGATGAACTGCCTAATTTCCCTCGTTCCCCCAGCGATTATCTGTTTGTTTACATAACGATTCGGGGCAAACTTACGTTGCTGTATTCCTCTTATTATCGAATCCCCTAACAACAGCACCGGTCCCTTTGATAATTGCTCATTTGGGTTGGACACATGATTCTGATTTGAAGAAGATGTAAAAACAAGTTGATCGTCTGGCTGGGAGCTTGGTGGTTGCGTTCTTGCAGCAGAGGGACTTGAAGTAGTAGCAGATGATGGATTAGGTTGCGTGCTTGGTGGGTTAGATTCAACGATCGAGCGATTTTCCTCGACTAAAGTTTCATACCTGTTAGACGTAGCTACTGCGTACGTATACTCATTTGAGTCCGCTATTACCGTTGAAAGTTGTGGTGAAGAGTCTTGATGGCTTGTTTCTTGTTGCTGTGCGATGAGTGACTGCTCGGATATACACACTTGATTTTTTATCTCATTGAGTTGTTGTAAAATGTGCTTGATCGAGTCTTCAGTAGATGATGCTTTAGTTTTCAGTGTCTTTAGATCCGAAGACAGTTTGGAGGACAGATTTGCAATTTGCGTCGCTAATTTTTGCACCTCTTCACCGATTTCGTCCTTAACCGCTTGAATATGATTTTCGCAGGCTAGTTTTGGTTCTACCTCGGTGTAAAAACCTGTGGAACTCACGAATGACGTAAAACAAAGAAAACAAAACATTCTAAACAATGGCGTACAGCAAAACAATAGCTCATAAAACAAAGAAAACCTCGCCAGGTTTTTACACCGAGATACACCCCTAGTTTTACTTCTTTTGCTTGGTTTTTACACTTTTGTTCCAAATCTTTAAGCTCTATCGTGCATTCACTTATTTCTATGGAGTTAGCGGAAATATGGCTTTCAATCTTCTTGTTTAAGTCACGTTGTTCTTTGATGAAGGCCTCGAACTTTTCGTAACGGTCATCGTGATCACTTGTTGATTTCAAATTCAACACCGGTTCAGTAATCTTATCACTTCCACTGTTATACGTTAGTTCGATCAGAGTATCTCGAGATTTAGTTCCGTTTTCAGCAATATTCCGAAGCTTTTTGACGTAGTGATCCTTCTGTGAGCCTTGCACTTGTAAAGTTTTCGTGGAGGAATAGAAGTTAACGGTTACCGATTCAAACTTTAACACCTCTGTGCTACCGTTGGAGTTTACGTTCACTAAATTATTCTCATCTCCTCCTTCCAGTTCATTGATCCAGAAGTCTCGTAATGTGTTTACGTCACTGTTCCATTTAAATGGCATGTACTAAAACCCGAAACAACGAAACGAAACGACCGAAACGAAACCGCCGAAACCACCGAAACCACCGAAACGAAACCACCGAAACCACCGAAACAAGCGAAACGACTGAAACAAATAAAAATAAATAAATAAAAAAGTTAAAAAACAAAACAGCCTTGATCTCTGGCACGTTACTATGGCAGCCTGATCTCGTACCCAGATCCTGCTCTTTAGCCACATGTGTCCTTGTAATTCACAATCTCCTTCCCTACAATACAGTTTAAAGTAGCGATACTGACTGAGACGTTATCAGTGAATACTTCTTTCCCTAACTTTTCAATTATTTTCCTTTCTTTTCTTTTCCCATCTGCTTTGGCCGGTGCTCCGCCTTAAAAATACATAAAAAAAAATACGAAACCATTTTCTTTCTTAAAGTCCTAAATGTAAGATAATTCTGTCTTTTGCTGGCTCGTGGCTTCGTTTCGTTCGTTTCGCTTGTTTCGGTGGTTTCGGTGGTTTCGGCGGTTTCGTTTCGGTCGTTTCGTTTCGTTGTTTCGGGTTTTAGTACATGCCCATTTAAATTGGTTCTTTTGAGGGATAAAAACCAAATGTTGATTGATTGCTGGCGGAACAATAGCTGTCGCGGCCGCCATTACCATTACCCTCTCCCCCCCCCCCCACCCCACCCACCCCCCCCCCCAAATTATTTCGCTTAACCTTAAATCCCAGTCGTCCATAAAAAGCAAAACTTTGGGAAGTTTATGGCTGTCAACACCTAGATACCTTTGACGAGGACTATTGACTTAATTTCCGTAATTGGCTTCAGTATATTGTCCGCCATTGTCTGCGTATTTCCCTTCAAATATTTCAGTTGAGTTTATACCGTTTATATTGGAGCTGTCTTCTGATCCTCCCAGTATCTTAACGGGAACTCGAATTTTTAACACTTTCCAGCTGGTTTTTACGTACAACCTTGACATCAGAGTGTTTGAGTTGCTAGGGAAGTTGTTACGCAGGAAACTTCGGTTTCCAAAAGAAATGCGTAGGCGCTATGAACATGTAAATTTATTATTCATCGCATTGTAACGAAAACAGTCAAAATATAGTCATGGCACTCGATCTTAATATTCGCCGCGCTTACATAACAGATATCCTGCGAGATGCGTAATTTCGTGTGCCTGGAAGAAAGATAGCGGCCTTTTCAGCTTTTTCGTAGAAAACGCAACAAACTGTGTTTTGTGAATGATATATGAAATAATTCATACATGAACTGCCGAAATGAAATCAAATGAAGAATGATCCTCGCAGTTGTGAACGCAATTTACAGGCAGGCAATTTACAAGTTACAGGATTCTTTTCGCAATTGCATAAATTGCGTTCACAACTGCGAGGATCATTCTTCATTTGAAACTGTGCTTTGTTGTCAATGTGTCGAATAATTAATAAGACAATTATCTTGCACGATCTTACGTACTAATTCGATACTGATCAGGCGATATTCCAGGCGATGTCGTCGCGGAGGAAAAAAATACACAAAACGTTTTTTTTTTTAATCAGTAAAAATTGATTTATTTAAGACTCGCAGTTTCCAATAATCAAGCCTATGCCACTTAAATAACGAAAAAAAGGAAAACGGAGAAAGAGATAACTTACTCAAGATTTACAAATTAATATAATCAAAGTACAACTGTGAAGAAGTCGTGGATATGTGACCTTATTTGCGATAAGGGGGATTAAGCCAAGGTGACTCGAGAAAACGGCGTTTTAACTAGTTTAAACGGGTGAAAACTCTTTCTCGAACGGTGTTTAAACAACTTTTAATGCGTTCCGAAACGTCCAGCTCTTTTGAGCATCAATTTTATTGTTCATGAGCTTAACACAATTTAACCTCGGGGTTCATATTTACATATTCGCGTTTGAATGATTTAACGAGGCAGGGAGATATCGTGGGAGTTAAAAAAAAATGTGCTCCTTTTGAAAGGTTTCTGTCTTGTCCGTATGGTCGGATAAATATCAGGCGAAAGGACGATTTCGCCAAAACGAAGCCAGCCAACACACTGCAGTATTTCGAGTAAATTGTTACACAAAGTTGTCAAACGAACGTGAACGCAACCGAAATTTGACATATGCAAATTATGCTTTTTACTGCCGGTCGGAAATGCAACATTTGCCGTCGTTTTCACAAACAACCATCGACGCCATGCTTTTGGTTATAAAAATAATCAAGTTTCATTCAAAACTTTTACTGAAAAAAGTGGCGCGTTTAGTTAAAAAGAAGAATATTTCTCAAAGCAAACTTCTGTTTACATTGTGGCTAGACGCGATGGCGCCACCTAAAAATAATTTAATTTTAGATTGTATCGTTTTCGTTAGAATATTATTTCCAACGCTGAAAATGGCTTCGCGAATGCAGCTATATTGGTGTCAAAAGTTTTCGCCGTCAATTCCTCTACACACTTGGAAAATATCTTGGGTTGAACGGCTCATATATTTTTTCTACAGATCGTGAATTGGATGAACGAAGGAGAAGCTGCGCTTGTGACGGAATATTGATTATAATTTCTTTCGTAGTTCGGCTGTTTGATCGGACGTTCCATTTGCTGTTTACTTCTTTCGATCCGAGCTGAAATAAAGTTACTTTACTTTACTTTTTTCATTCCGTTCATCGGTTCGACTGTTGCTCCTCAGACATTACTTTGGAAAGCCGATAGAGGTATTCCGGCAATACTTCGGAAAATCGATATCTATTGATATGCCGTTGACATATCGATTTGTTTACATCTGAGTGAGTGACAAATTTGCATAATCTGCCCCCTCACAATACTAGTTCCTACGCTTTCGCGTATCCACGACTAAAAACGCGCTAACATTACAGTTCTTACACTGATTTCGTTCGACTTGTATTCATACTTATACATTATTACCTTAGCAAAGAGAAGAAAAATCGGTATACTTGTTAACTTAATTATCGCTTCCCTACAAAATGCCTTAGTTTTTGGAACGGTAATGTTCGTGGTATAAAATAGGAAGCGGCCGGCAATCCGTTATTCTTTGTGGCATCTGATAGGTCAGCGCTTCACTAAAATCAACCACTGCAGTTCGTACTTTTAGACCAAGATATAGGGTATAAAAAGTGTACCCATGACAAAGGAAACATAAAAGAGATGTCTTGGTACAGCGGCTCGCTTGCTTAGGGAAAACATCTCAGGGGAAAATTTCCATGAAAGACGCAGGGTGCTGAATTTGGGGCGAAACGTGTATTACATTTGTGAAATTCTCTAAAGCGTGGGTATGATCGTGGAGTATCTCCAGCCAGTGAAAAGTAGTAAAGAATAGCGGCTGAAAAATAAAACGGATTTAACGTGATTTTGCGAAGGTTTGATGTGATTTTTTTTTAATTATGCCACTATAGGTTCTGATCTGATAAAGCAGGTACGGAGATGTGTAGGTTGTTTGTACGGTAAGGATTTCCTGTTTGCTGTGTTCTATATAATAAAGACAGTTTGAGGGATGTTATACAATTTAGAAAACTGAAGGGAAATAAAAACCACAAACAATCATGTTTTACGTTCCTTTCCACCTTTGGCTTGGATCTGAAAGATCTTACGTCAGTAATGTGCTTACGGATAGAACCTGAAGCTGTTGCCTAATTAGTCTTGACAGTGCATTCGCGATTGTAATCGTGAAAATTCCATAGTAGTTAGTAGTTTTTATTTCACTGGTAAAAACACATATTGTTGCTTGTTCTAGTGGCTTTACCACGCTGTAATGATCGAGGCCACGATTTTTATAGTTAGCAAACGTCGCTCCTCTTTCTCAACCAATAAAACCTGAGTAAACCTAAAACTAATCGTGACTTGTTCCTGTGAAATTCCTTTCCCTTATAAAAGTACCTTAGCGTTCCGGAAAGAACGTAACTCGGCCTTTTTGATGGTTAATTTTCGGAATTAGTAGGCGTAACGGTCCGCAACTTTCGGGCAGCTACAACAGGCGAGTAACTGAAGGAAAAGTATACGGTAAACACAACCGCGGAATAAGCATAATGTCACTTTAATTCTCTTTTTGGCATTGATTCTCCGGCCTTCTTTTACAACAAAACACTAAGCTGTTCCACCTGCGTGGCGTTTGAGAGAAAGAACAAAGTTATTCGAAAAGTTCTGCTTGCAAAGTTTACAAAGTTCTCTTAAGCGCTGTCTGTTTCTTTTTCCGTAACGAAGACATCTGTCGCATACAGCGAATGCGCTTATAACCATGGCCAGAATTAAATTTCATGCACGCGCAGTAGCTATTGAAACTTAGAAAAAAACTACGAACACAAACAACAGAATTTTACAGAGATATGTGAGAAGGCACAACTTCTACAATAAATAGCACGAGCTGCAACAAAGATAAACAATTTGTTCGATCTCATATTGAAAGTGTAACGTGTTTAGATATTAGTTTCGGCAAAATTGAATTCGCAGATTTAAGTTTCGCACTTCCCAGCAAAAAAGTACAAACAATATATTTTACCTTCGTCTTCCATACAAATGTCTATAAAGTCGACCATCGCGCTCCAAAATGCCACTTTTCGTTGGTTCCTGACGACAACACAATTGACAAATTCGCATTTGTTCGGTCCGAAACTTCAAGAAGACATTCGTCTCTTTCACATTTCAGTGTTTTCGTCCTCTGAAAATGCATCCTCGTCCTTCCCACATCATCCAAACAAAGGCAAAAGTTCGGCTCGTAATACAAACACACGGTAGCGTGACGACTTCAATCATTCGAGGATCCTTGCGTGTTAAAATACTGTCTTCACTTCACAACCGCCATCTTGCTCTAATAACTTGGTGTAGGCCTAAGTACTAGTTTATTGCTTTAGTACAGGACTAATGATTGGTCCTATTGTATGGCCACCATAGTGATTATATAAGAAAACCCATTATTGGTGAAATAAACAAACAAGGTAAAATTGCCGCGAAATATAAATAAATATGACTTATGAATGACTTGTACGCATGACTGAGAATATAAACTGTTGAGGTATTATTTAATTTATTTTTTTGTAATCCATACCTCGTCTTTATCGTTCAACTTTTTCATACAAAACGATCGAAGCTGTGTTATCTCATCCCTAGAGCCTGCGTCTCGGTCAGCGGTGCAGCGTGCAAAAGTGAAATGAATTTCTGGCCATGCGTCGTATTTTGATCTGGACTGTTTCCTTTCAGGTGGGCCGTAACGTTTGGGAATCACTAGAAAGGTCGAAAACTAACATAACTTTCGGGCGTTTGTTCAGTCGAGTGCGGTCGAACGCGAGAATTCGACTGCGCTTGGCTAAATAACTGCTTGTTATGACTGTTTGCCATTACAGCTCAAACTTGTTTATGTTTGCTATTTTTTGCGGCAAAAGTTGGCGCAAGGTATGTCAATGAAGATGAGTAAACACAGGACAAACAATACCGACGCCGGACGCGAAAATTAAAGGGATTTAGCAGGATGGCAGGAGCGGTCTTCGTGCGAAAGTTACTTTGAATTGAATAGAGCGGTTTTCGGTTGAGTATCAAAGGAATTTTCGTTTACTTTGAATTTGCTTCAACTCGCTCTGTGATTGGTTGCTACTACCAACTCGTGCCACTTTCTCGACCAATGACAAACAAAACCAAATCGATCGTGACTTGCACGCGCGCAAGCAATTTCCCGCGCTTGTCGTCGGCTACCCGTGATTGTTCCGACATCTGATTGGCTGTTTGCATGTGTTGTGACTGGCCGGAGTAATTGCTTTGGTTTTGGTTTTTCGACACTCAATGGAAAACCGCTCTTGGCTTAACGCTACTTTGAATTAAAGCCGCGTTAGGGGAAACGCGCATCCCTTGCAAAGCTCGTGGGATAGACCCGCAGTCCGCGGACATCACTAAATTCAGACAAACACGGGTGTTATCGTGAAAACGATGCCTTGGCCTGTTCCAGACGTTCAGATAGCAAACGGAGCGCGCCTGGAACATGCTACAATGCTCTTTTTTTAAGCCGTCATAGTTTTGTTGTTCAAAACTGAGCGCGTGAAAATTATGGTTGATGCAATGTCAGTTTTCTTTTTCTCCAGAGCCGCTGTTTACCTTGAGTTCATTAAAACCTCATTAGAGTGAATTTCTGGTGAAAAGCGCTGGGATTTTAATCTTACATAACGAGCCAGAGGTTCTTAGCAACCACAAAAATACCTCTGGATCCCGCTGAGATAGGGGGCAATTTGTCACCAATCTCAGCAGGATATCCAGCTACACTGAACATTCCAATGTAATCGAATCGCCTCTGACACTCGTTTCTGTTTGATATGGGGCGTCAATTTTCACGCTTATCTGTCATAATCCTTAAACGTGAACGTGTATTTATGGCGAGAGTTTAATTAAATTCTATCTTTAGACCTGATGCAAACGAAAAGTGACAGCGGGAACGGGAAAACGATAACCAATAGTTTGTTTTGGCTTTGATGAATTACTCGAGGTAGGCTCACCGGTTCCAGAAAATAGCACTAAATTACAACCAAAGACTCGAGTTTTCTTTTTTTCTCTTTCGCATGCAATATGGGAAAAACAATAAGGTTGTTTATACGAGAGAAAATAAGTCGAGGCTTACTCTGGCCGCGGCTTACATAAGACGCGAAAGGAACCATTTATACGAGTAAAAACACCTAGGCCAGGGTAAGCCGCAGCTTGAGAAAGCCGTGAACGTAGATTTTGTACCATTTATACGGAGTGTTCGCGTCTTATGTAAGCCGTGGCCAGAGTAAGTCGCGGCTTATTTTCTCTTGTATAAACGGCCCTAATGTGTTTTGTTTTTGGAGGGAGATATATCCCTTTTGAACGCTAATTAAGATTCGCTCGTATTCCTAAATCAAACATACTTGCAATACATGGTAATAGTGAACATATTTGCGAGTAATTTACACAAATCAGTCTCCAATTATTACCCTTCTTGAACACCGTGAAAGTAAATTAACATCACTGAGCTAAAATAATTCGCTTCAATATGTGATATCGTTGCGTGCCCATGAACAGAACTTTTACTATCCGTACGGCTTCCCTAGGAACTGATAAAATTCTCGTTGAATAATTCCTCAATAATCTCAGCAAACGTCGAAGTGGAAGTATCAGTATTCGACTTCCGAAACCGACCTTGGCAGGAAAACGGCGACGGTATCGAAATCATCATTTCAAGATATAACTTCTCCTTTTTCTAATTCTTTCCCGATTGTTAAAATTTGTTTAACTTGGAAAATGCTGGCGAACTGTCCAAGGACTAAATTACTCTGAAGGGCATTAAAGTAAGGAAAACGTTCTCGAAAAATACAGTCATCCGAACGCGTTATTGTTCTGCAAAGAAATGTACCAAATGTAAAACGTTTTGGTCATTAAACCTGCTTACAACATTTGCCTAGATTTTTATCTGCACTTCATAAAACTGTTCATGTTATATATCCCAGAAGCACTCAGGCATACAGTGATGCCAGGACCTCAACATGGATGAACCAGAAAAGATATAGAAGATTTTCCTAGATTTTTATCTGCACTTCAAAAAACTGTTCATGTTATATATCCCAGAAGCACTCAGGCATACAGTGATGCCAGGACCTCAACCTGGATGAACCAGAAAAGATATGGAACATTTGCCTAGATTTTTATCTGCACTTTAAAAAAATGTTCATGTTATATATCCCAGAAGCACTCAGGCATACCGTGATGCCAGGACCTCAACCTGGATGAACCAGAAAAGATATAGAACATTTGCCTAGATTTGTTTCTGCATTTCAAAAAAAACCTGTTATGTTAAATATCTCAGAAGCGCTCAGGCATACAGTGATGCCAGGACTTCAACCTGGATGAACCAGAAAAGATATAGAACATTTGCCTAGATTTTTGTCTGCACTTCAAAAAACTGTTCATGTTATATATCCCAGAAGCGCCCAGGCATACAGTGATGCCAGGACTTCCACCTGGATGAACCAGAAAAGATAAAGAACATCTGCCTAGATTTTTATCTGCACTTCATAAAATTGTCCATGTTATATATCCCAGAAGCACTCAGGCATACAGTGATGCCAGGACCTCAATCTGAATGAACCAGAAAAGGTATAGAACATTTGCCTAAATTTTTATCTGCAAGTTACATATGCTAAATCACTTGAATATTTTACTATTGCTATTTTCCACGCACAAACAAACACAGAGTCCGCGTATTTCGCGGCTTCATATTTAATTTGCCGCCAGAATATAATTAATTTGCCGCCTGGAATATACATGAACTTTGCTACATATACATAAATACGCTTGAACAGAAAGATTACCGCTCAACAATGATCCGAAACCGAAGGAATTCCAACTCAATCAAATCTTACAGAAAATTTACATTAGAATATAATCCCAGGGAAAATGTCATGGGCGATTCCTACCAAACGTACCAATGTAACAAAATCGAAAGTTACGTCGATCTTACCTCTTACGTTCGTATTTCCGCTTTTAAAATTGTCTGAAGGCGATTTACTTCGGCTTAAAATATAGTTACAACTTACCAAAGTCCATTGCACGTCAATGAAATCACCCGATAAAACAGAATTTCAGCCTGAGAAGGCGTCACTCTCTGTAATTTCTGTCCATCACATACCGAGATATGCCGATTATCCCCTCGAAAATCTCAACGAATCGCTAAAGCATAACATTTGACAAAACTAGCGTTTTATCGTACAAGTAAAACCATAAAATGCCATAAGAACAAAGCGTAAGCGTGCCGCGTGCCGGTAACTTAAATTCTGCCGCTGAAGCGCAAAAACCATACTTCTTTCAAGGTGTGCTCCTGCAGTGAAACCACAAATGGAGTAAGTTGACGGCTCTAACGAAGACCTATAACGTCACTCCTTAGCAACCAGACTTGGAAGATTTTTTAACTTCCGGTTATCTCTGGCTCGTTATGTACCGAGTTCCGAAAGTGGTGGTCTCCGATACTTTCGGAATTAGCAGACCTAAGGGGCCGCTTCTATCGGGCTGCCGTTACTTTTGCGTAGCTAAAAGAAAAACTTTCTGTGGTATAAACCAAGACAACCTGTCAACAGCGGAATAAGCACATTTTCTCTTTCAATGATTTCTTAAGCGTTGTCAGTTGTTTCTTCACCGCGTTACTTTCGGGGAACCGCTCCTTTCGAAACTGTGCGGTTAATATAATCGGTCTGTGTATTGAATCGGTTGCGAGCAGAAGCAAATGAGATACGCTTCAATGAAGTGAAAAACTCCGCCGCCGTATAATTCAGGGCGTTGGCTTTTTAGACAATTGACTGGCGAACCGCAACTGGTTCATTTGACAAATATCGTTTAAATAGCAAGAACCTTGATATGCTTTGTGGCATAATTATTTCTTATTTATCATGATATACCTTACGATTATCGTTGCGGTGAGGGAATTTCTCGCCATTCATAAAGGACAACATATGTGTTGTTTGCTGTTAACCGCGAAATTAAAACCCAAGGAATGACCTTCTGAAAATATCGTCTCGTAACAGAAGCAATTAAATCAGAAATTTAACAGACTCGTTTCTAAAACAGCGTCCTCGTTAGCGTGACCGAAGCAATAGCCATTGAGATTGCGTGACGTAATGCAAATCGCATACTTATCACCCACTTACGAGTGACGTATGATTGAGTGCTGTGGTGGTGGGTTGAATGGCGGTGAGACACCCATCCTTCCTGTGACATCACATGCGGTTTATCTAAATAACCGCGTTAATAATTGTTTGTATCTTTTCTGCGCGCCGGTGTGCTAGAAGGTTTCATCTCCATGCGTTTGCTATAGCGTGATTCAGGGATTCAGACGAAGGTTTTTTCAGAGTCTAATATCTTCGAATAATTTCCGTGGAATTTGTTTTCCAAAAAAATGTATAAACAAAGATGTTAATTTTCTTCTAGCCACAGTCCAGTCTGCTTTTCTTTGTCCAAATTGGTTTAATTTTCTCGTAAACTTCCCAGGTTTTCGCTGACAAACTACATGTATATACAAGAAAACTGCAATTTGCCAGATCCCGTTTCATCAAATCGAAAAGAAAATAAGAAGCTAAGCCACAAAAACTGCAATATTCATATCCTTGACGTTTCATGTTTAAATCACGTATTTTGTTTTTAAAAACGCGTCTACTAGGATTGCGGTTCGATATCTTCTAAAACTTACAATCTTGAGTATTAGGGATTACCAAGACAGTAGCATGCAAAGAGTAAAAACTCATTAATGAGAAAATATCATCCGAGCGAATAATTTCTTTCCCTCGACGAATAAATGCTTAGTTTTCAACGAGAAAAAAATGTCGCTATGAAATTAGCATAGATGAAGTCATCTATCATCGTATCGTGTGTTCTAGTACAGCTGCTATCGTCCAAAAAATACCTGAATTGTTCACTTTTATGATAAAAGCACGAAACTTTGCATGATTACTACTAACCCTGTAACAAAAAATTTTCGATATGGATCCAAGCTGAATTATGTCCTGGACTCGAGATCTGCGCATGTCCTGAAATTGCCAACATGAAAAAGAGGCTGAAATTCAGAACGCTTGAAAACGAGCCTCAGAGTACAAAAATAAACACAGGGAACTGATATATCAGTAGCATAATGGTATTCTCTCCTAGGAGATAATGAAGGATGTGATTACGTAACGTTTTCTTCCTTTTATTAACGAATTTCTTTTGGGGTACCTGTGGTGGGATGTCAAAGATGGAGGCATGACACTATACTTGGTTATACCACTATAATTAACATCACTTATTCATTATTTTAATGAAAAGCCGCAGCTTTTCACGCATTGCCAACCCTACAATGACCTCAAATAGACACTGTTCAGGTGCATTTGAGAATCATATTATGTGTTTGATTACATGTATTGCATTTGCCAATTATCTTCTAAATTATATTTCACAAAACACACAATGAACTTTTGCATCAAGTTTGCTGCATTTTTAATGTGGATGTTTCTTGATCCTTACTTAATTGCTTCCATTCACGACTTAATTCAATTTTAAAATTGGAAAACCTGGGGTCTAGCTCCCATGCCTCTAGCGGTTTCCAAGATGGCAGCCGCCATGGTTGGGTACTTACAGTCATTACAGGTAAGATATTTCTTTTTCCCGTTATTGCTTGCTTAATTAACAGGATAACAAGTGTTATAGTACAGGATAACAAGTTATAGTACAAGTTAAACAAGTGAACGCTCGGAGTTTGGAGGTATTTTTGAAATTATTATAGCATCGTCTTATAGAACAAACGATGAAAGGATGACAAAACCGTTCGTTCCAAATGTAATACCTCACAACTGCGAGGATCATTCTTCATTTGATTTCATTTCCGCAGTTCATATATGATTCATTTCATATATCATTCACACTCATTTCTTTCACGGGAAACATATGAACCACAATTGACCTGCTCCCAACGTCAGTGGCTTCATAGCTCAGTTGGTTAGAGCATCGCACCGGTAAATCGCGAGGTCACGGGTTCAAACCCCGTTGAAGTCCTGAATTTTTTTCAGGCTTCTTTTCGCAATTGCATAAATTGCGTTCACAACTGCGAGGATCATTCTTCATTTGACTTTAGACTTGTGTTGATCATTTTCAAGATGTTAACAGGTATTAGCAAGCATTTTCAGTTACAAATATTTCGTTGAGGCGCCATGGGTTGGCCGGGAATCTATTTATTATTTGTCAAACCAAGACTGGAGAACCCTTGCAATGTCCTGCAATTTCGGAGAGGAAAGACGTCGGAGCAAGCTATTCATCATTTGCTAGAAACGTAGAAGAGTTCCAGAAGATTGGATCTGTTCCTGGAAATTTAAACGTCGAAGTGCTAAATCAAGGTCAGGGAATAGAGCACACCATTAAAGAGAGAAACGCCTTATGGCACAAGACGTGTAGAAATAGGTTTAGTAATGCAAATTTAGAGCGTGCAAAGTAAAGGAAATATGATGGTGAGAACGAAGAGGAAAACAACTTCCTTGAAACAGAAAGCACTTCCAGCCCAGTCAAGGTCAGACGTTCCAGCTTTCCAAGCAACCCGGTTAGCAATCACTGCTTGTTTTGTGATTTAAGCGACATCCCAGCAAATCTTTATGCTGCTTCCACTCTTGAGGTTGATAGAAGAGTAAGAGAATGTGCATCTCTTCTAAACGATAACAGGCTGATTGGCAAGTTGGCGTCGGGGGACATGGTAGCGACAGAGGTAAAGTACCATGCGAAATGCCTAGTTGGCCTGTATAATCAAGCTAGGAAACTGAAATTGTCGCTTAACTCTGAAAACACTTCATCATACAAGCCTATAAATATTGCATTTTCAGAACTCGTTGCCTTTATTGATGAAAGTCTTGAGGTTGAGGAGCCAGCTGTGTTAAAGCTTTCAGATCTTGTGAAGTTCTATTCTTCAAAACTTGGCGAATTAAGGGGAGAGCAACCTGATAGGATCAATGCTACAAGACTGAAGAGTCGTGTACTGACAGCCTTTCTTGATCTTACAGCACATGCTCAAGGAAGAGAGGTTCCTTTAATCCTCAGCCATGAATTCGGCGATGTCTTGCTCAAGGCTACCAATAGGGACTCAGAGGCATTTTGCTTAGCAAAAGCAGCAATTATTGCAAGGAGAGAAATTCTACACGTGAAAAACTCTTTCAATGGAACATTTGCAACCGACTCCCAGACAGATGCCACTCCAACCTCACTTAAAACATTGCTAGATATGATAATGAGAGGCCCAACGACCAAAGGGCTCAGCGGAGAGCCAGGCATGCCTTACTGTTGCTCAGTTGTTGGTTTTCAACGCCATATCTCGATTTCGAGATAAGTCGGGCAACACTACTGGTACCATTCACCACACTCACCATGTCTGGAACAGAGAGTGCCCATTGCCCATATATGCAGCGCTTAAGATCCATGGAACTACCTGAGAAAAGTTGTTGATTGATACTTTTTACAAGCTTGGGACGTGCATATCATACGACCTCTACCGACATAACTAACAGCGTTATTGATAGATATGATAAGGACGGCGTAGTATGCCCTTCCAAGCTACGTGATGGTATATTTACAACCACAGCTGTTGACAACATCGACCATAATCCAGGTTCTACTAGCTCACACGACTCCTTTCATGGCACAGCCATCTCCTTAGTACAGCATCCAACTACCAAAACGTCAGGAACAGCCAGAGCCACCGTTTTGTTCGATCCTGATAAGAGCTCGACTTCGAAGACGATTGCCTCGTTGCCATCCTACTACACTGACTTACCACTGTTAACTCTTCCTTCTACGAACATTGTTGGTCCCGGCACTATCGTTCGGTTGGTATCTATACCGGATCGTGATTCCACCTCTAACGACCGTGTTCTAGAAGAAGATTGGTTGGAAAACACCAGGCAAGTTCTTAATGAGAAGGAGCTAACAAGAGAAGACATCGTGTCGTGGGCGGCGTACCGGGCTTTAAAGTCGTCACTATCATCTCATCAGCCAGCATTAATGTCGTTGCTGCCGATGTTTACCGAGAACGCTCACTCTCTTGCTATGATTGCACATGCTATCAATGTCATCAGCGCAGCCGTTAAGCACCTCAATCCCTCCCAAATTCCCGTCATTGCAGTTGATCCTCCTTTGTTTGCTTTAGCGAAGCAAATTCACTGTGTCAGAAAACAAAGCTCTTGAATGTGTGACATTTAACTTTCGCTGGCGGCCGCCTTCGTTGTGTTTACACGTGCACGATCAAATGTCACCGCCACCATCGGACCATTACTGTCTCATAATTAAGCAGTCAATCCTTCCTCTCATTGTATTCAGCTGAGAGCTGATCTTTTTGCAAATCTTCTGTTCGTTGGGATTCTTTTTGTGTTACAGGAAGTCTGCATTTAACGCCAGAACAGGCCATTGCGTTGTTTAAAGGAGCAATGTCACGAGTTTTTAGTCTTACTTTGAAAAGCTGGAGAAGATATTGGAAGCAATGAAACTAAAAATTAATGGCTCCGTTTCGTTTAAATTATTTTACCAATTTAGTAAAACCATAAATAAGCATCTTTGGCTGAGGATCGCAAGGATTGAAATGGAATGCAACTTGAAAAAATTGGGCAAAGTTTCCTCATAGGTTTTGGAAAAGTAGGGAGATTATGGTTTGCTTCCCCCTCGGCAAAATGTCTTTATATCTTTCTTTGGGTGGTTCTAGGGCATTTCGGTTATGAGTAATGGTACATGACAGTGCTTGGTTTTAATTTGACTTCCAAGCCATTAAAATCACCATGACATAGCTCCTTTAACATTTTGCATTATCTTTCTTTTATGCAGTGTTTCTTCACAAGAGAATGAAAATGTGACGAAAGCAGTCATTGAAGCAGTGGTGGCTGATCAAGGTGAAGCTGACAACTGTCCTTGGTCTCCAGCAGAAATGATAAGTATGTCAGTATTAAGTGTATGTCAGTGTTTCAGACAAGATTTTACGTAATGCTTTAGTGTCATCTTTGAACTTGGAATATTTTGCCTTATTAATTTTGGTTTTAAATACAGTGTAAACAAAACTTCACTTTTCCAAAACATGTTAACATGAAAAAAAAAATGTATATACCAGTAATATAAAAATAGTAAAAGAGGACTGGAAACCAACCAATGGATGGTATCCCTATTATTTCTTTTCATAGATCACTTCCTTTACTGGTTCTCCTCATATTATTAGTGAATCTAAGGATGGGTAATTGGGGAAACTTGAAAAAAAAAAAATGAACTGGTCTTCCATATCTTGATTTCTGATTTTGTGTGCAAACCATAAATATGTCTGGGAAGAGTTTTGGAAACAATATGTTCTTAGTGACTTACATGATATACATGCAACTACTGATGGTCTCATCAAGTGGCCCAGTGGTTCAGCTCCTGCTTCTTATGGTATTTTCATAAACCCAGGATGACTAATTTTCTTTTTCAAGGTGCTGTTGCCACATACTTCAAAAGTTTAACCAATGCCTTGGCCAGGACCGAAAAAGGAAAGGAAGAAGAACATAGAATCATTTGCAGAAGGCAGGGGAGAATGTGTGATGTAAGTTGCTAAATCATATTCTGTTTTGAAAAGTGTTACCCTGGACATTTCGTATTTTTGTCATTTTTACATATGAACAGAGGGCATACGATTTAAAAATGAAGAAAATTGGCAATTACCATGGTTGTTTTAATAAAATATAGCAGCAATTTAGCTGTCCTAGGAGGGAGAAATCGGTCAATAACTACAATTGAGAAACCTGGAAATAGTCTGGCTCTTCAACCTTTGTGGTTCCATTCTTATGTGGAGTTTGAAATTTATTTCTTTCCAATTGCAGCCTGCGTTGCAGATGTAAGCTAACCCTGGTTAGTAATGTCTGCGATGCAGCACCAAATGCCTTGTTTTGAGTTTGTGCTATGATTGGTCTGTCAACAGATAGGCCAATCACAGCGCATACTCAAATTCTGGTACATATAACAATTCAGAACAAGGAATTTGGTGCTGCTTGGTAAGTTTAAGTCTGCAACTGAGGCTATCCACCTGTAGAAAGGATTTATTTTTGCTGCCATTTTTATTGTTCTAAGAAAGTTTTCGAACTTGGAAACCTTTGAAACGTTTAACATAACATAGAAATAACTTTGAAAAGGACCATAAAAATGAAAACTATCATAATAAGAATAATAATAATTATTATTATTATTTGAGAGTGAATATATGAAAATCATTTATTTGATCGCAGAGGTTGTGGGTTCCAGATAAGAGGGGGGTCTCAGGTCAAAAACCCTGCAAGGTTAGCTTCATGACCCAACAAATTTGTGACCTCTCACGCGAAAACGTACACTAACGGCTATCGTTCCAACGGCGTTTGCCGTGCACTTGCCGTTCACCAGCCGTTCAATAAAATTTGTACCCGTTTGCACGGCTTGTGTTATCCGGTCAAAAAAAATTGCAGCCGTGCGCACGGTTGTGTTATCCGTTCAAAAAAAATAAATAAATAAAATAGAGTAAAGCTTCAGCCTGTTCTTAAACCGTTCAGAAAGTAATAATTATTTATAGTTCGACCGTTTGCACGGCTAAGGTTATCTGTTCAGAAAAATTCTCACCTGCTGTTCATCAGTTCAGGAAAGACAGTCGCATAAACAAGTCCGGTTACCCGTTAAAATATACTCTTCGAATTTTCGTGCTTACTGTTTGTTTTTGCCTTCGTGACTTCAGAAAAATGAAGCGATGCAATGTTTCAGAACGCTAACAAACGTGTATGTTTACTAAACACAAACTTCAGACAAAGTCGGTCGACTTCGACTTTGTGCGGTTGTCATTGTGCAATTTTCACCCGCTGTTCATCAGTTCAGAAAAGACACTCAGTTGTATAAACATTAGTCCGGTTACCCGTTCAAAGCAAGTAAAAGATTATACAACCTTTCGAATGGCTACGAATCCAGCCGCATATTACCAAAGTCTCGTCAAATCGAAGATGTCATACGATAAAAGCATGTCAATCGCTATTGCGAGGTCGAATTTCACGCACAAGAATTTCGCATAATTATTGCACTCGACTTCCCAAGTCTACCAAGAATATACAATCGCTAAAATCCCAAGAATCTACAATCGCTAAAATCCTTTGCAAGGAGGCTATACTTGAAATTCTTTATTACTTAATATACTCTTCGAATTTTCGCGATAACTGTTTGTTTTTTCCCTTCGTGATTTCAGAAAAATGACGGAAACAATCTTTTAGAACACTAGCGAACATGCATTCGCGATCGTCAAACATCATGTTTGCTAAACACAACGTTCGGTGGCTTAATGGAAACATCAGACAAAATGAGTCTGCGAATTATTGCTGCAGAAAATAATTTCGAATTGTGCGGTTGTCATTGTGCAATTTTCACCCGCTGTTCATCAGTTCAGAAAAGGCACTCACTCATATAAACATTAGTCCGGGTACCCGTTCAAAGCAAACGAGAATCACTTCGTGAATTTTACCGGGGCCACTTTTGCCTTGGCAACCCACGTTTACACTAGCATGCATAAGGGTCGTTTACATCAAGAAGTTTATCGCGGGACATGAAAATCTATTTTATCGCAAATATTCTATGGAGAAAAAAAACGTCTAATTACTAATGTGAAAAGAGAAAATGATATTTGCCTGTGTACTCATTTCGATAATAGAATTACGCCTCGGCTTTCATAAAAATCTTCCCTGCTAGCAGAGGTCTCTTCTGCCAGCAGGGCCGGAAATAAAAATCACGCCGGCCAAGGGCGCCTATGCTTTGTCGCATAAAAATTGGCATAAAATCTACATTAAATCAAACGGCTGATTCTTAACGATATCCAAAAAAGTAAATTTAATTTAGTCATAGTTTACAATTTTTGAAAACGCGGTTACCCTGTGCTGTTGAAGACGGTTTTTTGTCTTTAAATCACGGGCTCGAAAAGTCCGGGAAATCTTGGCACGTTGCGGGCCAAATCTACAAACTTCCAGGGTCTCGTTTTCATTCCTAAAACGGACAAATTACTTCCTTGGCACTTAAAATAAAAAGGAAAAACATAAATCGATGTTTAGGTAGCCTCAGAATGGAAGATCAAGGTGAACGGAGCCCTCAAACTTTTCTTGTGAATAATTTTTCCTTCCCTCAACCGCGACGAAAACAAGGCGATCGGTACGCTTTCAAGAGAGTTTTGAATACAGATAGCGGATTTAAAGCAGCTGCCTGGACTTTAGAAAACAAAAATGGCAATGTACATATTAGTTGGAAGTTGAATTCAGCTTTTAGCACGATAGGCAAAGCCACAGCCGATAAAATAACTGCAAAATTTGTGGGAAAAACTCACGCTTTCGCTTTTGCGTGAATAATTAATTCGAACACGCGTTCACGCAGCGAATCGCGTCTGTGAAATTTCGAACATTTTTTGTGCTTTTAGATAAGTTTTTTTTTTTGCCTCATCTTGAATGAAAATTTATTGTTATTGAACTTCCTGTCGCGTTTCTTTCATTTGGTTGCCTTCATTTGAGAGTTTTAGTGCACGCTGGATTTGGATCTCTGTACATTTACGGCGACCCCCGTGATTTGTCACTGATTTGTTTGTTTAGTAAATTCGCTTCCCTCAAATATATTTTTATTGAGTCTTGTTCAGCTTCTACGGAACTACTGGGGATAGAGCTAAGTTGGTACTAAATTTACACAGTTGAAAAACGATTTATTTCAAAATAATTGCCTTGTTTTTGTCGTCTTTTTGATGTACAACTTTCCTCTTTCTCTCGCTGCGCTGTAAAATTTCGTCGGGCGGCGAAAAAATTATCCGATTTCTTCTTTACGTGTGTTTTTCGCCGAGGACTTCGGTATAAGAATCGAAGGAATCCTTTTAAAGAGAAACTTTTTTAACATGCTACTCTTGTTCTTGAGACGTCTTATAAAACGCAGTGAATAAACTTACGTTTGTAAAGATAGTTTTGAAATATGTTCGCTTTGATTCTCGATAAAAGGTTCACTCTCAAGTGCAGTGGTCGCTCATAAATACGTCTCTCAAAAAATCCACTCTTAAGTTTTCGCACATGAAGTAGTCTCTCGTTAAGGTTGTAGAAGTTTTCGTTCCCCCAAAAGTTATAATCTTTTTCTGGAATGCCTTCGATTGCCTCGAGTAAAGTTACTATGTGCACTTCGAGAAATTTGTCACAGCGGAAAGCGGGGCCCTGGAAACGAGACATTGAAAAAACGAAAGGAACAAACAGCATTTTATGACCGGTTCCAGCCTTCGGCTGGCCCCGGTAATAATAGATTATACAACCTTTCGAACGGCTACGAATCCAGCCGCACATTACCAAAGTCTCGCCAAACAAAGATGATATCCGATAGAAGCATGTCAATGGCTATTGTGAGGTCGAATTTCACCGCATAATTATTGCACTCGGCTTCCCAAGTCTACCAAGAATCTACAATCGCTAAAATCATTTGATTTGACCTGTTCGTCGATTATGCTTTTCAACGGTGCTACAACCAAAATAGAACAGAACGCGCTTGCATCCTTTGCATCAAACATTCTTCTACAGAACCGAAAATCCCAAATTACTGTCTGCTCCGTTTTGTTTTGTCTGTCAACAGGTTGTAAACGACTTCTCCTGACAGCGTGCGTTTTCTGATTAGCCAATCGAAATTATCCGTTACAAGTCCGTCCAACGGGAAAAATTACTTTCGGAAATCTCGCGACTTCGTCGCTCGCTCAGCCGCTTCACGGCCTGGACAGCTCGCTCCTCTTCGCTTTTGTGTTGTGAGACTCGAGAGGTCGATTTGTGGCAAGTCTACGGGAAATTCTGAAGGCGATACAAAGAGAAAAGGATGCAGAAAGGGACTGCTACTGCTCGCAGTCTATTGGCGTCACGAAGATCATAATTCGAAATTCTCGGCGCAAACATATTCAAGAGATCAAAGTGTTGTTCGATAAGACCTTTGTATATTTGATTCGAACTGAGCGTTGCGTTACCGTTTGCAAATACCAAACACTGCGTTGCTTGTGCAAATTAGCTTTTTGCGAATGTTATGCGGTAAGTATAAACACCGCTCGCCGTTCTTATTAACACAAAGAGATGGTTTCGTCGTCCTGAAATAAAGGTAGTTCCCTGTACCTTTGTTACTGGTAGACATTAACGAGAAATATGTGTAGTGATGTTTCATTTTCGAGGTTTAAAACGTTCTGAGTTTTAAAACATCGACTCAATGTTTTTTGTAGCTTCGTGTAAAAGCAGTCCGATTGTCGATTCAAAACAATTATTATTGTCTTTGCCCATTCAACCGTTCTCAGTGATCCATTCGAAAAATAATTATTTTATGTAGCTGTTCTCCGTTAAAGCCCTGGCTAAATGATCGTTTTAGTCGCCTCTCTCGACTTTGCATTGAAATGGTTTGCCATGTTTGATTTCGATGATTACGTTTTTCGCGTTGCGAACAAAATTGATCAATAGCTTAGCCACCCCAACCAACGAACAGTGCAAAGCCGGTAAAAAGCAACCAAATGAACTACATAACGTCGAAATCGGCGTTTGGTCAAACATTGTTTGTCCGTTTCAGCTACGCAACGACGTTTATGTTTGACAAACACGATGTTGGATGAAAAATAATGATTGTTTGATCGTTTAGCCGTTCACTTGAGCCGTGCAAAATTTTTCTACAGCCGTTCAGCCATTTAATTGAGCCGTTCAAAATTTTTCCACAGCCATTCAGCCGTTCATCATAACCGTGTCAACCGGTTTGCCATCCGTTTGTCATTCGTTCACTAGCCGTGCGTTTTGCCGTGCAAACGAACAGCCGTTAGTGTACGTTTTCGCGTGAGAGGTCACATTTGGTAGTTCACATCCTGCCTTACAAGCTTATCTGGAACCCTGCCCATACAATTCGTTTTCAGGAATTATATATTCAGTACTGCTCAAGTAGTGTCCATAACTGTGATCATTCGAGCTACAAACTGACTAACTACATTGTAGGTCTCTTAAACTGTTGTGTGACTGGTCACGCAACAGCTGGCTTCAAATTCAGCTGTAGGCCTCGAACATCTAACAAAGCTTAGTTCAGGGTTCCAGATAAGATTTATAAGGCAGGGTGTCCACAAGAAATTCCATTGGGTCAAATTTCCAGTGCTGGAACACTGCTTAAAAAACAAACAAACAAAAAAAAACTTAAAAAAAAACTTAAAAAGTCAAAACCTCACTTACATAAAACAACCATGTGCTTCTGTGTTCACAATTGCTATTCCACATATATTTGAAGCACCTCATCAATTCCCCCAACCTCAAGCACACTCAAATGTTTGATACGGCATCAACTCCCAAACCTCAATCGAGCGCGTTTTAGCCAACTTGAGATTTCTTCTGGTATATAGATGTTACGGGTAAATTACTGTAGGTAATTTGTATGTATACACATGGAATGCAATGATGCCTCCTCAGGTTTTGGCCTCCTTGCAGGGAAACTATTATTATTATTATTATTATTATTATTATTATTATTATTATTATTATTATTATTGACGCTGACAGATATTTTATTTTTATCTATTTTAGAAAATTACGAGGAGACTTTCTTTATTGAAAACCATGCCCTTGTCTGAGGAAAAAAAAGCATCAATTAAAAGGGCCGTAACATGGGATTACACTAGCTCCGACGAATCAAGTGTATCTGAGGATGAAAATGGTAGTTGCCTCCATGGTTACTTAGTGAAGAGGTTGACATGGGAGAGGATTGCCCTCCAGAGTGTTAAGAAGGCATTGGATGAGGCATACCTCAAAAAGTTTGTCTCCAAGAGTAAGGGCAAATGTGCTGCCAAGGAAAGTGCATCCACAGCCGTCAGAAGAAGCCCTCCTGTGAATGGATTAGGGTGGGCTGTCAGAGTGTCTGCGCCCGAGACGCCTGCAGGAACATCCAGAATGGCAGCAGTAGATCCACCTGCATCCACATTTGCTGCACCACCAAGACAAAGAGACAGCCAAATAACACCTACGTGTAGATCCCATGACCGGCCATCAGTCACAAGTACACCAACTACAAGCAGTTCAATCGCAACTCCAAGAATTCCGAGCCGCATGGCAGCACCAAGGACAATTGCTACACAAAAAAAGAAAGACTGGACGCAAAACAATTTCCACATCACCACAATATTGATGTGAACTTTTATATTATTGACGTGAAACATTGATTTCCTCGGACTAACTGCTTTATCATTTGAAACAACAAAAGCATTGAGGCAATAAGGCTTCAAAAATATCTCTAGTTCTGTGTGGAGAAAATTTCTGCTTTATTTTTCATTCTAGAATAAAGGTTTTCTTTTTTGAGAGTTAAAATTTTGATTAAAGATTGCTTTTAAAGGCCAGATATTGTTGGCTGCACTTAAAAACATTGTTTCAGTTCAGAAATATGACATTGGTGGAACACAATATCCCAAAAGTATGAACAGTTCATGTTGAAATGGACTCGCATTCATTATTTTATTATTGTATATACAGACAAATTTTGTGTTTTATTTTGTTTACATTGTTAAGACTCGTAATAAAAAATATTGCTATCCCAAGTTCCTAAGGCAAATTGATGTTTTCATTTAATAATTCAATTGGTGTCTCTAAATTATGAAGTCTCTAAAAGAAATGTTTTCAAGAAAGAAATAATATCGTCCTTACATATCCTTTCCTGCTTTAGTCTGTTTATACTCTGACAGTGAATAAAATCAGGTTTACACATATATCTTCTGTCACTTTACTTTTCATTCAACGGTTGGCCCCTTTAGCTTTCCATTTCTGGATATTGTGCTGTCGTGCAGTGAAGCACACAAGAAAAGCCATGCAACATTTGGAACAAATTCGTTGTTCGTCACCTCTATAGTTGGTTTATGACTAGACTGGTAGTTTCTTAGCTTGCCAGGGTAAAACTTGTTCTTCGTAAATACAGTATAATATGTAGTTCCAAGCGAGACCGCTAAAAAATATTGGCACAAGTAGTCACCATTAAATCCCACTTAAATCGGTGTAAAGCGAGGTTTAAACTAACTTTAAGCCAAGTTTAGTATCTGCCTAAAGTTGGCATGTAAGGAGATTTACGCCAACTTAAAGTTCACTTAAAAGTTTTGGTCTCTTTAGGCAAGCTTTAAACGTGAGTATAAAGCTGGTGTAAAGGTCAGCTTTAAAAAAAAGTAAAGACAGCATAAAGCTCCTTAAAGGTGAATTTACAGCAGCCTTAAGCTAGCTTTAACTAGCAGTAAATTTCTTTTTTTCATGCTGTGCTAGCAAATGCTTCAGTCACATCACCAGGTGTTGCCGATTCCTTGCTCACAGCCAGTCATATAACGCGAACAAGACAGGCTCACCAAGTGAAAGCAGCTAGTCTTCATATACTGATGAAGAAAGCTTATGAAGAATACAGCAGATCCGAAGAGATTGATGGGCCGGCCAGACCGTTTGATGAATGGAGAGATGAGAAAACGAAGAAGTGCCCGCAGTTTCTCTACTGGGCCACTGTTCTAGTTTGGAACTTGTCTGCCTCCAGCTTGTGAGAGCGATCCGCGAAGCTAATTTTTCATTGTATCTTAAAGCTATTAGAGAGTTACTTCCATGGATGTTTGCTCTGTACAGCCATAACTATGGGGATGGCAGCTCGAAAGTAATCGCTGGGTGCCACACTGGACGACACTCTCGCAAGCTAAGGACTCCTGCTATGAGCTCATTCGATGTGGTTGTAAAGCTGGTTGTCGCAGACGCTGCAAATGCCAAAAAGCCAATCTGAACTGCACTGGATTATGCAACTGTGGAGGCAACTGCAACTAACTATTAAAGTTCGCAATGTGTAACCTATACAAAAACGTTAAACAGTGGAACCCTGATATAACTATCTTCGATATAGCGATGTTTCCGATATAACCGTTAACATTTTTGCAGCCAGGCCAATGTTACAGTAAAATGTATGGACCAAAACCCTGATTTACCGATCCACGATAAGCATATCCCAGATATAACGATTACAATATAGCAGCCCAAGCGTAAAATTAAACCCGATATAACGATAAAATCAATCATCACACGACCGAAAGGAAAGGCAGACACTTCAACCAGCCAGGATAATTGTAACAAGATGTTCGTTTTTTTGACTTGAATGTAACTGTTAAAAGTTCAGAATTGGATTACAGCAAATATCTAAACGAGTTTTACCCTCTTTTTCCTTTAACAGTGCTATTAATAAGTTACTGGGAACTCCATACCATGATATAAGGATAATTGTGCTTGTTTTTCTCAAATATCGTTATATCGCCGATTCGTTTTTATCGAAAGCCCGATATAGCGATGTTATTTTACCAGTCCCTTGGTTCATCGTAATATCGGTGTTCCACTGTAGTTGACCATTGTTATTTTTCTCATTTCTGTAGTTTGAGCTATATCAGCAGCTGTACTTGCATTTTATCATTTCCTTAGGGAGCAAGAAAAGCTAAACGAAGCTATACAGAATAACTACGTTTCCTTGGCACTTACATACAGTAGTAAGGCAAGTCTAAAATGCAATGTGAGCCTGATGTATCACAGGAGCCTGGGCTCCTGTGTATCAATAATGCATGCGCAAATTTTAGGTCTTTTCACGGTTGGAACACGTAAAAAGTTATGTCGTCATTAAAATATTAAAACCATATAACTGGGCTTTACTAGTGTTAGTCATAGTGTCATGCCTCCATTTTTGACTTTCCCCACAGGTACCCGAAGAGAAATTCGTAAAAAAGGGAGACAAAAGGTCACGTGACCACATCTTAATTATTTTTCAGCACAGGATACCACATATGTTACTAATATGTTAGTTCCCTGTTTATTTTTATACTCTGGGGCTCGTTTTCAAGCATTTTGATTATTAACCTCCCTTTCATGTTGCTAATTTTAGGACATGCGCAGATCTCGAGTCCAGGGCTTAATTTCGCTTGGATCCATATCGGGAATTGTTTGTTATAGGGTTAGTAGTAATCATGCAAAGTTTCATGCTTTTATCACAAAAGTGAACAATTTTGGACGATAGCAGCTAGACTATTCTTGAAGAAGGTGATGATCTATTTTGTGAGTGGGTAATTGTGGCTGTCAGCTCTCAAAATAACATCGAATAATACAGGAAAATATGAGAAATATTCTGTGTAATGCAAATAAGTGACGTTTAGATCAAGTGACCATTGTCGCGCCCAGCCCAAAATGCTATGCACATTTCTACATTTATTAACCGTTGTTTTTCAGTTTGCGGCAGAATCTTGCACGAGTTGTGCTTCTCTTCGGATCGGATTTTAATTGGATACATAACTAAGTCACTCACAGGGGCCAGTGATAAGGTAAGATATATGGAGACTTATTATGATTCGTTCTCGAAGGTAAAATAATAACTTTGGTAAGTTTAACATTGTAATTCTGTTTTGGAGCTTGAAAGGATTCGATCGAGTCATGGTAAAATCGATCAGAATTGGTATGACCAAAATTTTCAGCTTACATTGTTAGTTACTGTATATAACTCTTTTGTTTAATTCAGAGGGGGTCCTAAATTCTTGTGTCATTCCTAGATTTCTTTACTAATGTCGCACCGAATTTCTCTTGCTGGACTTCTAGCTTCTTCAAGCTTGTACAGCGTGCCGAGCTTGTCAATTTCAACAAGGAAATTCACAAACTTGCATTTGTTATAGCGGCGTTTTTCGTTTAATGAGCAGTTTCAGGTTACGCATTAAAAGGCTTAACGACAGATTTCAATTTTCTTCCACTAAAAGTAAATAGATCTTTATTTAAGCTGCACTTTATTGTGGCATAGAGTATCTTTCAACACTGACGTTTTTGAATAAAAGCTTCGTCGGAGGTAGCTGCATCTCTTCAAATTAATGTCTATTTTCGGACGTAACAATTCGTAAAGCTTTCCTGTGACGTTTCCTTCGAGAAAGAAATTCACTGATCAGTTAATGAAAGTCGTAAAGAACGTACACAGTGCTTGATACGTGAACTCGAAACTGTTGACAAGTTGCTCACGATTTGGCATCTTCACGGTCCGTTGGCTTTCGAGCTAAACCACTCCATATATACCGTCAATGTTGAAATCATAGTTCAGAGTTCTATGAACGATCGTGGTTTTAAGCTTTAAACCTTTGTAGAGATTGATTCGATAGCCAACTGCACTGTCATACTCACATTTTCAAAGCTGAAACAAGCTCTTCGGTTCAAAGATTGCATATGAATTGTCTGTTCCGTGAGGGTAAATTTGAACAAGGCGCGTTGGAAATTAATTTGACAGAATATTGCGTTTGGGTAGCATGTGTAAATAAGGTTAAGCTTCTAAGCACACATTTTTCAAGTATTTATTTGTAAACCGACACATTCTGCCTACATTAATGTTACTACATGCGACATGTACTACGTTATATGGTTATAATATATATTGTTCGAGTACGCAACTATGAAACTCGTATACGTGAGGCAATGCATTCTGTATTACTCAGCCGTTTTCTATTGAAGGGACGCTTTCTGAAGGGACATATAACTTACTGTTAGTAAGAAATTTTAGTGCTACAGAAATCCAAACTTTCATTTTCCATAGAAAACAGAAAAAAAATTACCGTTCTGTAAACAACTTCCGGACAAAGGCTTCCTTTGGAGGAATCACTAGGATTTTGCAAAAAATGTATTTAGCCAGTCACCCCTGAGGCTGCATTCCAGTGTTAACCATAAGAACCTATGAATAACAGGAAGTCGTCCCAAAATATAACGTTCATTTGAAAAAGTTGTATATTTAGTTTCTCTAAAGAAGAAATTATAACATACATGTAACTACAGTGCATTTCTGATTAAGTTTCTAAGAAGAAGTGTGGTCTCACAGTTTGTTAGGCTGTCCAGTAGTAGCAATTAAATTAAATCCTTTGGAGTCGCTATCTAAATCACAATAATTTATGTTCTTTCTTTTCAGGCATTTCCATTCAGTTCCAGCAATGTGGCGGGTTTCTCTCTTAATTTCCATTTACTGCCTATCCACGCTGACACATGGTAAGTAAAATTGGGCAGAGTTTCAGTGCCGTCAAAAAGGAGATCCTCTTAAAGTTTCTAAAAGAAGGAGAATCTGCAAACACCAACCTCTGAATATGAGATTTCACTGCCAAGTGTAAAGTTTGGAACCTTTAGAGATTCATTTTTGCCTATTTCACTGTTCCCTGAGTATTATTCATTTTTCTTTAAATGACAATTAATACCCTGACATTGACATTTATAAGCCAGTCAGTCAGTCATCCATCCATTTTTCCATCCATCCATCTCCCTGTTTGTTTATCCATGGATTTGTTCTGGACATAACTGGCCCTGGAGAGATGGGTAAAATAAATTATGTACAACACAAATTAAAAGCTTTAGGATGTATTATGCAAAGTGAGCAATTTCTTAACTACACAGAATACAATACCCTGACAGCAAAAGTGTATTAATTGATTTTCAGTCTTCATATTTCTTCTGACACTCAGCTGTAATACAACACTGTTCTGTCTTTGTTAACTCAGATAACATTGGGAAGGAACTTGGAACTTGACCCCATCTACAGTTGTTTCTCTACCAGTTTCTTTGATAAGCAGATGACCACTGGTCAAAGATGAAAACCCTTGATTTAACTTTTTACATATGTAGAATTATTTTGAAAAGCTGACAGCCATATCAGAACCACCCTTGCATCAGGAACCCGACCAGACCGGGGTAGACCGGGGCCAAAGCCTGGCCTGAAAGCCGGGGTCAGCCTGGCTTGTGGCCGGGCTTTGGCCGGGTTGGCCAGGGGATAAAAAAACCGGGGAAGCCCCGGCCACAGGGCCAGCCCGGCCTGGCCTGGCCGCAGTTGGCCAGGGCCAAATTTGGGAAAGAAAAAGCAAAATGGGGTAGGGCTTTGGCTGGGTTGGCCAGGGGATAAAAAAAAAACGGGAAAGCCACGACCACAGGGCCAGCCCAGCATGGCCTGACCACAGCTGGTCGGGGCCAGCCGGCGAGTTTAGCAGCAGAGGTTTCGGGTTTACCAGTGGTGACATGGAATAAGTTCCACCCTGCCAGGCCACAAAAACGTACACAAGCATTAATATGACGATTAGAGCAATGCTGATTCAACCGTCAGTTTGAGCATGCCAAACTAATTTATAATGTATTGGTCGTTAAATGTCTTTCAGAAAGGGGTACTGTCACTCCCATTCTTGTTATATGTTGACATTGTGAAGAATTATAACTTAGCTCAGCCTGTTGAACATGAGGCGGTTAAGACTTCAAATGATTTGTTGGAAGGAAAATAAACAAATATCATGGTGATTTTTCCCACAATGATAAAAGTTGAAAAAGAACTTTTTTAACCCATTGACTACCGCAGGTTTTTACATTTTCAGAGTGATTTTCCACCTATAAACGATGAATAGCAATTCGTGACTCTTTATTTGAACTACCAGGGAAAAATGGTGCTGTCCTAAGCCACTGGAGGCTCAAGGTTTCTGAAAACGTCATTTTGACGTAGCTATTTTTTATGCGTGAAGCGACAACAATGGCCCAAGTTCGGTTTGCTTGCGATTTCTGCTAAATTTACAGCCATTTTTGATCTTTAGCGGCTGCCTGATGAGCATCATTAAGCGTGACGGTAGCTAAGAGTCCACTTTCTCAAAGAATCGAGCAAGGTGATGTACTTTGTTGTTGAATTTGGCTTGTTACTCGATGAACTGGGAATTTGGCCGGTCGAACACTTAGTACCTTTGGGACTTGACTATTGATGAATCGACCTACTGCCACATATTTTGGAATTTCTGTGTACTGAAGATGACCACGAGCAGGAAATTTTGGCGGTAGGTTGGAGTGGCTGTAGACTTAGTTTATATGTGAAAGAATTGGGGGAAGGAATGGGCGCTGTCAAAAATTCTCGTTAGTTCCCAGCATGCAATGCGCTCAAGATGTTGAAAATGTCGGGAAGGCCCGAATGCACTGGAACAAAAGGCTGTATCTACGCTCGGGAGAAGAATATGAACAAAAAAAGTCATTTATAAGCTAGAAAAAGGACTGAATTTCGTTATGATGGTTGAATTTTGGTTTTTGGACGATGGTTTCCCTAAAAAACATGAAGGCAAAAAGGGGCATTTTTGTTGTTTCTCTTTGACGTTAAAAACGGCCAGGTTCGTTCTTGTCCAAACTCAAAAGGCCATATTTGGTAAAAATCGCTACGTTTCTTGCATTTATTGGATATCCAAATTTAAAGGGCATTCCATTTCGTGCTCACAACTAACAGTTAAGGCAATATTCGTGCGATTGAGAAAGTTGCAATGTTTTGAAGCATGGGAGTTTTTTACGGCCGGTTTTGGCCGGCACGGGTGCCAATGGGTTAAGTTGAAATTGATTTTCTTCTTGTTATCCATGGCCATACACAACTGCAAATAGTTGAAATGCACATAACAAGTACTACATAAGAAGGCTGCAAGAAATTAAAGGTTCTATTGTTGCAATTAAATCTTTGGGTTATTCCAAATTTTGTGACAGTGCCCCTTTAACAATGTGTCTATCACAAGTTTTTTTTAATACACAATGTATAAAACAAATGAATTTCTTTGAAAATGTTATCAGAGAATAAGATGAGAAATAAAACTGCATCAAATTAATCATGACTTCAAATCATTGAAATATACGCAGCAACAGAATTTGTTTTTTCTAAATTTTTACGTACACAATATCAGGTAATGTCAAGCGTAGTTGTCTGGATCACAGATTTCTAATAAATTTCTAACAATAGGGCCATTTATACGGGAGAAAATAAGACGCGTCTTATGTAAGACGCGACTTAAATAAGACGCGAACTGATCGTATAAATGGTACAAAATAAGCGTTCGCGTCTTATTTAAGTCGCGTCTTATCTTAGAACAGGGTTTTCAGCTGTTCTTATTTTGTCCGCGTCTTAATTAAGACGTGAACTTCCTCGTATAAATGGTTTCGCGTCCTAAATAAGACGTGAACTGCAAGTGCGCTTGCATAAAAACAATAGAAACATGAGCTTGTCTTATGATTAGATAGCGTAATTGGATGCAAAGCCTTGCAAAAGATGGCCGGGAGAGCCAAAAGTGAATTCAGCACCTTCCTTCTTTAACCTGCCATCAGTCGCACCAATCTGTATATCGCTTTCTTCCGACTCTTCTCGGATTTCTGTTGATTTCTTTGTATGCTACGGCGTGGTCTTCATAAGAAAGAAAAAAATCTCTGAGAAATAACAGGACAGCACGCTTTTGTTTCTTGCTACAGCGTTCCATCTTGGTGGGTAAGCGAGGCTGTATCAAAAATAAGACGCGAACCATTTATACGAGATCTTCGCGTCTTATGTAGGACGCGAAGGTATAAACGGTACAGTTCGCGTCCTATTTAAGTCGCGTCTTAGATAAGACGCGTCTTATTTCCTCCCGTATAAATGGCCCTAATATAAGCTTAAAGCTTAAAGGTAAGTAAAAATTAAGGTTTAGAAACCTATGTATTCAAGGGAAAGCCGATCTAGAGATTTATACATTTGAATTTTAAAATTTACATGAACTGGGGCAAAAATGAGAAGAAAAATGGTAAACAGCGGACTTAGCTTCTTGATTCAATTTTTTGTGCTGTTAACACAGAGCTTTCTTTGCTGCTCGCGGATGAGTTGGTCAACAATGTACCACCCCAGCTTGCTCCATGATGTCTAAAATAAAAACACGATTTCGTCAGTGACCATTTATTACATGTAGAGGTTCTTGACTGGTTTAGTCCAATTATTTCACTAGATCTAGAGTACTCAGAATAATGTAAGACCGGCTGCTGAAATTAACTTGATCTGTACTTTTAACATAACCTTTCGTTTAAAATATTCGGCACCGACTCAAAGACCTCAAGACACAACTGTCGCCGTGATGGATTGCATGCACTGTTCAGCTCGAGGAGTACAGTTTCAGTTATGCGATGGTTTTGTTCTTTCAGGTCTAATATTGTGTCGTTGACAAGTTACAGCCTTTTATAATTTAAGAATTTGTTTGCACTTACCCAGATCTCTCAAGGGCTTGCCTGCCTTTAGTACCGGCTGATACATTCACAGTGATGCCTTCATTTAGTTGCACGTCGGCGCCTCAAACTTGCTTTCTGTTTACCACGCTGACGCAGTTTTAATTCTCCCACTGAACCACTATAAAAAATATCTTCGAGATGGGAAATATAACAGTTATTCGCACAATCGACCAACCGAACTGACAATTCAAAGATGGGCGCCAAAAGAGAATGAGTAAAAGTTCTTTGTTCGGTAAAAGCATGAGGAAAGTCACGTGAAGATTTCCACGCTGTCATTGGCTGTTGCTGAGTAACTTCCGCTGGATTGCCTGATTGTGGTCTTCAGAGAAACATAAGCTCGCAAAAATCTCGCAAAACAATCGCAAAACATGTTCGCTTTCCTGTAATTTTTTCTCACTTCACTTGGATCTTTTCGAATTGTTCATCGGGGATATGAAGCCATTTTCTGGCGGAGATTTTAACGAAAACACACTTTATGGAAAGAGTCGTCTTCAGCTGAGGATAAAACATGTTTTAGTCGTCGAACATTGTCGAGGAAACATTCGAATATCACTAATGATTCTGTTCATGGTGTAGGTGAGAAAAATTATCTCTCGCTTAACTCTTGTTTTTACGTTCTTTTCATTTCAAGGGTCTTTCTAAATTTAGCGTCTAAAGTTTCATTAGGTTTTGGGATAAGTCACTGTGTAAATGTTTGACTTTACGATTGTGTGATTTTAGGATTGTGTTTTGTTTTATATTAATTTGTCTTTTTGCCTTGACATTTAAGTTAACCTTGTGTTTAATTAAGTAGCACTTTTTGTTTAGGCTTAATCATAAATTTGTTTCTTGGAAAAAATAAAATCTTGATCTTAAAGATTCACAAAACGTTGCAGCCTTTTTTTAACTAAAGTGGTGCAGCTTTGATATTAACCTCAATTTATACTCTCAAATTTTCAGTCTCTAAGTTTATGATTGATTCCGAGACATTCGATTCTCAGTAATATTCTGTTTAGGAACAGTAATATTTTCAAGTGTGGTATAATTAGTTGCTATAATTGCTTTTGTAGATTTTTTGTTACATTTATGTGAAAACCAACATGGCTATCATTTTTGTAAAAAAAAAAGTTAGCATTTGTATTTTAGCAAAGAATTCCCATCATGGGACAACATGGCCAAAGATGCCAGGTTTAAATGGCTGCAAACTTGTTATACCTTTTTAGGCCTGGAAATCCAAGAAAGCTTGGCTTAAATCTTGAAGGCCAGGAAGGCCGGGCTTTTTTGACCAAGGTTGCCGAGAAAGCCGGGCCTTGGAACTTACAAGGCCAGGAAGGCCAAGCTTTGGTAGGCAAGGATGCCGAGAAAGCTTGGCTACTGGCCATGCTTGCCAGGCTTTACCAGGCCGCATTTTCCCGGTAAGCCCGGCCAAAAACCCGGAAAGCCTGGCCTGACCAGGCAGGGGGGGGGGGGGGGGGGTTCTCTTTGATGGTTAACTGTAAAAAATAAGCCGTTTTGACAGCTGACGGTTAGAATTGGCCTTTAATGTTTGGCCATTTGACGGTTGATGGTTAACCTCACTGAAGCATTTTTTTTTGGCCATTTGATGGCTGACTATTAACTCCATTGAGACCCTGTAAAAGTAGTGGTTCAGTTTTCCAAAAACAATAAAAAAAGCACCTGGTTACAGATGGTAAGAATATGCATGGACATGAATTGCAACTTGACATAGAACAATGAGGACACATGTAAAACTTTACATGTATAAATGCTGTCGATATCATGGCTTCAAGAGGCTTCAATCATATCTAGATAATACCCTAAGAAGGGGAAGGGGGCATATTTGGGTATACATGTATTAGTGACAGGGAGGTGTGAAGGCCTTTTTTTAAATTTGAAATTTGTGGCTTGGGACTTTTATTGGGGTAGCAATTTTCTGGTGGACATTTTTAGTACAGAAAGATTCTGAACAACTTTTTTTTGGTGGTCGATTAAAGTTGTATCCCACCACTCTTGCATTTTATTGGAGTTTTGTACTTTTATTTTGTTTGGGGGTTTGGTTTTTTGCGGGGAGGGAGGTATCGGGGTATTCTTTAGGGTAACTGGAATTTTTGGGGGTTTAAAAATTGTGTTACTCATACTTCTCCATCACCGATATGCCTGAGTATTCCCCTCCCCCACCTTGGGCTAATATCTATTTTCTCCTTACACCATCTCTATTTGAACCATGATCCAGGTGATAAGAGTGTTGGAAGTGAACACCGATGAAATACTTTGATTTCTTAACAGATTCCCCTAACTAGTACCACATGAAAAACTAAAAAAGTGAGGAGAATACACCTTCTGATATTGTGACTTATTTGTTTTCAGGTCAGCAAAAGCCAAAAGACCCCCCTCCACAGATAACCGACTTTTTATCCTCTAACCTGCTTAATCCAGAGCAGGTGAAATTCAAAACAGAAAATGCCATGGTACTGCCCTGCGCTGCAACAGGAAGCAACTTGAAATGGACTTGGAAGCACAATAATACAGATATTCCACAAGGTGAACTTGAATTTGGCAAAAGAAAGCTCAGTTCAGACGGTACACTGACTGGTAGCAACCTTGACTTATCGGCCAGTGGAACTTACCAGTGCTTTGTAGAGGATGCAGCCACTGGAGTAAAAACCTTCAGCAGGAAGATAAAAGTTGCAGTAACATGTAAGGGAGTGTTTCTGTTGTAGAGCTGTAAAATTGAAAGAATAAGTTTTAAAAATAGGACTGCAATGATACACCTGTACATTGTGATATAATTTATATTGCTACGGTACAACTATCGACATTTGAACAGCAGTATTACAATATGATAAAATCTACTACACAAGCAATGAAACATTGCCGTCTTTAACAAGTCCATACCCAAGTTCTGCTTTTAACCATTGTATGGCGATTTATTGCACAAATTGGACTTGGAGCAAAATCCTTCCCTTTTGCATAGCATTTGCCTGTCAGGTATTCAAGATGACAGACAAATGTATGTGTTAGTAAGGTACATTGGCCACTTCTTGCATGCAGTACTGTATGGTATCATTTATCGCATTGTGGCACCTGTAGCAAGATACATATCATATCACGAGAAAAGGTATTGTTGCAGCTCTATTTAAAAAATGGTAATTTTCCTTTGCATCAGAGACGTGTTCTTGCATATACCTGTACATATCACAAAATGGTAAACCAAAACACAAGTGAAGTTATTTCCTAATTTGATGACCATACCATTATGTATGATTTATATGTATTTATTTATATTATTGTTGTTGTTACCAAAATGTGAGGTACTTTTCCTCAGTGTCAATACCAGTCTCTAACAAGACCATTGATTTCTTTTTAGTTGTGGGGCCATTTCCTGATAAACCTCCCAAGGAACAGACAGTTAATCTTGGCTCATATTATCGTTTCCCCTGCCCTGCCCATCAACCCGTCTACGGTGTTATTTTCACTTGGGTAGGTAAAAAAAATGGGTTACCGTTCGGAAGGAATGAAAGACGAGCAATTGGGCCAAATGGTGACCTGTTCATCATGTATGTTCTGCTGGAGGACATTACATTGATCACTGATCAAGATGGAATCATGTGCACTATGTCTGCTGCAAACACTTTCTACAGTGCTGAACCGTTGACATTGAAGATACCACAAGGTAAACAAATTATAAGCTTAGATGAAGTTATTATGCAAATGTTCAATAGTTTGGGCAGCGAATGGTTCTTCAAAAAATATGTGTATCACAGAATTTTTGTAAAATTGCACAGGTCAATCTTTCCATAGTCCTTCTGAAAGCATTGTGGATCTCAGCGGCTCAGGCTGATCCAGTATCATTATTATATATAGCTGTAGCTGCCATCCATACATTGCAGCACAACTTACAGAACTTCTCTGCTCCTTTGTCCCTTGCAGGCAGCAACGTGTGGCCTAAGTTTGTTTGGTACCGGGAAATAGTACAATGTTGGTTTCCTCTTAAAACCAACTGTCCAATAACACACAGTTCACCTACTGCAGGTGCTTACATCTATAGGAGTATCGAATGGTCCCTGCGAGCATGCGAGCACTACGAAATACTTTGTGAGCATAGGCAGTGATCAAATTTGTTTTGCGAGCAGTGAGGACATTAGAAAAATGCAACTCGCGAGCAGCAAGCACTTTGTAAATTCTCCTCTAAGTTCCGCCGGCAGCAAAGCTAACTTAGCTGAATATTTAACTACAATTTACTTGACCATGGTGGTGTCCAACCAGAAAGCTCTCACTACTTTGGCCACTGCTCACATATGAAATTGTTTCTTTAGTTAATGGTTTTAATTATCACTTCATAATGCTTTCTTATTGTCATTCCTTTGTCTTGAAATCGTATTTAAATGCCCTTTATAGATTGAATAAATAAATAAAAAAAATTGAGAATTGAATTTAATGATAGGGAAATTAGTTTTCCGAGGTTAATAATTGACTGAAAACCAAGATTCAAAGCAAAGTAGCTTATTTTAGGAGTTTCAAGGAGTTAACATGGGTCAAAATAAACCTGGACTGAGAACATTCTCAACCATTCAGACAGTACTGATGGTCAAATAGCTCTTTTCTATTTCAAAGTCATCTTTAGATTTTACTCCCTGCTTTCGCAGGTCACTGGCAGGTGTTGGCCTTGAGAAAAATTCATAAATGCGTCACTTTCAATAAAACTTCAATGCATGTAAACTACACTGCTACTTACCTATTCAAAGGAGTTCAGTACCACGTAGAAATGCATTATTTAAATGCTGTACCAAAAAACCTATGAATAACGATTTACAAATTTTCGCTACAGTTTGAGCAATCGCCCGAGTAAATTTCAATGGAAATCCAACCATCTGAGCAGTTGCAAAAACATTGCAAATCTGAGCAAGCGAGCACTCGTTAAAATTTTGCGAGCAAATCGAGCAAATTCAAATTTTGCGAGAACTTGACAATTTTAAGGACCATTCGATACCCCTATCTATATATATATCTTGCATTAGTCAAAATGACCGGTTTTGATGGCTAATTCTCTTGGAACTGTTAACTCTTCATCTGTCACAGATGCTTCTTCAACCTCTCTTGTAGTTAGCATCTTTGGCATATGCAACATGTCTCTCACATGCCCAAACAAGGGTGAGAGCCTCCCTTTCAGTCTGTGAATATCTGTGCTCACACTCTGTTATGCTGTGGCTTGTGTAACAGATGTGCACCCAGTTCCCATTCTGGTTCTGACACTACTAGCACTGTGCCAAGTCCCATATATAGGACTCACACCTGCAATGACTTTTGTCTGGGCATCCTTTTTAAGATAGACTAACTAGTATTCCAGCTTCTGCCATACTCTGTTTCTGCAAATTAAAGGCAGGTCTTTGCTTGGGTCCAAACTTAAGGTAACGCCTTTATTTGTCAACCTCCTCAGCAGTTCTGCCAGAGTTGCAAAGTGCAGGATGACTGCACTTGTAACTGTAATTAGCCAGCCCCAAGAAACTACATACTTAACTGTTCCATAGGGCCAATCCCTTTCTCCAACAGAAGGATTCCATGAAGACTAGTCTGTTCAACATTGAGTGTCAAGCTTTGCTCTCTAAGGCATTCCAGAGTGCTTTTGGACAGGGTTCGCACGCACCTTGAAAGTCCTTGAAAGTCCTTGAATTTGAAAATCAAAATTCAAGGCCTTGAAAGTCCGTGAAAAGTACATTGGGTCCTTGAAAAACCTTGAAATTTGCTGTTTGACTGTTTCCACTTAGTGGAAGAACTAGAAAAGACTTAGACTTGAACAAATCTCGCAGTTATCCCTTAAACCCGATCATCTAGTATCACATTTTAATGGCATTTTTTGCTGGATGGAGTGCTTGAAAAATTGGAATTGTGCCCTGGAATGTCCTTGAAAAGTCCTTGAATTTTTAGTCCAAAAAAGAGTATGAACCCTGTTTGGAGACACTGATCATGGGTTTTCTGATCTGGGCCATGCATGATGATGTTGGAAATGTTGTTGATGCCCCTGATTCTCGCCAGAGCTGTTGCAATTCCATGTTGATACTACTCACTTGCTGAACTCACACTGGACAACAACTGTTCGTATCTGTACAAACCCTTATGGGTACAAATGTTGTGATTTGATGTGATTCTGGGGAGATTTCAAGCTGGTGGGAGCTGCATTTAAGATCCAACTTGCTGAAAATCTTTGAGCCATGTATGTTGAGCAGCAGCTCATCTACTGTTGGTGTGGGGTGTCTACCATGAATAATGGCCTTGTTTGCAAACCTCATGTTGTTACAAAGGTGTACTTTCTCCATTTGCGTTAAGTACAATTACAACAGGGTTCACCCATGGTGTAGGCAAATTGACTTCTTCTCTGATGTCACAGTCTATCAGTTCTTGGACTTTTTCTTCCACCTTGTCTAGATCTTGTCAGGTGACAAATGGGGCAAATGGGTTCTGGACTACTGGTTCACCTTCAGGATCAAATTGTAACATTACTTGTCTGCTTTACAGTTTTCCCACGCCGTGAAATACCTCAGGATACTGCTGTTGAAGCATTTGTTTGGTTTCGATGACTGCAGCAACATCAACACTCAGCACCATAGCAGTATCTCTGTTCAGGAGTGGTTACCCCCTTTCCTTTAATCACTAGGGATTCTGCTTGGGATCTGCCTTGGCCAACCACTACATCTACATCTATCTAAATACTCTTCAACACTTTCGTATACAGTAGAGATAACACTCACAGTTAAACCGACCTTTCAGTTGGAGGGGCTTGTCAGATGCATACGATGTATGTGCACAGCTTTCTCCCAACTGAGCTGTCTTGAGATTTTCATCTTATCTTTTTACCTTTTAAGTCTTCCATGGCTCTTCATCAATGATGTTGTTTGTAGCTTCAGAATCCGCTAATATTTTAAGGATTACACCCTCCACAGACACGGTGAGCACATTTGGCTCCACCCACCCCCCACAGACACTGTGAGCACATTTGGCTCCACCCCACTGGTTACCCGAAAGGCATAATCAGGTTGGCGTTCACTGGTTTGGCCTTCTTGAACTTGGTTAATCTCTCCTTTCTTTTGCTTGGTTTTACACACACTGACGAAATTATCTTTCCCATTACAATATCATGCGACAGGTCTGACCTTTTGCAGGACACTTGGGATCCCAACCAAAATGACCACTAAGACCACATCTATAACTTCACTGTGTTTACTATTGGGTTTGCTTGGGTTTTCAAAAACTCTGTTTACATGTTCTTGTGCCCGACTTTTTGCACCCAGTTCAGTCATTTGATGTTCTACCTTAAGTTTTCACTCTGTTTGACCTTCTTTGTCTATGAGTAAGTTACGCCTCACATAGTTTGATGTGCACTTACACAGAACGGCATCTCTAATCTGTTTGTCAGTATCCAAGCCAAAATTGCAATCTTTTGATTCTTTTTGTAACCTAGTAACAAATTGCAGAACAATCTCAACTTCCTTTTGCTGGATGCAGTGAAAAGCTTGTCGTGTGAATGCAAAGTTGACCTTTGGAATGAAATATACATTCAGAACTGTTATGGTGCCCGTGTAATTGGAAGCTTTCGCCCGTGTCCACAAGCCAAATGGAGCAATAAAGCCTGTGCCTTTGTCTGGTGTTGAGGGTTGTTGTTTGATGATAATTAGGTCTTTGCCATCTGCAAACAACTTCAATAACATCAGCCATCTCATCCACCTTGGACCTACCATGGCGGGCTCAGAGTAACAATCGAATTTTTGAATCACCTTGGTGCCACTGTCATTCAAATGAGACATCATGTGAATCATTTGTACATGTACTCGTCGCCAGTGTTGTATCTGCCTACTACCGGTGAAAATATTGGAGATGGACAGGCCACACTCAGATAACGTTACTACTCTCTTTAATCACTCCATGTGCTCTCTCCCTCCTAGAGGTCCCTATTCCTACTTCATATAATACATCACAACTACATAAAATTAATGTGAAAAAACAAAACAAAACAAAGGATCCTGAGAGGAAAGCCACCACAGGATGAACCCACCCCTGCTTGTATGTAAACATAATAATAATAATAATAATAATAATAATAATTATTATTATTATTATTATTATTATTATTATTATTATTATTATTATTATTATTATAATGGCTTTATTGGCAACATCTCTGCAAAGCCTAATTGACTGAATGTCCTATTTATTTTTTAAACAATTTGTATTAATTTTGGTTTCAGGGCAAACTGATCCTGGAGAACTGCGTGCTCCTACGTGGAGAGTGAGACCAGGCAGTGAAGAGATAGCTGTTGAGGGACGCAATAAAACTCTGTACTGCCTTGCTACTGGAAGGTGAGTACTAAAGGATTTAACCAAGAAAATTAGCAATTTGCCATTCCTGAGTGGTAGGTATTGTTGGCTTTGAAACGTGACGTTTCTTGTTTATCTATGATTATCGCTAGTACGTGTTACGATAGTTTTAATTTGTTAAGTAATTAGTTAGGATTAACGCCCTCATGAGCAAGATTTTAGCGATAGCTTCTCCCAGCCCTTCGCTGTAATGTCTGCATGGGAAATGCATAATGATTTTCTAGATCTATTGTTTCCATCACGTTTTGTTTGTTATAAAATTAAGGTTATCAACTCGCTAAGGTTAGTTCTAGTGTAGACTTCGTGATGTTATGTACTATCATCCATTGCGGATTCTTTACTATCGACACTTGGACTCGCCTTCAAGCTCATAGCTTTAGTCAAGACTAACGTAGGTGCATATGTGCAAACCAAAGTGAGTATAGTTTTATTTGCTTATAGCTTTCTTGCATCAATTTCGCGTTAAGTATAGTTTTTGCTTAGTTTTTTGGCTATCAATTGCGATATCGCTTACTTATCCTTTCTGTTTATGTGGAGTCTTTTTTGTCCTGTCATCACTTAGTTACTTTAATTTCGTTTATTGCTATTCAGCATGGATGTGCTGATTGATTTCATATTACTGATTTATCGTCGTATCACTCCTCACGCGAATGTATTGTTAGTTAGTCAGTTTTTTCTAGTTTCCTATTGCAATTCCATATTAGCTACATTTCAGTATTATCAGTTTTGTTTAGTCTTATATCTTGTAGTTTTATAGATAATTTAGCTAAATAGGTTTCCATTTGATTTATTGATTTCAGTTCGAACCGAGTTAACAATTTAAGCGACTCTATCATTTCTACACATCAAATGTCTTAGCAACTTCACGCAACCTTTGTCTTATCAATCAACTCCGTCGACTCACCTGTATCGTCGTATCAAGTTGTGTCCTTTGTACTAGGAACATTGAGCCGTGCTTCAATAAATTTATTTACATTACAATCTACAGTTCTCCTCGAGTTCATTTTTAAAGCTACACACCATGTTAGAGTAATTTACTTTGGATTATCATCTCACATTCTGTCCTTGTAAGTTACAGGTATGAGACTGATTTTACTCCTACGCTTTCTGCTAAATGTTTTGTGAATCCACTGAGCACGTAATTACTCGGCCTTCGTAGAAGGCCCAAGGTTAAAAATGACATTCTTTCTTCTTTTTATTTTTCTTTGTTGTCGTGTTTCATCTGCAAAGCTCACCTCTGGCCTTTCTGCGCAAGCTCAAACTAAATATAACAACTCACAACGATTCACCTTGTGTCTTTGAAGTCTGAACAACTAATATGTTAAGAGATGTGTCTATATGAATGTTTGCAAGTTCAACAGCAAGAAGAAAGCTTTTAACATGACCAAACTTAACTCCAGATGTTTTCAATTAGACTGCCGTGTTTCCCCGTGGCTGCTCCATACTAAACTAAAATTGAGTGGTACATTTCATTGAATAACTCAAGTACGGGATATCATACACCCCTGAGACTTGGTAGTTTATTTACTATTTTTCCACAGTAATTATCTCAATTTGTGAACATTAGTTTTTGAATGATAAGCGATTTTAGTTTTTACTTGTGTGACGTGAAACTGACCGCAGAAACCTTACTCTCTTTCTTATGTTTCAAATGATGTATTTGTAAACAGTTTCACTCTGCTGATTATTTTTTCTCATCACATTTCATTGAGACTCCATTAACATTTATGCGAAAAAATCCTACATTGTTCGATCAGTGTTTCCTTTCTCAAACACTCAGCAGAAATATCCATTGAAGCAAAAACAAGTGTACTTAGTTTTTTTTTGGAATAAATACACTATTTTTACCTCATTACATATGCTGAACCTTCGTGGTCAAGAGGTCATTGTTACTTCCTCTCATGCAGATAACCTGGTTTGACTCCTACTAGTGGCACCTATTACGTTTTTTTTTTTTTTTCGTTGCTGATTCTTCTTTTATAAATATTTTTTTATGAGTGTTATTATCATTGTTCTCAAAGGTTGAGCTGAAATGCAATTTTGTAATTTTAAAGCCTGATGTATGTTGATAGGGGTCTATTGGTATACACTGCAAAGAAATAGACTCCAACGCAAGCGCAATAGGTCCGATGTAAGAAAGACAGACTGCTCCTGCCAACTAAGCTTTATGCCTCGAAAAAGACACTCACGGATGGTGATGAGAAATGCAGGCTATGTCAGAAGACACAGGAAAGTGTTGCACTCATGGTGTCAGGTTGTAGTGCACTGGCGCAAACCCTGTACCTGGCTAGACACAACGCAGCACTCCACATTCTATTCCTTGAGATGCTTAGGGGCTATCAGTTGATGGACGCTATTCCACTTGGTATTCACCAGTCCATCCCAAACCTGTGTACCAAGACGATGAGGTGATGGCGTTTTGGGATGTGTCTGTTTTTGCGGAGCACTTGCAAGTGAGAGCCAACAGAGTGGACGCTAGGGTGGCAGACAGGGTAAACAAGGAGGTGATGCTAGATGACCTGTCCCTGGATGGACAACAGAAAGCACAAAGAAGAGGAGAAGACCTTAAAATACGCGCCTTTGCCACTAGAGCTCAAGAGACAGTACCCAGGGTTCATGATTCGACAATTCAACATCGTCATTGACACTCTGGCTGGCTACTCAGAGAGTCTGAAGGAAGAAATCAAGGCATTAGTGGGCTCAGATAGGTACTGAGAGGTACTTAGAAGAATGCAAAAAGCCATCCTGAGCCACACTCTTCACATCACTAAAGCATTTAAAGTGATGTGCTGGCCACTTGGACACCTATGGGTCGCCAATGAGACAGTACAGAACTACATGTAGCACTTGGCAGATACTATTAGACAGATGATTTATTTTATTAATCTTATTTTAAGCAATTTTATTCCTATTTAATAAACATTTGTAAACTTTACATAATATTAGAATTTATTTATTAATTTTTTTATCTTAAATAATTTTATTCCTATCTAATGAAAATTTGTAAATTTTGATATACCGTAATACTGGCTACGTTTATACACCCAGTATTTGTAAGTAAGGACCTGGCATTCAGGAGTTTTAAACTGCCATAATAATAACAATAATAATAATAGTAACAATGATAATAATAATAATAATAATAATAATAGTAATTATTATTATTATTATTATTATTATTATTATTAGATTTACAAAAAATTTGGAAATACAGTTACATGTATAATGAATATTTATAATTATACTTTATATATTATATAGTGCTATTTCACTCTAGCTCAACAGTGCTTTTCAATAGTTACAATCAAAAAGTTGACAATTAACAATTTTAGAATTATGGTAGAAGCTAATTAAGGTTATAAACTTAGCTTCAAGTAGACTCTGTCACATGCTAATCTCAATATATTAACAACTAACAACTGATCTTCAGTTAATGCATGATTCATTGCCTATTTAATATACACATATGTAAATATATTTTATAGTCGACACATTTTATTTATTTGATAAATAATTGTAGCTAGGTGTCCCCAAATAGTGTACATTGTACACTAGCGATTTTGACACAGTAATAAAGTTCTTACTTAATTACTTACTTACTTACTTAATTATAACATTTATTAAAAAGGTGTCTTCATATATATGCATCTTGAAAGTTAGTAGCAAGCTGCTCTGTCCAAATAGACTAGATGCTTAAAAGTACTTCAAAATTAAAAGCAAAAAACATTCACATTTTAACAGTTACCAGGTACTGTATATATTTTTTTGTAGGTCAAAATAATTTTGCTTTGTTTTCTAACCCTAGAATTACAGTATTCATGATGATTGTTAAATAACCTGAATTTCAATTTTGCCCTACAACATAATTACACTGTGCGTGCATAAAATCCTTTCCTTTTCAGACCTGCACCAAAGATAACATGGAAGAAGAATGGAATGACGCTTACGCATGGAAAAGAGTTTGAGATTTCAACTCAAGGGTTTCAAGGCAGGCTTCTAAACATTATTGCAGTGAGCGAAACCCGGCACGAAGACACATATTCATGTGAAGCTGAGAATTCTGAGAATCGAGGCAATCCAATAGTACACAGTGTAAACCTCCGTGTGGACAGTAAGCTACCCAGCATCAGTTTTTTCCACTATAAATCCAATGTATTAATCTTTACGTGAATGGCATCACAAACTGTGGTGTGGTGAAAGTATGGTGATGACAAAGAATTTGAAACCTGCCTTAAACTGTATAATCTAGCTGTATAATTGTTTTAAATGTCACTGGTATTCCTGAATCTGAGTACGCTTAGCCAGTACACTGTTACAGACACGTTTTTCAATCAAGCATTTCAGGGCGTGCACACTGTTACTCTCGTCGACAGTTTTAAACAGAAACAGAATCACAAAATGAATGAGCACCAAATAAAAAAAAACAAAGGAAATTAGAAAAAAAAACCACCCTTTGTGCATGCATACGGGTGCATGTAGCTGGAATACGTAAGGAAATTGATAATGAATTTAGTTGGTGTACATGTATGTTTTAGAACTTTTTCATTTTGCCTGGATCTAAACACTCCTCCGATTTCACTGCCAATTAGCACTCACCAAAATTAATTGGCAAACATCTTATTAATTTTAGTCCCCTGCAGTTTTTCTTTTTACTTGTGATGGCGACCAAAACAGTTACAGCTTGGAGCAGTGTCTAAGAGATTTTCTCAAAGTTCAGTAGCATAAGCATGTGGGTAATTCAGGTTTGACTGTACATGCATAATTATATTTAGAATTTAACATAATGTTTTTTCAACAACCTTTCTTTTTTCAGTTGCTCCAAAATGGGATCCATCTAGCATACCTCCAAAGGATAAGAAAATAGATATAAATGGAAATGGAACATTGAGGTGTGATGTAATTGCAGACCCCATGCCCCAACAGATTTTATGGTACAAAGATGGAACAAGAATAACAACACAGTTGTATGTACATGTTTCTCTGTTGTGTTATAATGAGCTCTTCTTTCAAAAGCCATGGCAGCACACCTTCAGGCCTATCAAGTAAGGAAAAAAGACAGGGTGGCCATGTAGTCAGGGAAAAGTCGGGGAGGAACATTTTTGTTTTCAAGGACAGGGAACAGTAAGGGTTAGGGTGAGAAATCCTAAATTCTACCTGAACGGCAGTGAAAAGCACTGGGGTTTCATTAAGGTTTTGAGCAGGAAGACAATTTCAACATGTAGTAAGCATGTTTAGATTTAACTTCATCACAAAAAAATATCTCGATGTGCTCTTGGCAGGCAGGCAAAACTATGTTTACAGCCAGCTAATTTGCAATCTGCTCTTGCACCATTGGCCTTTGCCATATAAGCCCCCTGGATTTGGATTTTCATTGTGTTTTCGATTTTGTGCTACTGGTTGTTAATGATAACGATAATGATAATGATAATAAGCAGTTGATAAACATATGGATGCTAAAATAGAACAATACACTGTATACATGTAGGGCGCATAGCATAACCTATGCATGTCTGAAGGAACTATTTATTATTATTATTATTATTATTATTATTATTATTATTATTATTATTATTGATATTCATAATTATAATCTGTATAAATATTATAAAAATATTACTAAAAAACTTCATTTTTAAAGGCATCAAATAAAGAATGGAAAATATACTTTAAAAAATTATGTAAGATGATTGTATTTACAACGTGACGGCAATAAATACCTCTTACTAACTGAGTTCGAGGTCCATACTGGAAGTTACGGACCAAGTTTTTACCTGTTGATTTATGGCCCAAGCGCAAAGCGTACGGGCCATGAATTAATGGGTAAAAACGAGGATCCGTAACTTACAGTATGGACCGAGAAAATGAGGCTAGTAAGGTATTTATTATATCTTTGAGGTTAATTCGGTGCGCGGGAAAGAAAACTAGTTGAATTGAAGAAGGCCGTACTGTAGAATACGGCCCGTAAAATTGATCAATCGCAGCGCGGGTACCAAGTGAGAGATATAATAAAGTATCTTATTATTATTATTATTATTATTATTATTATTATTATTATTATTATTATTATTATTATTATTATTATTAAGATAAGCCCTTGGAAAAGTGAGGGAATTTTACGTTTGATTAGCCACTAGGTTTGTGATAAAGTTTCCCTGTTGGTAAAATAATTTTTTTTTTTTTGAAAAAAAAAAATTACTGAAAAGGAATTGATTTCTGTGGCTTCATTGTCTAAGCATTTGTTTTGGATGGTCAGTGAAAGGTGTGGCACATGAAATCACAGTTTTTCTTTCCCATTGTGGCAGCCCTAGAATTCCACAGTCACCTATTTTCTGTGGGATTGTTGAGAGTCGTGTGCTTTGATTGAACTGCTGCTACATGTATCTTGGTTGTGACAGCAAGTGCAACAGAAAAATGGGACTGTGACCAGTCACAGGTAACCCAGCAAGTCAAGATACAAAAAAGGTTTCCTTTACCTGCATGAATGAAGTTCTTTATGTCCTTATGTTGCTTTTATGGTATATTTAGGCTCTCAGCAACCCTTATAGTTTTAAGTCTTGTTAATCTGCTGTCCAGGTGCGTTTTAATTTGCCATGAGCCTTCTCGTCTTCAACAGCCCTGCTATTATGGTGAAAAGAGAGAAAATGTGATCAGAAAAAAAGTACCGATTGGGTTGGGAGATTTCAATCAATCTACCAGGGTGGGGGTGGGAGAGAGAGAGAGAGAGAGGAAGTTTGGGGAGGGGGTAGGGAGAGTGGGGGGGGGGGAGGGGTGGTTGGGATTCATTTGAGTAAAAACAGTAACTCTCCTGAAGGCATGCTACAAATTACAGGTGATATTCCATAGCTGGTAAACCAATCAAAACTCTGGAATTGCATAATGAGTGATCAGTTCTGACATAATACCCTTGCTTTATACAGTACACCACGGGTAACAACAGATGGGAAAAAACTCCAGTTTAAAGAAGTGGAGCTGGATGATGCAGGAATTTATCAGTGTGTTGCTGAAAATCAGCACGACATGATTGTGTCTTCCACCTATGTCGAGGTTGTGGGTAAGTATTAATAAAAAGTAATTAATTAATTAATTAATTAATAACAAATAATATTTATAATTAATTATTTAAAAGGTAAAAGGTAATCTTTACTGAGTTTGAATAATAAGAAATTCATATGGATTATTTGAACTGTGGATTATAATTTTATAATGAATATGTGAATGATTGTCACAGTTATGAATACAACTTAAGCAGTAGTGTAAAAAAAATTCAGGCACACTTGTACGGGAGTTGAACCCTCTGTGATACCTGTGCATTGCTCTAGTACCAACTGAGCCAAGAAGCCAACTGGGAGCTGGTCATTTTTAAACCGTCATTTAAGCCACAACCCTTTTTGTATTGATATCTGGGGGAAAGATGTAAAATGTAATGGCACAAAAACTATTTGGTTATTTGTTTAAAATTCTTATTTATTTATTTATTTTTTTCAATTTTAGTGAAATTCATTCAAACACTGGAAAAGTTGTAACATTTAGAATTCCTTACATATAGTCATATTGTATATAGTACAGCATTACATGTAGCTATATTGAAATAATGTGGATTTGCTGAAATCTATTTTTTCTCATATTAAAGACCTGTGTTCATCCAAGAGGCCTTGTGCATGTTTGTTATTATTTTTAACTGTCTCTATATTATTCATTCTTGCGATCTGATTGGTTTACCAGATTTTTCCACTCAGTCCCTGAGGCGTGAATATCACAAAAACTCATAACAACAAATGAACATCGCTTTATTGCTGTGATTTATTTGAATCTTTTCGTGCCTACGAAAGACAACAGTTCCTCCAAAAATGCTGCAAATATGTGTGGTTCATGTAAAACTTTCAGCAACTGAGGAAGTGAGGGAAGGCAATCGTTTCGCTTCCATTTATGGTTAACTAAAAGCAACTAAAAAAAAGCAATGCGGTAAAGGATTCCAGAAATTAAATATGTCACCTTGAATATTCCTAGTCCACATATTTTAATTTTAGTGCTCCATAGTAAGGCTTAACTTGTCATCATAGAAATTGCTGCAAAAAGAAATTAATGGCGTTTGACTCGACAGCTGATTCGATGGATACCGGTACTCATTTATCGGATACAAAACCGCAGTCACAGTCGTGTCCGGTTCATTCACAGATAAAATTGAACTGCATAATCAAGATATTCACCAAGGTCGGACATCAGTTGAAATCTGGCATACATTGCTACGACTGGTACATGTTGGGAGGTATCAAATCTTCCCTTTTCTTTGCTTAAAAATACTAGTTTTAAGTCTGAAATGGTGGGCATTCGGGTTAACTGTACAATGCCGTCAACTTTGAGAGGTCATTTGGCAGTGACCATGTACATCAACAAAGCAATGGGACAAAAGTCACGTTTGCCAGCATCATTACAAAACAAATTCAAGGAGACAACAGCCTGACAATGGAATGGAAAATCTCTACAGTTGACCCAACAACTAATTATGCATTATGCAGGCGGTGCGAAGTTCAACAACACAACACCAGCCACTTTCAAGGTCTTTTCCTTACCACTACAACGACTCTTGTTGAAAATATTGATGCAAATGAAGAGAAATGATGTTAAGAAAACACAAAAAGGAGCGATACTTGGGGAAATAAGCTGGATGAACGTGGATTATTTTAGCAAAATAGCGCTCTCTGGCGATTTGCGTATTTTCCATCTGTGCAAAATTCAGCGCGGTGCGCAATGCGTCTTGAATGAACATGGGTCTTTAAGCTTAATCCAGGGATCTTTCTATCACACATATGGTTAAAGGGGCACTGCCACCTAATTATTTTGAATAAACCCAAAAATGTGTAATGCAACAATAAAGCCTTTTAAAAAATTTTGCACTTTTGTCACAAAAAATTAATACATGCACAGAAACTATTTGCGGTTGGTTATGGTTATGGATGATTTGGAGGAAGTGGGTTGTAACTTGCAAAGAGTTATCAGCTAAATTATTTCAAGTTTTGTGATTGTCTTTTTGAGACATTGCCATAAGTTAATACTAATTTCTTTTCTTTCCAAGAAATGACTTGAGCTACCTCTCCAATTTGCTACGTGGGCCGTTGGTGTAACACAAAAAGTACTGGCATCTCACAATTTGAACAAACTTTTAACCTGAATTCCTGTGATGTTTTGCGTGCAAGCTTTTTGTCATATTGAAATAATGAATTGAAGAATTTGTGTGTCTAAATAGTTTAATTTGAGTAAGGCATAACATTGTCATTAAAATTGCAACATATAAATATTATCAGTCAATAATATACCATCTGGAGAATTAACTATTACACCCTGCGAAATTGTGTGTAACATCGCCTGATACTTAACCACCAACAAGGCCATAGCTTGAGTTAGCTAAAATCAGGTGATATTCCACAAGATTCAGAGCAGGATAGTTGTTTTATTATTCAACATTGTCATTTTATAACAGCACATTTTACTGAGTTAATTTAATTATGACAAAAATTGGAAAAACTGTCATTATTTTTTTTTTCTCCCCAACACATTGAAATTACATAATATACCGCACGATATCTGTCAAGTGTGTGCAATGTACGGTATATCAAGTGCAACATGAGCATATTTGGAAAGTGTTATGATAATTATGTTGAATAATAACACAGGATATCTCTTGAGTACCCACAGCAATATTGAGACCTTTATGACCATATTTGGACATTGCCACAGTGTTGACTGATAATAAAAATAATTATGAAATGAAGAAATGATCCTTGCAGTTGTGAACGCAATTTATGGAATTGCGTAGAGAAGTCTGAAAATTCAGGACTTCAACGGGGTTGGAACCCATGACCTCGTGATACTGGTGCGATGCTTTAATCAACTGAGGTATGAAGCCACTGACGTTGGGAGCAGGTTAATTTTGGGTTCATATGTTCCTGTGAAAGAAATGAGTATGAGTGATATACAAAATGAACTGAATGAAATGAATAAATTGCATTTACGACTGCAAGGATCATTATTTCATTTCATTTCCACAGTTCGTACATGATTTGTTTCATATATCAATCACAATAAAAATTAATATATAGCAATTCCCATTTCTTCATTTGGGAAACAGAGTCAGGCAATTTCATGTACACTGTACATATAATGACCAAGAACTTTCTGCTCCTAGCAGGAGCGCTATAGGACCAACATGCAACCACTATCATGTAGTTGCTGTAAACCAACTGAGGCCTATGGGTGGATCACAGGTGTTTAGCTCGTTGCACAGTGTGTAACTTGTTATTTTATGCCCCTTCAAGCTTTATTTGTAGAAGTTAAGAAGACTAGCTTCATGAATGTACCTATCTTGTTGTTTTACAGCTATAGCACCATCTTTCCAGAAGAGAGGTTTTGGTCCATTTTACATTTTTGAAGGCACTCGGGGAGAATTGGAATGCAACCCAGAAGCTGCGCCTCGGCCAAGTGAATTTAAATGGTACAAGATCCAGGGCTCAGTGCGTCAAGAACTCAATGGTGGACGTTACAGTGTGCATGCAAATGGTACCCTGGTAATCAACAACGTTAAGCGTGCTGAGGACGAGGCTGAATATGAATGTTATGCTAAAAACGTCTTGGGTGATGCAACGGAAAAGAGCAAAGCATCAGTTCTAAGTAAGAATATTCTTTTAAAAACAATGTTAGATGTTGACTCCCTCCTACTCTTCATCCCCCCTCACTTTCCATGGACTCCTTTGTCCTTTGTCCAGCACCCCTGCACCACCCCACCTATCAAAAGAAATATATTTGTGTGTCTCATGATTTCCAGTGCTCAGCACCTATTCCCCGCACTGCTGCCATCCCCAGTTATCCCTGACAGCCCCCCTCCCCCCCCCCATTGGCACTGACATTGTTAATAGCAATTAACCACACCCCCACCCAATACCCTATTGCAAACACTTTCCCCCACCCTCTTTCTCCTCTAACCCCACTCTGCTCAGTCGCAAGTCATATTTAGGGGACACTTTGTGGGGTGGGGTGAGAGGGGTCAGGGGGGGGGGGGAGGATAACGTTATAATAATAGTAATAATAATAACAATAATAATATATCACATTTATATTGTGCATTTTCTATGCAATATTCAAATGTGCATTGCAACACTGACCAAGGGATTTTGCCAGATTGCTTAGAATGCAGTTTACAATTAATGAAGTTGAGTTATGAGTGCCCCCATAATGTCAATATCAACTTAAGACAGACACTAGTGGTGGTCACTGCCAGAGTTCTTTTACGTCCCAGAGAGAATTATGAAGAGTTGTGAGATGGGGCCTACGGTTTATCATCCTTATCCGAGAAGACTAGAAAGTCTAACTCTTTGCAGATGTCTTTACAAAGGCAGCCCTTTCTCTTCAATTATTTAAAGACCCTGAGTGTTGTTCCAGATGGGGTTTGAACCCGCAACCTCCCAGATGGTAGTCCAGTGCTCTACCACTGCCCATCCCCTTTTCTCCTGACTCCCACCTTTATTTGCAATCCTTTCAATAAATCATTGCTCTCCCACCTTCTGCCCTTTTAGAACTCCTGCTTCCCCTTCTTCCCCCTCCCACCCATTTTCTCCCCCTCTCACCCCCTATACCCCACCCACCCACAGTTTCCATACGTTGCTTTGCCTTTGTTTGCCTAACTGTTGCCTACTGATTCCTATGAAACTACCCAACCTAATCGCAACCAATGATTTCTAAATCTTTGTTTCAGAGGCCACAAAGATCACCAGTCCACCCAAAAATGTGACAGCACTAGAGGGCAACCGAGTGGATCTACGGTGCGTGGCTGAAGCTGATCCTGACCTGGAACTACGTTACCTCTGGAAGAGAGACAATGCTGAGATCAAGTACAACAGGAAGTTCCAGTGGCTGGAAAACCAAAATGTTCTTACAATTGCAGACATCACGGTGGCAGATGCTGGTATTTATACCTGTGTCGCTTATACACCAGAACCAAAGAATTCTGAAGACTCTGCATTTGCCACAGTTGATATTTCAGGTAAATATATTTCACAGTGACAATAAAAGAACCTTTGTAAATACCCATGCCTTTTGTACTGCTACATGTTTATGTTTCATTTTGATATTGTTTCTTTGCTTGTTGCAATTATTGACCGACCTGCAATGGTTCTCCTTTTCTATTGTTAAATGAGCTCAATTCTAGTGGAGCTTTTGTGCTTGGCTAGAAGAGTTTGACACGATGCCAACACTCAAGCATGCAGAGTGGTTGCCCCATCTCCCGGGCTAAGGGCTCATGTGTAGACATTCGCCCATTCCAGATCAAATTGGAATTTAGAAGTGTTGGTTTTTGAGGAGAGGGGAAAACCAGAGTCGCCGGAGAAAATCTCTTGGAGGAGAGAAGAGAACCAACAACAAACTCAACCCACATACGACGTGGAGTCCGAATATGGAACCTGGACCACATTTGGTGGGAGGCGAGTGCTCTCACCATTGCTCCATCCCTGCTTCTAAGCTGTTTTTAATTGTATTGTTTTGTTTTCTGTAGGTGTTCCCGACCCTCCAGTAAATCTAGAATTATCGTCAAATTGCTTGAACCGTAGCACAAGTCTTACATGGATAACTGGAGCCTCGAACAATGCTACAATCACACATTTCCTGATCGAGGAAAAGTCAACTTATGATGATGATTACTGGCGAGTCATCGCAAATGTTGCAAATCCCAATGCCACTTCTTATGCACTAGTGAATATGACTGGATGGGCAACGCTGTCTTACCGCATGAGGGCTGTAAACCGCTTCGGACCAAGCAGGCCGAGTCAACCCACAGCTTCTGACTGCCGCACTATGCAAGGACGTAAGTTTGTTACTGGTAGCAGCTAGGCTTTTACAGTGGAACCCCGATATGATGCATTGCCTTGGGACTGCTACAACATTTTAATGGGTATTCGTTAAAAACAAAAGCCTGTTATATGGAATTTGATAAATGTTCAACGACAGCAATTTTCATTATGTAGGGGTTGGTTTAATAATAGTTTTTGTTTTAAAAATTAAATAGATAGGATAAAGCCATTAAAGAGCGTGACACACTGTTGACTGGCAGAAACGTACAGTATTTCACAATCGAACATGTAATAATAATAATTATGATATATAATAATAACGATATTTTCCAGGGGGGTCCTGTATCCAGATCGGAATTGGAATTTGGAAATGTTGATTTTTGAGGAGAGGGGAAAACCGGAGTACCCGGAGAAAAACCTCTCGGAGCTAGAGAACCAACAACAAACTCAACCCACATATGACGTCGAGTCCGGGAATCGAACCCAGGCCACATTGGTGGAAGGCAAGTAGCCTGACCCCTATGCCAACCCTGCTCCCCTGTATGTAGTATGTTTACAGAGGGGGATCAAATCGTAATTGGCATTTGGCTGTTTTCCCACACCACAAGAAAGGAAATTCGCCATCCATAGGCTTAAGATGCTTACAGTGTATATAATAGTTGTGGTAAACTGATCACGTGACATAACACCTTTAAATTCCTGGTCAGCAACATGAATGTGCAATGGTGCTCATCCTCTGTGTTTTTGTTTTGATAATAGCTCCAGATAAATGGCCTGATAACTTAAGGGGAGTTCCGGGGAAGGCCGAACAACTTGCCATTGCTTGGAAGGTAAGCAACCGTAGCTGAAGAAACACTGGGCACGAGGAAGTTCGGCACATGCTGCTCTCACTTGCACATGCTCTTACTCACACGTGCCGCTCTCTGAAATCCACTCCTGCCACGCCTGTGCAACTGGTCTGCCCTCTTTGGGGTGTTATCCTTGTTATGTTCAATTGGATGATTTGAGTGGTGTCCCTGTGAACTAGCTTGGAGTGGATAAGTACTGACTGCAACTGTAAACAAATGTGAAAGCGTATACGTCTTTTTTAGTGTTATTATTTATTTGATGTTATTATTATCGTTATTTTGTTTTGGTGTAGGTGGTAGGTAAGAGCTCCAAATAAAAGCTTCATGGTGCTTGAAAAAAAAAGCGTCAAATTACTTCTTTAGATCATGCAGTCATAGTTGCACTTAAAAATTATGTTTCTTCCCAGGCCATGCCAAAGGTAGAGTGGAATGCACCAGAACTTTACTACACTCTGCGGTACGGTCGAGTGGGAGCCTCGTTAGAGAAGGTTACGGTTCCCGATCCTAAAGTTGAAATCTTCAACATTTCGAATCCTGGGTATCACTTACAATGGCAGTTTCAGATCCAAGCTGGAAATGTTGAAGGCAAAAGCGGGATTAGTCCTTTGGTGAGGGCATTCTCAGGTCAAGACCCACCCCAGGGCCGGCCTGAAGATGTAACTGTGGGAGCAGTAACAGCACGCACCGTAGAGTTGACATGGAGACCTGTCACTGTTACTAGGGGAAGCGTGGATGGATACAGGGTAAGTTGTCAACAACAACAGCCGCAAAATCAAAAAGGAGAAAAAGAAACTCTTAGACCTTAAACTGCTGATCAGATGAATTGTGAAGTACAAAAATTTAGCAAAAGCCAAACCCCCGCCAGTTAGCTCGGCTGGTTACAGGGATCATACAGGTCCTGGAAAACCTGGAAAGTCATGGAATTTTATAATTTCATTTTCCAGGCCTTGAAAGTCCTGGAATTTAGGTGTCAGTCCTGGAAATTCATGGAAAATCAGCAGGCTTTCTATATCTCGAAAGCAATGTAGATCCAAAGTTACAAAAATTAACCAACAAGTCCAAACATATGATTTTTTTTCAGTTGAGAACATTTTTGTCATTGTTTTGATGTTACTGTCTCAGAACAGTTGCTTAACTTAGGTCACGGAATTTTTCAAAAAGTCATTGAAAAAGTCCAGGAAAGTCATGGAATTTTCACAGCTCAAAAGTGTACGAATCCTTGGATAGAGCACCAGACTGTTAAGTGAAAGGTCGCGTCTTAAAGTCAGTTGTAAGATCACGCTGGCTGGGTGCACAACATAACAATAATAATAATAATAATAATAATAATAATAATAATAATAATAATAATAATAATAATAATAATAATAATAATAATAAATGATGATGATGATCGATGATAATAATACTAACCATATTTACAAAACAAGGAACGACAATTTACAATCTCTGTAAGAAGATTTGTGTTAAGAGCCCTTTTAAAACTATCAATTGAATTCAGTCTGCGCAAAGCTGGATGTAAAGTATTCCAGAGTCTTGGGGGACACGAAGTGCAACAAATCAATCTTATTACCTGCCTCGGGCTAGAACAAACTATGGAATATTTAATATTCGCTTTCAAGGACCAAAGGTATGGAACTCTCTTAAGAAAGATATAAAGTCAACCCCTTTCAGTAAATTTAAAAACAAATTAAAAAATGAATTGCTGTGCCAATATTAATGTCACCTAGGTTTCTGTTTTCCCTAGAGTAACGAGTTTCTTCCCAGCTATTCAATTGTGTGTGTGTGTGTGTGTGTGTGTGTGTGTGTGTGTGTGTGTGTGTGTGTGTGTGTGTGTGTGTGTGTGTGTGTGTGTGTGTGTGTGCGTGCGTGCGTGAGTATAGCTGGAAAAGTTTTCTGCACCCTGGTCCTGCTGTGCATTAGAGATGCTGTTGACGAACGCCTTATTAGAGAGAACCTAGCTTGATTTCGAAAGGGACGCTCCTGCTCCAATCATTGTTTTGCCCTACGCCAACTTGTAGAAAAAAGCCTTGAATTCCAGATATCTGTTAAAATCAACTTTATTGACTTCAAGGCCGCATTTGACAGCATCCAGAGGGACTCGCTTTGGAAGATAGTCGAATCCTATGGGCTTCCAAGGAAGTTAATTAACATCATGAAGAATACCTATGACGGCTCAACATGTTGCGTGAAGGTAGATGATGAAATGACAGATTGGTTTGAAGTGACAACAGGAGTTAGACAGGGCTGTGTTTGGTCCCCACTACTGTTCGGCATCGTCATCGATTGGGTTCTCAAGAACTCCCTGGACAAGAACGATGTTGGGATTGTACTTGAAAAGCGAAGAAGTTCTCGCTACCAACAACAGCGACTATCCGATCTCGATTTTGCGGACGACATAGCCCTGATTGACGAGTCAGAACAGAGACTGCAACACGCAACATCTGAAGTAGAAGAGAAGGGAAGAAAGGTTGGTCTCACTATCAACTCGAAGAAGACCAAGGTCATGGACGTGGCAAAGGAAAGAAATGATATCGCTACCACCTTGAGCAATCAAAACTCTCTTGAAAATGTCGACAAATTCGTCTATCTGGGAAGCATAATATCACACAACGGCAACCTCACACCTGAACTAGACAACCGTATTGGAAAAGCAGCGAATGCTTTCAATAGACTCCTACCTGTTTTGCGCCACAAATCCATCAAGATGCCCATGAAAACTGCTATTTACCAAGCAGTAGTTCTATTGACTCTATTGTATGGCTCAGAAAGCTGGAACACCACCATCCAGGAAGAGAAACGACTAGCAGCGTTCCACACCAGATGCCTAAGAAGAATTCTTGGCGTCTCCTGGCAAGACCATGTGCCAAATGAAGTGATCTTCGAGAGAACCAGCCAAGTACCGCTCATTAACATCTTACGACACAAACGTCTTACATGGCTCGGACATGTCATCCATATGCACCAAACTCGCTTGCCCCGCCGCTTGCTCCAATGGGAGCCACGAGGGCGCCGTCGCCCAGACAGACAGCGCATGCGCTGGAAAGATTTCAGCATCGAGAGACCTGCAAGACTCTGAACTTTCCTTCGAAGAGGCAACAGTGTTAGCGCAGGACCGCAAGGAGTGACGATCGTTTGTGTTGGCGCTATGTGGGCTCAGCCCACGGCAGCAGTAATATAATGTAATGTAATGTAATGTGTGTGTGTGTGTGTGTGTGTGTGTGTGTGTGTGTGTGTGTCTGTGTGTGTGTGCCATTCCGACCCTAATATTGCAATCTATTCTATGTAATTTGGCTTCCTAGCCTTGTTAACTTTCTAGTTATTTTAGGAAGCCAACACCCTTTTAGTTTTTATTTTTATTTCAAGTTAACTCAATTTTTCGCAAGTAAAGGGTCAATAAAGTTGTCGTTGTTGTTGTTGTTGTAAATACAGAGAACGCTTTATCTCCAGAAGTCTTATTAAGTAACCTAGGCTGACCTAAGAGCATATCAGTAACAGAACTCATCGATCGTAAATGAGTGGGATAATATGAGAATGAATATGTGAAAATCGTATATTTGAACTGCGGATTAATGATTGAATATGTGAATGACCATCGCAGTTACGAACACTACTTAAGCAGTAGTGAAAATGAAGCCTGAAAAAAATTAAGGCTTGTACGAGATTCAAACCCACGACCTCTGCGATACTGGTGCAGCGGTCTATCGACTGAGCTAACAAGCCAACTGAGAGCTGGTCGTTTTGTTAGTTCGTTATATACCCGTGAGTGGTGAATATATGATAATGAATATATGAAAAAGTACGATGAGCACGACAATGTTGGCCCATTTTGTTAGGCTCGTAATATACCTGTGAGTGATGAACAAGTGCTGTAAATGTGAATATATGAAAATCTAATATTGAAGCGCAGTTCAATAAATATTATTTTCCTATACAGTGTATTCAGGAAACATTCAGCTCACAAAAAAAATACACGAAACGAGTAAATACAACTACTAATTAAGTGAGGAAAAAGCGGTTTTCGGTTGGTAATTCCTTCTTGCTTTAATTTTGTTTTACCTCGCTCTGTGATTGGTTGGCAACACCTGCGCCACTTTATAAACCAATGAGAAGCAAATCCAGACCAATCGTGACTGACATGCATGCATTTTCCCGCGCTTGGCGTCGGCTACATGTAATTGCTTCATATTCTGATTGGCTCATTGCGCTGTTCACGTCTGTTTTGATTGGTTACAATAATTCCTTTGGTTCTGGACACTCAATTGAGAATCGCTCAAGTAGTTTAGATTGTAATTTGTTAAATGTCCTGACCTCCCACTCAGGAAGACTAATCAACTTGGTTTACGTTTCACCTTGCTTACAGATTTATTACTGGGGTCAAAGCCGCATTCAGGCGAAGAGACGAAGACGAGCTATCCCAAGCTTTGCAAACTCTGTAAGTGTACCAGGAGGGGGTACGCAGAGATATACAGTCACTGATTTGACGCCGTATCATAACTACAACTTCGCGGTGAAGGCGTTCAATAGTGGTGGGGAGGGGCCGGCGAGTATTGAGGTGTTTGCCAATACTGAAGAAGCAGGTAAGCTTGAACCTTCTGGTATTTTGTAACCGAAATATTCTATGTGAATGGATATATGAAAATCATATAATTATTTGAACTGCGGATTAAAGAGTGAATATGTGAATGATCATTGCAGTTATGAACACTACTTAAGCAGTATGAAAATAAAGCCTGAAAAAAAAATTCAGGTTTGTACGGGACTCGAACCCACGATCTACTCTGCCAACTGAGCTAACAAGCCAACTAGGCTCAGCTGGTCGTGTAAAACGTTACCGTAAAACATTACAGTATTGCGAAAGCATTGTGATGTGTGTGTCTGTTGTGGTTAGCCAGAGTAATTACTTTGGTTTTGGTTTTACGACACTCAATTGAAAACTGATCTAATAGTAAATGTTTAAGAGATTGGAATAGAAGCTACTTTTGCCATGAAAATGAAGGTCAATAGACCTTATTCGCATTCTCCGTAATGAGCTGGAACTAGCATGCACTTGAGGCTTAAACGGGGGGATCTTTTCACATGTTAAGTGTAATTCCCCGCAAGAGCCTCCACTTTGTGCTAGACCCAGTTGAATAATGGTCAATTGACATTAACTCCGGGGAAGTCTGGGCCGAGTGTGTGAAGCTGACTTCCGTTGCCACGTCACGGGCTTGGCGGGCCGCACACAAATTTCCCGCCAAAACTTTCTCAAAAGAATGCAAATTCTGCATATTCCAAGTAGAGCATATTGTATTCTGCTATCGGAGGCAGATTGAACGGAATGCTATTCTGTACATTCCTAAAACAGAAAGGCTCAAAAACAAGAAGAAGTGTCATTTATTCCGTGCATGCCACTATTCCAGAATAGTCCCCCAAAAATGTGACTTGAATTTTTTATCCAGAGTGTTTTTCGGAGGCGAGTCGTGGTCAACTTGTAGAAATTAACCTTAAAGAAATGAAAAGGATCAACCATTTTCACTCAGGACCCCGGCCCGTCTTCCACTTAAAGTGCTCCTAACCCCAAAATATTTTTCCCGCTAATATAAAACTTCACAGCTATTAAACCCCTTACTACATGTGTAGCTTGGTCGTGTGACAGATGATGGCTAGATTTCGTAACGTTTAAAGTCTATAAAAAGTCAAGGTTTGGTTTCAAAAGGCGCCATGCGTTTCAAACGGTTGCATAGATTTATTTTTGCGAAAAAAATATTTTGAGGTTAGGTGCACTTTAACTTCTCTGATTTCTATTTACTGAGGGTTAGGTAATTTGTTTGGTTTTTCGTCTATCTAGAACCTGGTCCATCCTCAGATGTCAATGTCTACGCATTTGCAAAATACATCTTAGTCACATGGGAACATCCACTGGAGCCGAACGGCATCATTACGAATTATCGCGTGGGATCTAAGGAGTACTCGGGCTCTGTACCCAGAGTTGAAGTGGTCATGAAGGAAGTTGGTCCTGAGAGGCGCAGGATGTTGTTGGATAATCAAAACCCGGAAGCAAGCTATGTTGTGGAAATACAGGCCCAGACAAGCAAAGGATGGGGAGAGAGTGTAAGAAAGACGACCCGAACTGTTAAGTGGGCTGGTAAGTTAGACCACTTTGTTATTACAACGAGGAAAGATTATCTTTCGACAAGCCCCAGACGACATTAAAGAATTTCTCCAAGTTAATTCCATCGCAGCTCATTGCCTGCGCTTCTTCGATCAGCGCCTTCTTGTCGAGCCAAGGACATATAGGCAAATCCCTATTAAGTGGCCCCCTATTAAAAGGCCACCCCCTATTAGGGGGCCAGTATATTTTGAGTCCCGATGAGGGTTCTTTAATTACCTCTATTATGCGCCCATTGAGCGGCCACTATCCATTTCCCTAAGAGTGGCAGTTGAGTACTAAAGCGACGACGTCACAAAAACCAAACTTGTGGAATTATGGAATTTGTTCGGATATTCAGAAAGAACACGATAAAAAAGACCTACCTGCCAAATCAGCATTTTCTTACAGTGCGAGAGCGAGATGTTAGCACCGTTATGCTCTGCTGACTCCAAAGAAATGGTGCTAATTTTTACTTAGTTCATAACGTTAGGAACCGAGTCAAATTTAGCAGGGCTTGTATGGAGTCAACAGAGCACAACAGTGCTAATATCTCAGCCAATGTTCCTTTAAATGTTGATTTTTGGCAAGTTAGCATTTTTCATGTTGCTCTTTCTGAAAATCTCAACAAATCCCATAATTTCAAAACGTCTAATTTTTGTGAACTGTTCATAAGACTTCTGGCGATCACACCTTTGCCCATTCTGGGCCATTTCCTTGGAACAAACTTCCTCTTGAGATAACGTCCAGTCAAAACCTTACTGGGAAACGAAACGTTCTGAAGAAACTACAAAATAGCTGTTTTGTTAAGGTCTGTCTTACACTTGAGATGTCACAATCTCGTAGTGAGATACCTTGATTTTCAAGCTCCATTCAGTTAGCCTCAGCTTGTGTGCGTTCTATCCGCGTTCTTAAAACTGTGGGTGACCTCAAACTCAAGGTTCTCGTAAAAAAAAGATCTTAGTAACGAAAAAGTGGACGTGAAATAATGATATAATAACTACTAATTAGTAAGTATTATTAATAATAATGTAATAATTTATTTTATTCCTTTCATAGCTCCTGCCAAGCCAGAGAAGCCCAATGTTGAAGGAACCAAAGTGGATGAAGTCAGAGTTACATACAACTTTGGTTTAGGCGGAGGCTACACACACGAGTTCTTGGTCATGTACAGAAAGAAACGTAAGTAGCCTTGAAAATACAGTATCTGGCTCCAGCCAGGATAATTCCCAGTTGTTATCAAGTCTGTTATTGGCAGAAGCACGGAAGTGAGTATAGCAAATTTCTTGAGAGTAATCTGAGATGGTAAATTTTAAGCGTGAAACATGAAATTCTGTAACTCGCACACTAAGCGCAAAATTCCGATTTCACCCGACAAGAGCCGAACCTTTGATTACTAGTTTGGATTCTGTACCACTGAGCTACAGGAGGTCAGGAGCCCATCGTCTAGGAGCGTAAAACTGCCCTATATTCCTGTCACGGCGTTTTCACAGACCAATTTATTTTTAGATTGAATTTCCCGTCAATTTCCCGTCAATGGTAGTCTTAACGCTAGGCAGTTAGATAAGAGCTGCTAAGTTTATTTAACCAAAATTGAGCGTGTGAAGGCCTAAGTAAAACCCCAAGATATTTTCCTCTGCATCTCATTATAGTTTACTTTAAGTTAAGTTTACTTTGTCTCTAGTGTAAAGACTACCAATATCACACTCCCGCAGGAGCCCCAATGACCAATCAGAAGTCGCTGCACGTGCCACAAGTAGGGACTTTAAGCAAATCGCTACGGCGACCTCTACTACGGCGGTCGCGGATGCGGAGTCCTCGGGAGAGTACATCACCGTAGCCCTCCAAATTTCAACTTTAAGCAAGCAGTGACTACGGCTCAATTGCTTTCGCTGTTATGACCTCCTTTGGAGAAGCGAATACATAAAACAACGTAGTTGTCACATGAAAGAAAAATATGGGCTTCACTTCGGACGAATAATTCAGTACTGCTTTATACTGTAAAACTTAATTTGCCACAGTGGACGATATTATCTAGAACGAACCAAAAACACTGAAAATAGAAACCAATTTCCTTCTTTTGAGAGAGACTTTGTGCAAGAATTTCTGTACTTAAATTCCAATCTTTTGTTTGCCAAGAAGAATATTAATAGAAAACATCATCGGAGGGCGATTTCTACACAAAACAGAAAACTACAATCGAAGATCGGAGTTCGCTGCAAGTGATTTTTTCTTCTTATGTTCCGTATTTAACAAGAAATCAACAAATTCAACGTTTTAGATATTTTATTCTTGTGTAAACAACCTTCAGTGACATTTCATTAGCTTTATTGCTAACAGTCGTACTTACGGTTTTCGTCTAGCCTTTTTATTTCCGCGGCCATATTTATGCATGGCACACTCTGCTGACGATAGAAATCTTTTACGAGAAAACGCAGGGAAAACGTATTTACTGGAAAACCAGAAGCTTCAAATACTTTCTTGATAAAGTGAAAAACAATCTATGTTAGTTTTTAAAACTAGTGACCGCAAAGAATAGGAGGAGAGTCGACTTTCATACTCACGTAGTAGCGACTACGCCTGAAGGCAGTTCTTCACGTTGCAGGATTTGGCGCTACGGCGAAAGCTCATCTCCAAGCATGCGCACTGCTTCATTTCTGGGCTTTTTTACTTCCGGCCGCCGTAGCATAGGTCGCCGTAGCGATTTGCTTAAAGTCCCTAGTATCTGCACGTGCAGAGACTTTGTTTTCGCTCATTAAAATTATTGCCATGTTGATGAGTCCCGACAAGGACTAATTTTTACTTTATTGTTTAATAGCACTCTCGATACCGTTGACATCATTGTAGCCCTTTCTTCGAGTGAAAAGGCAGTCTAAAAATAGATCAGTCTGTAAAAATGCTGTGACATAGGCTTAATATGGGAGTTGTATGCTCCTGGTGATGGGCTCCTGACTAGGTTCGAGTGACAAACGTCCAGCGTAAATGTGGGGTCAGAATGTGGATATACATAAGTGCAGCGTGAGTAAAGTGAGACGGTACATTTAAAGCGTATTAAGTGAATGAAAGATGATAGCGGAGCTCCGACGGCCCGAAGGGCCGTCAAGCGGAGCACCATACCTATAGAAACCCGTCAACTGCTTTTCTCATGGTAAAAATGGCTAGCGGTATTGCTCGTGGGCGCGTACGCACGACGACGACGACGACGGAGTCGCCCAATAATTAATAATATCCTAATAATAATCATAATAATCCAACATGGCGGCCATACTCCACCTGGCCCAGCTGACCAGCTACTTTACAGCGTACATCTTTGATACTGGACATCCATCTTATAGCCAATTGACACCTGTCAAAACAAGGTATCCGCTGACCAGTGTAACGTGACCATATCGCGGGCTCAAGTTAAGACCTCATCGAGGTCAGCTGTTTTTTTGAAGTTGACCGCTGACCAGGTACTTGCTTTCGATTGGATCGCAGGCTCAAGCCAAGTGTGGGACACCCAAACCAAATCGAGGCCGTTAAAATTTTTCGCGCGCTTTCTGCGGCTGGTAATTTCACATTCCGTTGGTTTCTTTATTTTGAGCAAAACAACTTCATCTTCTTCGATCGAAGTTTGTCTTTCGCGTAAAAAGCATAAAGATCAAGAACTTGTCAAAAGATACTCGAAAACCAGATACAGTCCGTCTTTTTTTTTTCTTTTTTGCAAACGTTTACTATCGAAAACTCTTCGTTTTCCCTGCTGCTGCTCAATTGTTTTGGACACAAATTAAACTGGCCCAAATAAACTCTTGCGAAGTTGCTCGGTGAGAGTGTGCAGCTCCGATTCTAGGCTTGGCATGGCTAAATATATATATGGCCTTCAGCTTTTCTTTTTTTAATCGCTACATAACAGACTGGAATGGTGTTCCATCGAACATCATGCATGCACCTTCTTTAAGCAGTTTTAAGTCCTATCTATTACATTATTAGTGTCAATTTTAAATCAGATGTAGCTTATGAGTGACAAGTATGTAATTTAATTAGGTTTGCTTTGGATTACTTCATGATTTTTAGTCTCAATCTCAAATCAGGGGTGATTTGTAAGAGACAAGTATTTGATTTAATTTGATTAGGTTAGCTTTGGGCCACGTTTAAATTTCACCTCTTAGTTTTTAGAATGTGTGATATTAGATAATATTCTTTGTATGGGAATTTAGTTTCTCCCAATTATTCTCCAGTCATGCACTTTTTTGTTTTGTATCAACTTAGTTGTATTCACATGACAAAGTATTATTAAACTTAAAACTTAAAATTAAACTTAAAGTAAGCTCTTTCTCATCAATGTACACATCCTTTGGACTTCCTCCTCCTGCATACAGTCTTTCAATTAATTTTATTAGTAGCTGGTCACACCAATCTTGTGGGATGTTTGGATGACATTTGGCATTAATGTTTAATGGAATCTCTGATGTTTGATGAAGTATGTTAAGATCAAGTTAAGATGGCTAACGGATTTGCAGCACTTTTGCTTTGATGAATCACCTTAATAGTGGCATCAACCAAATGCCCAATATATTATTATCAAGTTGTTTGGTCTTGCACTTAACTGGCCAGAAGAGCAGCTGGATTTCTTTTTGAAAACACTGTAGGTGCATTGAGTGATGAGCTTAATGTTAGCAAGCAGTTTTTTTTTTGTGATAGTAAGGTCAAGAAGTAATTGATCAAAATAAATATCTTGGTCTTAATTCATGGCATCTAAATATTTTTATTGATTTCCATGTATCTTTCTTTCATAATTTTTGTGAGGCATACATATATCCAGAGGATACACAATTTCCGATTTCTGACTGTCTCATGGGAGGCTGTGGATAATTGAAATTGCATTCATTATGAAGTGATGATCTGAATCACTATATATCTGATGTGATACTGATTCCAAGGAGCAATCACCAGGCTTCTCCACCAATTTCTAGTGGCTCTAAACCATACCTAAGAAGCTAAGTATGTAACTAAGTTGCCTACAGTTGAACGGGGAAACAGACCTGTCCTTAGGTATTGCTCTAAGATGTTAAGAAATGTTTTGTTTTAAAAATTTATAGATGAAAACTAGCTTTGCAGGTTCTTTTTTATACAAGGTATTAAAGATTATTTAAAAAAAAACCTACCTCAATATTTTTATTTTGCTTTTTTAACATCTCCAAACTCAGTTTGGAAAGGAATTTTTATTACCTTACTCAATAGAACGCTTGTTTTTAGGAGGGGTGGGGGTCCAAATTCGTAAAAGGGGATTCATATCTGCTAGCAGTTCTGGACTAGGGGGTCCAAATCTGATCCACAAGCAGATCTGGACTGGAGGGTGCAAATCCACGTGGGGTCCAAATCCACTGTGCCACTGGCTCAGATCACCTTTCCATACTATTTTCTACAGCATTGGGTCTGTAGCTTGAGTGAGGTCAGATGGGTGATATGACAAGCAGACTATATGTAAATGCCAGTAGAAAAAGAATGCTTTTGGAGCTCCGCTTTTAGGCTTGGCTAAATATATATATTAGTTCTATATTGTTGAACGGATACTCTCTTTTGTCGTTATTTCGTGTAGATGTTGGTTTTGTAAAGTTACGGGTTTTGAAAAGTTACAGTAGATTTTACCTGTTCTTACTTCTCATTAGAGCTAAATCTATTCAGATTGTCTTAAAAACAAAACCAAATCAATTACTCTGGCCTATAAGAGTGGATGCAAACGGTGCAGTGAGCCAATCACAATTCAAAGAAATTATATGTAACCCGCGCAAAGCGCGGGAAAATGTGCACGTGTAAGTCACGATTGATTTCAGCTTTGCTTCTCATTAGTTCAGAAAGTGGTGTGAGATTTAACAACCAATCAAAGAGCGAAGTAATATAAAACTTAAGCAAACTAGTATTACTTTCCACACTCAACAGAAAACCGCTCTAATAAGACTTATTTACTTTGTCTAAAATGCCGGGAGAACATTTTCAAATCACAAGTTGGGTGCATCATTTTAAATCTCAGAACATTTTGATTGAATTTTTAATGAATTTTTGAAATACCTATAAAGACTAGCAATGGTCTCGCGTAAAGATCATAAGATCAGCTAATACCTTAAATACTATTTGGAGACGTGACGTCAATGTGTATGTTGACATAAGACGTGAACGTAACATTTTTTACTTTCCAGTGGATGGAGAAAATTTCCAAAACACTAGCTGGGTGAATCACTTCGACACGCAGAGTGTGGATATTGGAAATCTGAGTCCTGATTTGTACGAGTTCAAGACCGTTGCTAGAAATGATTACCCACCCGACCAGAACCCTGAAGAGAGCCCAGCCAGTGACGTGGTGGAGGGAAGGCCGTTACCAGGGGTCGTCAGTAAGTTCTGTCTCTTGATTCGACTTGAGTTAACGAGGAATCCTCTTTACTGTCTTGCAAATATTAAACTAGTGAATGCTAAAACAAACTGGATGGTGATGGTGATGGTGCTGATAATATTCACGGTGATGGTGATGTTGATGGTGGTGGCGATGATGATGATGATGATGATGGTGGTGGTGGTGGTGGTGATGCTGATGATGATGATGATGATGATGATGGTGGTGGTGATGATGATGGTGATGATGGTGGTGGTGGTGGTTGTGGTGATGATGATGATGATGATGATAATGAAGATGAAGATGATGATAAGGAGGAGGAGGAGGATGGTGATGGTAATGATGATGACGATGATGATGCTAATGCTGCTGATGATGAGGCAATGACGATGGTGATGATGAGGATAGTGTTTTTTTATTGCGGGATAGAATGAAGAAACCAAAACAAAAATGATTAAACTTGGAAACGCCCTAATAAGGGATGTAAGTTGCTTCGCATTTGACACTTCTTGATATTCAGACTTTTCGTTGGAGCACCAATGATGGTGGTGGTGGTGGTGATGATGATGATGATGATGATAAAATGAAATTTAAAAAAATGGAATGCCTAGTACGTAACAGCATTTCCGTACCGATTATAGGATTTTGTAATACTCTGGACTGATTTTGATCCTCTCCAAAATGTCTGCGAATCTCTTAGAGACCTTGAAACCTTCGCGTTTCTAAGCAACTGCATAACTGTAGCTTTATTGTGACACCATGGCTAATATTGCCTGTTTCGAACTTTAGAGGCAGGTCAACGTGAGGCAACTCCAATACACAAGACCGCTTGGTTTATCGCTTTGCTGGTTCTCATCGCCATCTTACTCTTAGTGCTTCTCATCTTCGTGCTCTACACACGACACCAAGGCGCTAAATATCCCGGTGAGTTGCTATTGTTATTGACCTAGAGTGAAGTCCAAATGGAGTTTTTGTTGACACGGTATGGGGTACATACACTGTAAACCACGATATCAAGCCAGTCTCGCTAGATTTTCTTCGTTCACCTAGACCAGGCTAACAAAGCAAGGATTCAAGGCTCAAAAGCCGGTTTACAGTTATTTACGAGTAAAAGATTGAAATCGTTCACAATTTTTTATCGCTCTTCAAAAATGCTTTTAGTTGTTATTCTTAAGCTTGAAGACTTTAGTCGAACTGGACGACACAATTCTTACTGGAGAATTCTTATTGACTTGTTAATTAAACTGGCCTTCAAAGTTCGCAGAACTCAGGGTTATCTCAATCCGGCTTCAAAAAACTGGGCCCTGATGAAAAGAAATGTGATTGCATGATTCCGTTCATCCACGCGCCAAGGCCGGAACAAAGATACAAGATTCCTGTGTTACAAATTGTAAACCAGACGGTTGTTGCTGCAAGATGTCAAAAAGATTTCCGTGTCACTTCTCGAAAGTTATTTTTCTTTCTTCTTGTGTAGTTGGAAAGCGAGAGAGGAAGAGAGCAGCCCTTATTGAGAACGAGCCATTTGACGAGGAAGAAGGTGCCCTCTCTAATGCTGGGTAAGTAACCAATTTACTAGAACCCCTCCGCTTGCAGCGCTCTTTTAGCTCAGTTTTCAACTGAGCGTCTTACAACTAAGGTGAAACGAAAACGCACTAGTGTGGACGGGGCCACAAAGCCAAAGTAGTGTTAACTACTTTGGCCAATGACAGCAAGTTCAGACTTCGACCTCAATGCGGGGAAATGCACGTAACCGGCGCCAAGCGCGGGGAAATGCGTAGCAAAGCGAACACAAATAACTGCTGAACTGAAAACCGTACTATTATAGAAGATGGGACACATAACTTAATATGGAGGCAGATTCTTCCTTTGTACTCGTATGCACAGTTGCTGCGGCTTCAATTGTGTTCTGTACAACGCCATTTTCAAAGGCGTATACATTTTTGCGTACGCTGCACTGTAAAAATCGCAAAGTCCCACAAGCGGTATTCCCCAAGTTAAAGCAGATCTCGAGTGAATTTTATTCCCTCTTTGTGGAAACTCTTTGTGCGTAATCCATTCCGAAAACTCGTTTTCCTTTTTACGCAAGTCTTTTAAAATCTCAGTCAAAAGTGCCATTTTTGTTCTTTTAATTTACCTATTCTTTCCTCATTTTAGCCGCAGTGAAAATCCCCCACCCTACCAGAGTGAGGGTTCCCTACAGAAGGGATCAGGTAGCGACCGTGACAGCCTGGACGACTATGGGGAAGGGCCTCACTTCAACGAAGATGGCTCCTTCATAGAGGAATATGGCGACGAGAAAAAAGAAGCCCCTGATGAAAAGGACCCTAATGCTTTGGCTACATTTGTTTAATCATAGTTCATTTGGGAATGGTCATGAAAGCCCGAAACCTTCGTTTATGTAGTTGTTGGTTCATTTCCTTGGGCTGAAAGTGCGCAAACCGCAGTGCGCTTCTAACTGATTTGTAAAACGCGATGACAACTGCAGCATTTCTTTTGGTATTCAGTCAACGCTAGGAACATGAAAAGAAAGCTTGTATACAGTTGTGGTAACTTGCGCATAAACTGTGACAGCCTTTTTTTATCACAAGAAACGTTTCCAAGCTTTCGACGTCATTCCAGTTTTACGCGCCTTGTGTCTTCATAATAGGGTACTCGCATTCAACGGCGCCATCTCCCTGTTGTCACAGGATAGAGAATTCTGTTAATGTGTTCACCTTTTGCCGGTTTTGCGATCGTTGGGATTGAAAATCTTCCTTAATTATAGAAAGAAGAGTCATTACAGTCGAACAAATCAATACAGTCCTCCAAATATGACCGTGTCTTGCCCACTTAATTGGCTAAGACGTAGAGAAAACTGGCTGAAATATCGCATTAGGAAGTCGCAAAACAAGCAGAAAGGTTTCAGAACTAGCCGACGTAGAAAATCGCCACGAGAAGACGTAAAATAAAAAAGGGATCAGAATTAACCGAGGACTTTGTCAGATAGCAGCGTTTAGATATCTCTATAAAGTTAAATTCCGAGGAATTAACTCACAAGACCCACCTTAGTTAAGGAGCATCTTTGGAATTATTTCTTAGTACTGAGTACCCTATCTATAGCATAGCAATAGTCTTGTCTGAAAAGCGATACCAAGGACTGGATGCATCCTAAGGCAGGTGGGCTTTCGCGAAATGTCCTCGGTTTTGCAAGTAGAGAGAAAAAGTCCTGGCTCTTGTAAGCCATAGATATAGCTGTTGCTCGTAAAAGGAACCTGGATGGTAGCTTTTTAACCTAAAAAGTCTGATTTACGATTGAGCCAGAAACAAGCAACTGAGACAAAAACAAAAGGAATGCTAGTGGTACATATGTAGCACAACACGTAGAATATTTGTTCTTGTCATAACATACGTAGATTATTTGCTATGTCGGTATGGTTATCGCTAACAAGTCTTTCTTTCCTTTTTTTGGTTAAGAAACTTAGTGTTTTGGTGCGACCCACGCAGTGCAGCAACTTACATGTAATTTCCGATAATAGGTTTTTCTTAACTTAGCCGTCTTTATTTTTAACTAGTTAGAAACCCAGCCTAGTGTATTTGAATTGTTGTGGGTTCTCCTTCTTTGTGATCTTTGCGCGACGTTAGGTTTTGGTTAAGGTTACCCCATAGATAGTAGATAACTACTATTGTTATTCAACACATTGCAACAATTCCTAAATATGGCTATTAGGCATTTAATGTTCACCGAGAGTACACAATGGATATCGGAAAAACGGCGGCTTTTCCAGCTTTTCTGTCATATGCTTTATAAGTAATTTGTGCTTTATTATAGATGTTTTGAATAGTAAAAAATTGCCATGGTCAATCATGCGGAATATCGCCTCATGTTAGTTAAGTATCAGGCAATATTTCGAAGGATCATTGTTAAATATATGTAATCCAGGATGTACTTATTCGTTACAATATCCAAGGTAACTCTGAAATCATCGGTTACGCAAATGTTACATGTTAAACCTTGTAGGAATTTTTTCCATAGTAGTTTCGAAGAAATAAGACCGAGAGTATTTCTTTTCTGCATGATAATGGCAGTCAGTTAAGTTAATTTGACGTATTTTAAGATACAGTTAGTGTAAATTTCTTTTGCAGTGCTATTTATAGGAATTAAAGCTTTTGTAGCTTACAAATGCTTTTTTACGTTGACTGCCTGTGTCATGGTCGCAAAATGCCGACGTTCGGCGACTTCCGACGGTTTTTTATTTTTACCTGAAACGCGACGCGCGGCGTCCAAAGGTCTCTCTGTTTCCATAGTTCTTCAAACTATTTGTGCATTTTTCGTGATTATATCTTTGTCGAATGAGTTCTAGGCTGCAATTTTAACGGAAAAACCTGGACTGTTTGTTTGGAGAACTCCGATTTGCCCTCGGTTATGGTTAACTGAAGGACAGAGACTAATTTTATCCATGTTAAAGAGCGCAACATAGCACAGTACTTTAATGTCCCACTCATATATATTTTTTATTAGCAAACATATACACAGGGTTCGCACGCACCTTGAAAGTCCTTGAAAGTCCTTGAATTTGAAAATCAAAATTCAAGGCCTTGAAAGTCCGTGAAAAGTACATTGGGTCCTTGAAAAACCTTGAAATTTGCTGTTTGACTGTTTCCACTTAGTGGAAGAACTAGAAAAGACTTAGACTTGAACAAATCTGGCAGTTATCCCTTAAACCCGATCATCTAATATCACATTCTAATGGCATTTTTTAATGGATGGCCGTGCTTGAAAAATTGGAATTGTGCCCTGAAATGTCCTTGAAAAGTCCTTGAAGTTTTTGTCCAAAAAAGAGTACAAACCATGTATACACCTTGTTCCAAAATGGCTGCCAATCCATAATTCTTTTGTTTGAATACTAATTAGCCCTTTTTGCCTCATTTTTACTTCCAAATTCTTTTGTATTTTGAAGATCAGGCTTTAGCAAACATATACACCTTATTCCAAAATGGCTGCCGATCCATAATTCGTTTGTTGCATGCTAATTAGCCCTTTTTGCCTCATTTTCACTTCCAAATCCTTTTGTATTTTGTACATGTTGACGGGGCAAAGAGGGCTAATAAACATACAGACAAAAGAATGATAAATTGGCGGCCATTTTGGAATAAGGTGCATGAAGATTCTTGAACAATAGTAAAAGAGTTGAAAAATGTTGAAGTCTTCTTGAAAGCATGTTTAAACTTTCATTTAAATGCAAGGAGTGAACTTGGTGCGCATGTGTGCGTACAGTGAGGACGCAACTTGTGTAGCTCTGTGGAAATTTGGCCAAATGGCAAAAGGTGGTCAGCCTGACCAAATGAAATCACTGAAAAAAAGCAATGAAAATCTGAAGCAGCTATTAGAGTCTGCACGAAAGGATATCAAGAGATTAGAAGATAGAGTTGAGGTCCAAGAACATGCATCGAAGGAACAAAATGGCGGATCTTCCCGCGACGTGCAATTAGAGACCGAAAGAAGCTTAAACTGGCTCCACGAGAGCGAAAGCGACATTCAAAGTGAACTTAAATCAATCCGTAAACGGCTTGATGATATTGAAGAAGGTCTCGGTGAACTGGAAGGAATTGTTGAAGAGTTCCAGGAATATAGTTACTCTTTCAATATAAAGATTCTAGGAGTTCCTGAGCTTAGCGATCGAGAGAAGGCCGAAGATACAAGCAACCTTTGCGTTAACCTATTCAATAAGATGGGCGCTGAAGTCTCAATACGCGATATTGATATAGCCCATAGAGTGTCTTTTCGAGACAATTCTCGTACGGGGCCGAAGCCAATTGTTTGCAAGTTTATTCGCAGACTGGCAAGGAATGAAGTGATGTCGAAAAGGAAAGAGGGAAGTTCTGTTGATCCGTCCACTATTGGTCTTCGCGAGGGATCTGATATGTCTAATGTCCTTCTTTTGGATCACCTTACACCTCGTTTGCAGCAGCTATACTTGAAAGCAAAGGAATTCAAATTGAAATATGGTTATCAGTTTTGCTGGGCGAGAAATGGATGTATCTTCCTTCGTTATTCTGCCGATGAAGGTTCTAAGCTGTTGAAAATTCGCACTGCAGGAGACCTTGCTAGATTCGCCCAAGACGAACAAGGGCAGTTAAGCTAAGTACATTTAACTACCTAAAGTATATGTCTTACATTATGTGAATTCTTTTGTATAACAATGCCAATTTCAGTTCAAACTAAACTCACTAAGGAACTTTTTCGTGAATTGCCTTACAATGGTCATAATATCAGCCAATGCCATGGTTCCTTTAATAATTTATTACCGATGGAAAATCTTCCAAGTAAAAAGTATCTTGATCGCTTGCCTAGTCTTAATGATATCGACCTTTTTAGTCTTAACGCCGATAATGTAAATAATAGCGACTCAGAATATTCACCTATTCGTCCTGTTCGATGCAAATATTATTCTCCTCTTAGTTTTAGCCTACTAACGAATAAATTAAACAAAAAGGTATTTCGAAATCAATTGTCACTTTTTCACAACAACGTTTGTAGTCTAAAAAGTAATCTCGAAAATTTACAAACCCACTTATTAAACGAACTTGACTTTCATTTTAGTATCATTGGAGTGACCGAAACTAGAATTACAAATTCAAATTTCATTGACTTCAACCCAAAAATAACAGGGTATAATTTTGAATACGTCCCGACGCCTCTTTCTGCTGGAGGTGTCGGGATGTACATTGACTCAGATTTCAAGTATGAAGTCCTTGAAAAGACCTCTAATGAAGCTTTTCAAGCCCTATGGGTAGAAATATATTTCACTAACGCAGCAAATATTATCTGTGGAGTAATATATAGGCAGCATAATTCTCCTGAAACTTTCTTAAAATATTTTGAAGAAACAGTTGAAAATCTCATTATTTCTTGCAAACCCATCTATATAATGTCTGATACTAATTTAAATCTTCTGCACTTTAACTCCTGTAGTTATGTTCAAGACTTTCTTTTCACTTTACAGAGCCTTAACATAACTCCTACAATTGATAAACCAACCCGTGTACACCGAAACTCTGCTACTTTAATTGACAATATTTTCACTAATAAGATAGAAGGAAATATCATCAGCGGGAACCTAATCTCGGATGTTAGCGATCACTTCGCGCAGTTCTGTATTTCGCAAACACCTATATCAAAAGAAAAACCGGCCAGATTACTCTCACGAGATTTTTCTAATTTTACAGAGAGAAATTTTATAAATGATCTATTACTTATTAACTGGGATCATTCTGTTCCTGATGACGAAACGAACGTCAATAAGCTCTTTTCGTCTTTTTACAACAAACTAAATAAAATAGTTAATAAACATGCCCCCCTTAAATATACCTCTCGACGTAAAGCTAAATGTTTCTCTAAACCGTGGATCACCTCTGGAATTCGCAAATCTATTCAGACAAAAAATAAACTTCTCTCGGAGGGTAATTCTGCTACATATAAATTATATAGAAATAAAATCTTATCATTAACGAGACTAAGTAAAAAGCTTTATTTCCATAATTACTTTCAGGGAAACACAAACAACTTAAAGCGAATGTGGCAAGGCATAAATGATTTAATACATCGTAAAATGAAGCACACGAAAGTAATTACGAAAATGAAGCACTCTAAAACCCAAGAGATATCCCATGATCCTTTGGTGAATGCGAACATTCTCAATTCTTATTTTGCTTCTGTAGGTAACAGGCTAGCCTCTGAATTGCCAAATAGTAGTAGGCAATTTTCTGATTATCTACCGAGAACCACTTATTCTGGATCTTTCGTATTTGAAACTGTACTGCCCTCGGAAATCGAACTTGAAATTATCATGGCTCCGTCTAATAAAGCTCACGGACTATACTCTTGTCCTATGCACCTCCTTAAATGCTCACGTCAAATTATTTCGAAGCCTATTGCTAATATAATAAACAAATCAGTGCGCATGGGAATTTACCCCTCTAAGCTTAAACATGCTAAAATTATTCCGATTTATAAAGACGGCAACGAAGACGAACCTAGTAATTATCGCCCTATCTCTCTTCTTTCAGTTTTCAATAGACTGTTTGAAAAGGTAATGTATAATCGACTAAAATCGTTTCTCAATAAATATAATGTTCTCTATGAGTCACAATATGGTTTCCGTGAGCGTCGGTCGACTAACCATGCCATTTTGGACATTGTTAATAAAATTCAATCGTACATGGACAAGGGTATGTTCTCCTGTGGTGTCTTTATTGATTTACAAAAAGCGTTTGATACTGTTGATCACGCTATTCTTTTACAGAAGCTTTCACACTATGGAGTTCGTGGAATAGTGAATGACTGGTTCTCGTCGTACCTGACAAATCGAGTTCAAACGACACAAATTGGCTCACATGTATCTGAAAAACAAAATACCTTGTGTGGTGTCCCGCAAGGGAGTGTACTAGGGCCCTTGCTCTTTCTCATTTATGTGAATGATATATATAAAGCATCAAACAAATTGGAATTCTTTTTATTCGCTGATGACACTAACCTTTTGTATGCAAATAAAAATCTGAGATCCCTTGAAACTGTAATGAATGATGAGTTACTTAAAATTGTCGATTGGCTAATAGCAAATAAACTATCACTTAATGTCAAGAAAACTAACTATATAATTTTTCATCCTTACCAGAAGCGCTTAAATTACGACGTCAATATTAAAATTCTTGATAGCCGTGTAAATAAATATTTTAACCTTGAACGTAAGGAATACGCCAAATATCTAGGGGTCATGATTGACAACCATCTTTCGTGGAAACATCATATTAACTATGTTGCGCTAAAAATTAGTAGAAACATCGGGATATTAGCTAAACTAAGACATTTTGTTCCTCCTAAAACACTCTTCGGGATTTACAATTCTTTAATCCTTCCTTACCTTTCCTATGGCCTCGTTGCCTGGGGCCAGGCTGCAAAAACTCACTTAGAGAAACTCCTTAAATTACAAAAGAGAGCTGTGCGCCTAATTAACTTCGCACCTTTCCTCTCCCATGCTGTTCCTTACTTTCTCCACTCAAATATTATGCCTGTTACAATGCTTTATTTTAAGCTTTCTTCGATATTAATGTTCGATGTTTACAATAACATTGCCCCTTATAATATTTCCCATCTCTTTAAATCTACTAAGACAATCCACTCTTACAATACTCGCTCCTCCTCTTCTGGAAATTATTACATTAACTACTCTAGACTAAATCAGAAAAATGATTCGTTTTCTACTATGGGAGCCAAAATTTGGATTAGTATACCTGAAAATTTACGAAATTCTTCAAAATCACTCTTTAAGGAAAAAGTTCATTCAACTCTGTTGAAAATATTTGAAGTTCAGGATAGTTATGCTGACCTAAACACAATAATTTCCGATTTTAAAAACTATTAGCCTCCGCTTATCTAAATAGCTGCCTCGATTTTCTTATTACAATTACTCTCGTGATTGACCCTCTTTATTTTTAAATATGGTACTTTTTCTTTTTTTTGTTTTTCACCTCAACTATTGTATTTATTCTTAAGCCGTCCTCACACCACCTGCCTCGATTAGCCTTGCTATTTGCAGGTGGTGTGATACTTGTATATTTAATGAATGAAATAAAGATGTTGTTGTTGTTGTTGTTGAAAATGTCGGCACGACTTTTTCAAACTGGCATCATTTTTATCTTGGCCAAGCGTAAACAAGAACATTTAAGAATGGTTTTCGTGAGCTAAACTAGCCGGTTTTAAGAAAATTTGGCCATTATTTTTCGTTTGCCATCGGTAAACAGGTCCCTTTGCTTTCCAGATTTTTACTAAAAATCCATAAGACCATGATATAGGCTCGATTTCCTCCGCTCAGTGAAAGCCCTATAAAACGAGTCTCGTTATGACGGAGTCCGCGTAATAATTAACAATTAGATTATGAGCTCGAGATTTCTATCGCGTGATAGCTAATGTGGGTGTAGCCCGAATCAGGCATCATGTATAGAAATCGAGAGCGAATAATCTAATTTTTTTTAGTATAAATCTAACAGTCGTTCAAAATTAAACAAGAAAATTATCTTAATCTTCCTCGCAGAAACTTCGAAAACGTGAATTTTGTTGACAACCGCTACACACTATTTAGCGTAAAGTCATTCGTAATGCAACGCTAGTAGATTTATTCTAACAAATGAGAGCCCGGCTAAAGGTACAGAAAAATGTTTGGAACAGAACCCCGTTCAAACGACCAAAAACCAAGAAGCCCAAACTTAAAATTTACCCCAGTAAAGCGAATCATCGTAAAACGACAGAAGCTAGGCGTTGACGGCAGAGCAAATCAACAGAGGTGCCATGAAAATTCTTAAGTCACATTGCATCTTTGATTGTGCAATACTATGTGTTTCTGCCAACCGTTCATTATGCTTTCAGATGGCACTTATATGACATCTTATCCCCTTCGTCGAAGTTTCTAAGATGGAATAATAACCATGTATGCTAGAGAAACTTGGAGGCGCCACGCAGCTCTCGGAACAGTTCACAGGATTGGCTGAGAAAACAATAAACAAACAACAGAAACAATGGACCCTAGCCCTGAAATAATGGAGCTGCGTGGTAATAAGAACCAATGAAATAAGAGGTTACTGAGAGGTGCGTGGCATCTGGAAACTTGACGACTTTCCACTGTTACGCCTGTGAAGTTATCCAAGATGGCTACCATCTTGGAGACCTTGTCCCAGGGTCTACTCGAGATTCAAAATGGCGGACGAGTAACAGCAGAGCAGCCATCATGAAAGAAGAGATAGTCCAAGGGACGAGGTTGGCTGAATTTTAAATCACAATTAACCAAAAAGGCTTGCTAATTGTAATTTTTGTCAAATTTGATGGAAAAAGCTTTACAGCTTTTTTGTTGGATCTTCTTTGAAATTCTTCTAAGGGCAGAAAAGTTTTAAACATTTTTATGTTTAAATATGTGAATGGTCATCGCAGTTATGAACATGACTTGAGTAGTAGTGAAACTAAAGTCTGAAAAAAATTCAGGCTTGTACGAGAATCGAACCCACGACCTCTGTGATACCGGCACAGTGCTCTACCAACTGAACTAACGAGCCATCTGGGAGCTGGTCATTGTGCTGGTTCGTAATATACCCGTGAGTGATCTTAATATGTGAGAATGAACATATGAAAATCATATATTTGAGCTGCGTATTAAAGAATGAATATGTGAATGGTCATCGCAGTTATGAACATACTAACCGCTCAAGTAGTGTTCATAACTGCGATGATCATTCACATATTCATTATTTAAACTGTAGTTCAAATATACGAGTTTCAGATATTAATTCTAATTTTTATGTTTAGTTAAAATCGTAGTACGTATTAGTATATACCACACAAGTGAATAGTGCTTTTCGCGCGTTCTGACTGGTTAACTGGGGGGTGATTAGCAAGTACTATTCACCTCCGAGTAGCCGGCGCGCGAGATTTTACAATTTCCGACGGCCTGTCAGTATATTGTCTCACATAAAGTAATGTTTTGGTCCGCAAATTATTCAGCTTGTGTGGTATATACTAAAACAATTATTCACCTCAGTGTCGGTGAAAGCGATGGATATTTACTTCGCGGCTCGGTAAATATCCACCATTATTCACCTGCACTTCGGTGAATAATTGTTAATTATTGTACCATTTCTTACACTGACCTTTCAAGCTGCCCTCAAAGATCATTTCCAAAATGTGCCCTTTTGGATGTAATAACTGCTCCTTCGTTCTGGAAGTCAATGAACGTGAAATCCTGATGAAATCTCCATAGTCAGTATCTGTTCTGCAAAATAACGAAACCACAACGAAATTTAACGAAAATTTTAGCCAGAAGAAAAACGTTTTCGGCAATTTCTTTAAAATTCATTCTCCAACTTTGAAAAATTGGCCATTTGTTTCAAAAGGAAAATTAACGATAAAAACGTTACATGACGTTTCGACGACTTCATGAGTAGTATAGTGTTTGGGGGTATCAGCGCAAAAATTAATTTAGGGGGGTGTTTTAGCAAAATGATCTCGGATTTTGGAAAAACTATAGTTATTTTATTTTTGATCTCGTAAAATGCGTGACTTTCTCGGAAAAATCACCAAGCGTGACATTCTCGGAAAAACAGGAAATGAGTCATCACCTATAGCTATTATTTCTCACTGGTTTCGTCTCATGGTTTAAAAATAAAATATCACATAATATTATAGAATGAGTTGTAATTCAGTAATTCATGATGAATTAAAGAATATGGGAGAGTTGACATGTTCTTTTTGTGATCAGCTATTGATCAAAGTTGTTAAAAGTGTGAAAGCACCTTGCTGTGATAATCAGAAAATGTTTGATGATAATGGTGAAAATGTTTGTCTAAATTGTGGTTCAGTCCACAGCTATGATTATTGTAAAGAGTACGTTGACTTTCATAATAATATGTATAAAATACGGCGAAAATCTGTATATCATCGGAAGTACCATATTGAAAATGTGATAAATGGTATATGTCGCAAGAATAGATTTCAAATTTCTGTAAAAGATAAGGGTAAAATATTGAAAATATTCGAAGAGATAGACACTGTCCTTCCTTTGGTGAATAAGAATCGTAAAAGGATGATAAGTACGAAATTTATGCTTAAGCAAATATTTTTAATGCTTGATCTTCCATTTGATGAGATAATAGTCACTAGATCAAAAAAGACGCTTGGATTTTATGATCGATATTGGGTTGACATTCTAATGTTGAGATTTGATAAGATTATTCGTATTATCAAGCAGTGAATTTTTCATCATATTTCTGTAGGTACTTATCAATAATTGGACTATTGTCAGTCACATAATCATCGATATTCTTCATTGAGATTTGTATACTTGAAGCATCAAAATCACCACTTCTCAACTTGTCTTTTATTGAATTGAGTAGATGTTGATAGCTTTGATAAGCATATGTGCAATTTTGGATTTTCAAATCTAGGTTTTTATGCTTCATCCACCCTTGTATCAAAAGTGCTGCTGTACTGATGGCTACCAAACTAACACCACCTGTTGCCACACTTGTGGCGAGACCCCCAGTTGCAAAGATGATGGACAAGGAATTCCCCAGTAATTTCCATTTTTTAAACCGTTTAACCGCCTGTTTATGAGCCCAACACTTTCTGTGATATGTTCGGTAATAGGATTTTAATTCATTTACCTGATCTTCTGTTAATTCACCTGAAATATGGTTCCAGCTGAATATGCTTTTTCGCTCTTTCATACATATTGTTTATACTATAATTCTCTTGAATATGCAATAAAGTATCCCAGATATCTGGCCACATAATGGAGATCTTTTCCTACGTTTTGTTGTGAGATGCTTAGATATGGCATAACAATATCCACGATCCAATGAATGACTATTATAAAATCTACCATAAGCATCATGAAGTATGCCATGTGTTTGTAATGTATCAATCCAACCAAGTGTATGTTCCAAGAAATGTGTCAAGCATCCACTGCCTGGGCCAATAAGTCCAATATCACTGTGTTCTTGTAAAATTTCATTAATTTTGATTAAATCATTGAAATGCTTATGATACAAATATTGGTAGACTAGAGCTGATTTCAAAATTGAGTCATCAACACCAGGATATTCTCTTTTGGCATCTTTGAATATATATTTAACATATCTAATAATGTCTTTCATAATAATCAATTATATAATTTAAAGATCGAAATAATCTTCAAGGAAACGGAACATATTTTTTAATTCATCATCAGACAGAGATTTCTGCCAAACAGAAAAAGCGTACAGATCCATTTCAGAAAAATTGACTGCAGTACCATCATCATTATCAACTTGACATCCAACGAACATTTTTTGTGGATTTCCTGACAGTGTTGCTGAGATTGTTTTTGTTCCAACAGGAGTCATTGATGAAATACCTCTAAATAGTTCCATATTTTGTCCATTCACTCTTATTGTCCAAACCTCAATATTACCAGTCAGATTAGACAAAGAAAGAGCAGCAAGTCTTCCACCTGAGAGAGTACCAAAATCAACCCAAACAGTCCCATTATTCCAAGGAAAATGAACACCAAATCGAATATTAGCCTGCCCCCATTGAAATTGAGATTGTTTCTTCACTTGTTTTGTATTAACAACCATAATTACTGTGCATGTATTCCCATTTGGTCCAGCAACTTTGGATACATCAAATGAATTTATTCTCAAGTAGTCATCAGTCCCATCGAATCGCAGAAAGAATCTCTTTTTATTTGAATCTCTCAACAGCAGAGGTTTTTTGGAATTATCAGTTTGTGTGAAAGATATATTATTGACAGGATCAACCCATCTTGAGACTCTATCGTTTGTATCAGATGTTAAAACAGAGAGAGCTGGGATGAGAGCAATAGAAATTCCATCAAGGACTGGTACACCAGGAAGAGAGTTGGAAATAACAAAAGTAGCTCTATCTAACTTCAGATCAAGTTGTTTTTTTTGTGACACAATCATTATCATCAGTTCCTTCATCAACATTTATCAATTTCTTGTTGTTTCCAAGATCATAGTGGCCATCTTGTGTTCATGTAAATCCATCACCTTTATCACCTTTTGGACCAATTAGACCTCTATCACCTTTATCACCTTTAGGACCAATTGCACCAGTATCACCTTTTTGACCAACAGCACCAGTATCACCTTTATCACCTTTATTGTCTTGATTTTGTGGAGAATTAAAAACTCCCATATAATATTATTTTAGATTAATTCATAATTACTTCAAGTGTGAATGCTGTATCAAATGCTCCACTATTGGGATGTGAATAGTCAATTATAAGATAGCCTCTCGATAATGATTTATCGATGTCAACCGTTGTGATGTTTCCACCCACAGCACCATGTCTGTATTCAAAAATAGTTGCTGGTAATGGCAATGGCCCAGCACCTTCATTCTTTTTCTTGAAGTAGAATATTCCGGGTTTTGTTCCTTGTATTACATACATATTCTTAATACGAAAGTTATTGTTGTGAATAACTAAAAATTCAGAGCCATTTATCAATACAGGCTTTAAAACATTCTTATTATGTCCTTGTTCGGCTTTGACAAAGCAATTTAAATATTGTATTTGACCGATTATTCCATTCCCATTCAAATTTAGATCACCTCCTAATTTCGGCCTGTAAAGAGCAAATCCTCCAAGATCGAAAGCTGTTTCCATAATTACACCTGTAACGCTTGAACGAAATAGATTCAAACTATTATTATGAATTCTATAGCCATTCAGATTTAAATCACCACCAAGTTTAGCCTCTTTTATTAAATAGCTGTTCATATTAATATCAGTTAGCATTGTCAATTCACCATTTTCACCATCAAATAAGTTTGTTGAATTATTAATCAAAGCATGTCCATTCAAATCTAAATCAGTTTGTAATTGCATTTTTTCATTCACGATTTTATAAGCTTCTGCGAAGTCGTAAACACTTGATGGAACGTCTACAGCTTCAAAATCAATACCATATGCAACACAATGAACTTTGTACTTATTTGGATAAGTTGGGTTAGCATTAATATGTATTGTACAATATAAATATTCAGGTGGTGAACTTACTGAAGGTTTTTCAATCCATAATAAATATCTCGAATGATCTTCATTTCTGTTATCAAATTTTCTCCCTACAGTTTTATGAATTGTAATTCCACCAGTTGCACTGAATGTTACACTACTAAGATTCATTCCTTCATAATCAGGAAATAGCCATTCAAGAATGAAAGTGTATTTTCCATCTTTTATTGTGTACATATTAAAACCAATTCTAGCTCTGTAAATATGATTAGCTTCTTTATTCAAGTCTACATCAATTACCTTTTTTGAAATCAAATGTGGTGACCGAGGTAAATTGACATATCCATTAACTGTCAAGCCATATTCAGTGCTAATTTCATCGATATCATTCATCAAATATTTGAAAGCATTCTTTGGATGAGAAGCAGATGAAATATGACTTTTTTCTAATTGATCTAAATTTACGGCATCGGTTTTATTTCTTCCTTCTTTTAAGTTAATGATTTTATGCCCTCCAAGTTTCATATCCGCTGCCATCGCATTTGTTCCATTCAATAATAAAGCGTTTGCTCTCATAACTATTCCAGCTCGATTTAAAACTCTGAAGTTCACTGCATCAGTTTCATTCGACGGGTCCGCTAAATTCGTCACTCTATTTCCACTCATTGACAAATCGCCATACATTGCAGTTGAACCGTCTCGTCGAAGAAAATATTCATCAGTATAAAGTTTTGTCACCGCATCGTCTGCGTTGACGGGTGGAGCAAGATCAGTAATGGTATTGTTGTTCATATTTAGATTTTGTTGTGCAATAGTATCGAGTTTGGTTTGCAACCTCTGGTCCACATAACTTTTGTTTACAGCATCTTGTGGGTTTGAGGGGTTATCCTGCAGGTTGATGATTTTGTTTAATTTCATGTCAATATTACCACCAAATGCAACATGGCCGTTTTCAATTTCATACGCTGGGTCGTGCACAAAGTAAGACAAATTTGTATGATATCCAAAGGCTCCATAAACAATGAGATGTGTTTTGGTGTTAGACGCTGGAGCTGTACTACTTAGATCAACCTGTAAGGCCGCTTGACCACCACTTGTTTTTTCTATCTGGAAAAGTTTTTTCATGTAACCATCAACGTGTGGAGTTTGGGGAAAAGGTTTTTGAAATGGCTGTCCCGCATCTCGTATATTTACAGTTGGAATGAATAAATCAATTGTTGCATTTTGAGGGTTGGAGGGTGAGAAAAACTCAGTAACAAATGTATACTGTCCATTTCTTAAAGATGTCACATTAAAACGAATTTTGGATGTAAAGTTGCCACTTCGTTTAATGAAAAAGACAATGACGACTTGTTTATGTGGTATGGTGATCTGTCAAAATTCTCAATTTGAAGGTTTTCCACACCACTGACTGCAGAAGACTTGGATATGTCTTTTAACAGAAAAGCGAATGGGTTGCGTTGAGCTCCTGATGCTGAAAAAACAAGGTTATCAACATACTTTTTGTTGGCAGAATCTTTATCAGAGTTTGGAGTCTCAACATTTGTTATTTTATTGTCACCCATGTCGAGATCACCAGTCATTGCATTTGTTCCATTCAATAATAATGTGTTTGCTCTGATACCTTGTATATTTTGTACAACAAAACCAAAATTCACCGCATCATAACTACTAACTGGAGATGATAAGCTAGGGAATGGTATATTTGTTATTTTATTGTTGCTCATGTCAAGATCACCAGTCATTGCAACACTTCCATCTTTTTTAACAAACGGAGAAAAATCAATACCTGAAACTTGTGTGTCAACATATGATTTATTCACAGCATCTTGTGGGTTTGAGGGGTTATCCTGCAGGTTGATGATTTTGTTTAATTTCATGTCAATATCACCGCCGAATACAACATTGCCGTTTTCAATTTCATACACTGGGTCGTGAATATGTGATAAAATGATATTAGAAAATCCATAAACACCATAAACTATGACATGATGTTTGGCATTATTTGATAAATATGGTGAGATCAACAATAATTCCATTGATGTAGCTCCTTGACTTGTTTTTTCAATGAAAAATATTCTCTTAAGATAACCATCAACAAGATGAGTCTTTGGAAATGCTCTTTTTATTGAATCCTTTCTTTCAATTAAATTTGATGACAAAACATCATCATCAACTGTTGCATTGTTTGGATTACCATCAGTATAAAACTCAACAACTAAAGTGTACTTTGAAACTTCCAATTGTGTCAGATCAAAACGAAGAACAGTTGTAAGACCAGCAGAAGGAATCACAAAAGACAATGATTTTTTATTGATATTGTATGGGCTTTTATTATAGTCTTCTAATTGTAGATTATTCGCATTTCTGATAATGGTTGTTTTTGATATATCTTCAAGAAGAAATTTGAATGGATTTTCCCTTGTTCCTTCAATTGATAAAACAGAATCGTTTACGTATCTCATATTAACAGCATCTTTGTTAGAAGTTGGGTCTGCTACATTACTGATTTTTTTGTTTTCAATGTCATAATTACCATCTTGTGTTAATTTGAATCCATCACCTTTATCACCTTTGGGACCAACAGCTCCAGTAGCTCCTTGTGGACCAATTGCACCTGTATTACCTTTTGGGCCTCTATCACCTTTATCACCTTTGGGACCAATTGGACCAGCTGGGCCTCTTTCACCAGTTCCAGTTTTTGTTTTATCTTGATTTTGTGGAGAATTAAAAACTCCCATATAATATTAGATTAGATAACACAGTGAAGTTTGATCTGTCTAATTGTTGTCATTGTTGTCATCTTTTTTGTCTTTTTTGAATTCAGACATGTCAATTAATTCTGGAACTTGCAATGGAAGCGCCATATGATATAATATTAGATTAGATTAAACAGCACCATAAAAATTCCTCTTGATTGTTTTCATTGGTTTGTCAACATAACAGAAAGAATAAGGTTTCTTAGTTGCTTCAATGTATTTCTGCTTGTCTATTCCAAGTTCTTGTGCAATAATGTTTCTCTCTCTTGTGGATGGAAAATCATAAAGGCAGAAATGGCTGCAATTAAGTCTAACAGATTTTGGGCATCCATAGAATGATTGTGTGAGATATATGACAGAACAGTTTTTGTGTCTCCCTTGAATGAAATAGCTTATGATTTGATCTTGTTTTTTATCAGTCACAAAATCATCAAACACAACCAATCGTTGTAAATCAGTGTCTTTAATCTGTTCAACAGGTGATATTTCATCTTGGCTGCATATCAATACAGGATATCCAACTTGCCTGCTTATTTCATCCATGACTTTCCGCAGATATTGATATTTGTCTTGATCCAAGTTTTTAGCATAAAGATGTATCTGATCATAATAGACTAATGGTTCCATAATCAGATGCATGAACAATGTTGTCTTTCCAGATCCAGAATTACCAGCCAATAACATTCTAAATGTATCTTTTGGCATATACGGATACAACTGTCTGAATGAATTATTTGAATTCTGAATGATATCATAATTTGGAATTTCCATATGTTAATAGTTTAGATTAGTCTAACACAATTGTATATGGAAATAGAACGAATGAAAAGGCTTCTTAAAAGTGGAATTGAAGCTGGAAACAAAACAAGAGAAGTTCGTGATGTTATCAAGACTTATGAATACAGAAAACAGGATGCATATGATACAACATCAGAATTACTGAAACCCTCTATTGATGTCCAGAAGAGTGTGAAAGAAAGTGTTGACAAAAGACAGGATGAAGTTATTGAACAGTTGAAAAAAAATCAAAAAGCCTTGACATCTGGTTTTGAAGATCTTATGCTATTAAACACGTTACCTGAATCAGTACCTGTGAAAACAACATTACCAATTGATTACAAACCGGCAATGATGACTGAAACTGAAACACCTTATAAGTCAAATCTTGACAAAGGTTTTTCACTTGAGGATATTCAAACATTGATGAAATATAATTTAGCTCCTCCATCACAGATATTTAAATCATATATGGATGGAACAATCGATATTAATGAGTATGATCAAATGATTGGTAAATTAACAAAAGATGCTGGAAGACAAAAAGCTCATCTATCAATAACCAAAAAGAATAGGGATAAAAATAAAGAACGAATTCATAAAATAACTCAAGAGATCAAATTATTGCAAAAGTACCGAAAAAGAATTGGCGCCGTTGAGGAAGGTGCACAAACTGTTGGTTCAGGTATCAGAAAGAAGAAAAGACAATATGGAGCAGGTGTTTTTCATTACAATAATATTGGAGACTTGCTTTCACGATTGCAATTGCTTGGTGGGTCCCTATTTGCAGGTAATAACAGTGCTGGTGTCAGAAATGAGTTTGTGAAGATATTGCATACATTAAGCAGATTGGGTGTTATTGGAACTAATGAGCTAAACAAAATAATGATGAAATATCTAATGTAAAAGTATATGACAGAAATTTCATTACGATTCAACAGTAAAAACAGAGACAAAATTGGTGTCAGCAAGAGTCATGATTTTGAAAAAAGATTCAATACACCTATCAACTTAACGCATGATTTGAAATATGAAATGGCAGTGAATGTTATCAATATGACATACAGTTGGTACAACATCAGAGAATTTTTTGGGAATAATCAAATGAAATATAGCCACGACAAAGGTGCAAACTGGGAAACAATAACATTCGTTAACGGGATGTATTCATACGACGATATCAATAGTTACATTCATGAGTATATGAGAAAAAATAACCATGTACTGAATCCATCTGAAACAGACAAATCAAAATTCATGTATGGTATTAACATGTATTTCGTTTTGTCAACATATCGCATTTTGATTGAACTTGATGAAAACTATCGAGTGGATCTGAGAAATCTTGATTTCAGAAAACTTATCGGTTTCGATTCAAAATTAGTTTCAGCCACAGAATATGGAACAAATCTACCTGATATTACAAGAGGAGTAGATGAAATTTATATCAATTGTGATATGGTGATAGATAGCATTGTTGATGGAAATAGCACAAATACAATCGCAGTTATACCAGTCACAGATCTCGTCAGAAGTTTACCTTTCACTTACAAACCTCGTTTTCTTTCATGGAATCCTGTCTCAACACATTCAATCAGCTCAATGCGCTTTTATGTCACAGACTCTTCTAGAGCTCCAGTCGATTTAAACGGGATAGATTGGTATATTGAGTTATTCTTGAGAGGGACAGAATTATAAAACCTAATAGTATATGAAACGGTTTGAGTTTAAAAAATATGAACAACATGGTGAAGGTGTCATGACTGACATTATCAAAACAGCTGGAAAAAAAGCAGCAGAAAAAGCAGCCACAACAATTGGTGAACATGCTGGCAAAAAAGCTGGTGACAAAATAATAGAACTTTTGAAAAAGAGGAAAAGTGGAAACAAGAGTGGAACTGAGAGTGTGAGCCAGACTGGTGGTTTAATCAAAAGAAAGAGAGGCCGACCTCGTAAAATAAAATAACTTTTATCTAACACAATAATATATGTCAAACTATCGTGACTCAAAATATATCGAAAGATATGAAGATGTGGTGTTCGAACTAGAGACAGCACTTAATACTGTAGTAGCAAACAATGCTCATCAGAGGAAAACAGGTTACCGTTTCGTTGTTGATAACAGTGGAGAGACTACACCATTTGATTGGTACAATGCCCGTTTGAATGTTGATTTCATTGTAAAGAAGCTTGCAGATGGAGCCGCCATTGCAGAAAATGATAGAAATGGTATCGTTAATTCAGTTCACGCTCTTATAAACACTCTTAATTAATGTAAAAATGAATGGTATTGATGTTTATGAGTGCAGAGATGCCAACCAAGCCACAAATATTAAGTCGTTGCTTGAGTATTCACAAGGTTATGCTTCAAGTCAAGGAACAAATGAGTTTTTCTATCTTGACACCAACAGGATTGCTGATGACAGAGTTGCTCAGGTGGCTACTTATAACAAAGGTTTCGCAGCTCGCAAAGCACCGTTGAATACTGCTGGTGGTAAAGTAAATGCAGAGCTTGCATTGAACAGATACGGTTTTTTCAAGAGCCTTTGGGATGAACTTTTGCCAAACTCTAAACTGGAGGTTAACTTGACACTTGAGAGTGATGACAATATGATTTGGCAAGCTGCTGATGATTCCGTGTGGTACTAACTAAATTTCAGCTTATTGTTCCTCGTATTATTTTTAATTCAGCGGGAAAGTCACTGTACATGAGTAAGTATCTTGACAACAGAAAGTGGACTTACATGAGAGAAATGGTTGAGAGAGGCAATTCAACAAGACAACAGACAGCCAATTTCCGTATTTCCACAGGAATAAACAAACCCAGGCATGTCTTTGTATTCATCATCAATGATGCTAATGATTCTGATCAGACAGCCAATAAATTTCTCTATAACACCTTTTCAGTTGCAAATAACCAAACTTTGAATGATTGTTATCTTGAGGTTGGCAATGGTAATGATTATCCAGAGGTTCATTATAAACCATCAACAGAACCGACAAGAGTATTTAGAGATGTTTTGAAATATGTTCAAGCTGTAAATGATTTCAGTGAAAGTACCCTTCTTAACAGGGGCAATTTCGGTACAATATTCCCTTTCATTTATTTTGATTTGACGAAACAGAAACAGGATATCAAAGATGGAATGACAAAACTGACTTTCAAATACACTTTGAGTGGGGTAACAGATGCTGATTACAGTGTGTATGCATTGGTCCTCTATGAGCAGGATATTGAGATGAGAAAGACTGATGGTAAAATCGTCTTGAGATCTATGTAAATGGAATAATTAATTGGAAATAATTAATTAAATTAAATAAATTGAATAAAATAAATAAATTAAATAAATTAAATAAATAATTAATCAAATGTTTTATATTAAATACAATTTAGTATAAACATATATTATATGACTACTTATCATCCACATGGAGTGAGACTGTCAAAAAGTCAGAAACAAAAGCTAGCAAAAGCTTATGCAACAAATTCACCTGTAACATTGAGGTTATCGCATAATGAATTAACAGGTAATGATCAGCTAATGTTGACTAAGAGACAAATCAACAAACTGATTAAATCAAATAGATCAGGAAAAGGTTCAGACATCAAGATATCAAAAAATCAAATCAGAAAAGCTGTTGTAGAAGGAGGTTCTCTTTGGTCCAGTCTTTTTTCACTTGGAACAAAACTATTGCTATATGCAGGTAAAGCAGTAGCTAAAGCAGCTCCAGCATTGGCTACTGGTGCTCTGTCTTCATTAGCAAGTCTCGGTGTTGATAAACTATTTGGGAAGAAACAAAGTGGAGGATTTCTTATTCCTAATGCCAATTTATCCCAATTATTGAATGTAGGAAATTTATTGAATACGAGGCAAATGGCAGATATTATTCAAAAAATGCAGTATGGTGGAGACGTTGTTATAAAACCAACAAAAACACAGATTGGAAATGGTATTGGAACAATACTCGCCAGTATTGGAATTCCTTTGGCCATAGAAGCAATTAGAAAATTAACTGGAAAAGGTTTGCATGTTGAAAGAAGCCGTCCAAGACGGTCATTACCAGTTCATGTTCCAGATTCCATTGCAATAAATAAAAATAAAAGTGGTGGAAAACATGCTATGATTCCATGGCAAACCCCTCCTGTTTTTGGTACATGGGATAACCCAATAAGCATGGGAATGAAAAAAAAAGAAAAACCAAAGGAAAAGGACTTCTACTGGGCAAAAACAGTCCATTCAATTCAATCCCAATTCTAGGAACCATTTTGTAAACAAACCCTTATCCAACTTTGATTTAATCAATTGGGTGAAACAACTTGGAATAAAACATTTTAGAGGAGTATTTTCAAGAGACAATCTGCCGACGAGGAGACAAATCAAAAACAATGAATGTGGGATAGTCAATCTTGATTCCAAAATTGGACCAGGTACTCACTGGGTATGTTATCGGAATTTCAAAAATGATAAATACTGTGAATACTTCGACTCTTTTGGTTTAATGATGCCAACAGAAGTACAGAAATACATGGCTACAAGTGGAAAACAACTTGAATACTCTGATGATGAGATACAAGAAAGGGATTCAGTCTTGTGTGGATATTGGTGTTTGTACTATCTTCTCGAGAGACAAGAAGGCAGATCGATTCTGGATACAATACACAATTCCAAATTCAGTCCAACAGATACGAGTGTCAATCACAGATTCATCACAGACTACTTTGAAAATATCTAACTTATATGTATAATGGTGAAATCATATTGTGTTAAACAGAAGAAAGTCACTGAATGTGTACCAGGAAGTGAAAGATATCAAAAGACAAAAAATGGTAGAACAATGTTGAAATGTACTTGTGCTGAATGTGGAATCACAAAGACTAAATTTGTCAGAAATCGGGGAAACTAATTAGCCCGTCTGAAGGGGCGGGCATATTAACAACTGGATTAGATTTGCTTGGTCATGCGGCTCCAATGATTGGTAAAAAGGCATTGCAAGCTGGAAGATATTACGCTTCAGAAGCTCTCAGAAATCCAAAAAATCAACAGTATTTAATTGACAAAGGACTTTCCCTAGCAAATAGTGGAACAGAGAATTAACTCTGAAGTGTAAATTAAAGTGCTACTTAAAACCCATGAATAACCCACTGGGCGTTAGCCCTAGTAAAGGGAAACAGGGAACCACACGAGGCAAAGAAAAAATCTTTTGACCTCGGTGGGAATCGAACCCACGACCTCCGGATTAGATCTACCGTTACTCTGCCGACTGAGCTACAAGGTCGCACAGAGAAAGTCGGGGACGATTTTAGATGGTGAATCGCGGCGAAGAGAAAGAAAGGGTACATATGAATGTTGTGCCGCGTAGCACTAGGAACACAAATAGTGGAACAGAGAATTAACTCTGAAGTGTAAATTAAAGTGCTACTTAAAACCCATGAATAACCCACTGGGCGTTAGCCCTAGTAAAGGGAAACAGGGAACCACACGAGGCAAAGAAAAAATCTTTTGACCTCGGTGGGAATCGAACCCACGACCTCCGGATTAGATCTACCGTTACTCTGCCGACTGAGCTACAAGGTCGCACAGAGAAAGTCGGGGACGATTTTAGATGGTGAATCGCGGCGAAGAGAAAGTAAGGGTACATATGAATGTTGTGCCGCGTAGCACTAGGAACGCACTATTTGTGTTCCTAGTGCTACGCGGCACAACATTCAATTTCCCTAGCAAAGCCTGCTATTAGTTCAGTTGGAAAACAAGCATTATTTGATTTAAGTACAAAAATACGTCCAAAGCGTGCTGACAAGAGACAAACCCATAAAACAGATATCAAGGGCATTGATTATACACGTGGTGGTGCTATTGATATTCATAAGGTTATTGGCAAGCTTCCTAAACCAAAAGCAGGTTGGACTCCAAGTAAGTATAAATATATGGGCCCTTATAATCCGTTGCATGAACAGTTGGAATATGATCCATTGACTGGAGAGGTGTTAAAATGGAATGTCCTACCTTACAATAAAGTAGATGAAATAGCAGCTTATCATGATATTTGTTATGATATGGGAAAAAATAAAGGTGATTGTGATAGAACAATGGTCGAGTCACTTGATCAAATACCATATGGTGAGATGCCAAAATGGGGTCAAACAGCCAGATTCTTAATTGACAAAAAACAGAAACTTGGTCTCGGCATTTCAAAAAACGGAAAAAGCCGTCGAGTGAAGAAAACTGGCAAGAAAAACTAGCTGATGAATTGCATGCACCCATAAAACGAAATTTCACTCGGCGGCGTGTGATTGTAAATAAAATTGATGAAATATGGGCAAGTGATCTAGTTGAAATGCAATAGTTCAGTAAATGGAATAAAGGTCATCGATATCTTCTTATGGTTATTGATGTCTTCAGCAAATATGGTTGGATTGTCCCATTGAAGGATAAGAAAGGTGAATCTGTCACTGAAGCATTCAAATCAATATTCAAGGAAGGCAGAAAACCACAGTATTTATGGGTCGACAAGGGAAAAGAGTTTTACAACAAATACTTGAAGTACTTGCTAGGGAAACATATTGTACAGATGTACTCAACTGAGAATGAAGAGAAGTCATCAGTAGTTGAAAGATGGAATAGGACAATGAAGTCCAAAATGTGGAAGCAGTTCACTGTTCAAGGTAATACACAGTATTTAGACATGTTACCAAAATTAGTGAAACAGTATAATAATACCAAACATTCAAGCATAAAGATGACACCCGTTGAAGCTAGTAAAAAGAGGAATGAAGGAACTGTTTACTTCAATTTGTATGGTGATATGGAGCCATTATCAGCTAAACCAAAATTTAAGGTTGGTGACAAGGTCCGAATATCTAAGTATAAACGGAATGTGTTCGACAAGGGCTATACACCAAATTGGACTGAAGAAGTGTTTACAGTTGATAAAATCCAATATACAAACCCAATAACATACAAACTGAAAGATCTCAACGATGAAGAAATACAAGGGAGTTTTTATGAAGCTGAATTATTAAAAGCCAGACAGGATATTTTCCGTATTGATAAAGTCATTCGCAGAGATTACAAGAAGAAACAAGCTTTGGTGAAGTGGAAGGGTTACAGTGACGACTTCAACAGCTGGATATCGTTCAAGGATTTAAAAGACATATTATAAAGAGAAAATTATCTAACATATATAAAAGGAGACCCACAGTATATCTGTTATTTGCTATTATGTAGCCAAGAATATTATTATTCAAATGAAGAATGATCCTCGCAGTTGTGAGCGCAATTTATGCAATTGCGAAAAGAAGCCTGAAAAAAAATTCAGGACTTCAACGGGGTTCGAACCCGTGACCTCGCGATTACCGGTGCGATGCTCTAACCAACTGAGCTATGAAGCCACTGACGTTGGGAGCAGGTCAATTGTGGGTTCATATGTTCCCCTGAAAGAAATGAGTGTGAATGATATATGAAATTAATCATACATGAACTGCGGAAATGAAATCAAATGAAGAATGATCCTCGCAGTTGTGAACGCAATTTATGCAATTGCGAAAAGAAGCCTGAAAAAAATTCAGGACTTCAACGGGGTTCGAACCCGTGACCTCGCGATTACCGGTGCGATGCTCTAACCAACTGAGCTATGAAGCCACTGACGTTGGGAGCAGGTCAATTGTGGGTTCATATGTTCCCCTGAAAGAAATGAGTGTGAATGATATATGAAATTAATCATACATGAACTGCGGAAATGAAATCAAATGAAGAATGATCCTCGCAGTTGTGAACGCAATTTATGCAATTGCGAAAAGAAGCCTGAAAAAAAAAATTCAGGACTTCAACGGGGTTCGAACCCGTGCCCTCGCGATTACCGGTGCGATGCTCTAACCAACTGAGCTATGAAGCCACTGACGTTGGGAGCAGGTCAATTGTGGGTTCATATGTTCCCCTGAAAGAAATGAGTGTGAATGATATATGAAATTAATCATACATGAACTGCGGAAATGAAATCAAATGAAGAATGATCCTCGCAGTTGTGAACGCAATTTATGCAATTGCGAAAAGAAGCAATTTTTTTTTTCAGGCTTCTTTTCGCAATTGCATAAATTGCGTTCACAACTGCGAGGATCATTCTTCATTTGATTTCATTTCCGCAGTTGATGTATGATTAATTTCATATATCATTCACAGTATTATTATTCCTGACTATATTTAAACACAGGTCGAAAATGAATTAAAAAATAAATTAATATAATATACAAATGCAAAAATATTCCTACGATAATAAAGAATTAGATGTATCAATAGATTGTTATCTTGATGACAACAATGAGATTTGGTTCAGAGGTAGAGACATAGCTTCTGTTCTTGACTATAAAAATCCACAAAAAGCAATCAAGGATCATGTTTCATCTGATGATAGAATCTTAAGAGACCACAAAATCAGCATAAATTCACGATGTAACAAAACGTTACCTCGTGCTGAGGCCACTGATTCACGATGTAACAAAACGGTCCCTCGTGCTGAGGCCACTGATTCACGAGGGACCAAAACGGTCCCTCGTGCTGAGACCATTGAAAAAACTTTCAAATGTTTTTTTATAAATGAATCAGGATTTTATTCACTAATACTGTCCTCTAAAAAACAGGAAGCAGCAAAATTTAAACATTGGGTTACATCTAAAGTGTTGCCATCAATCAGAAAACAGGGGTATTACAATCAGTTCAATGACAGAAATAATAACATGCTGATGATTGAAAGTGAAGATGATCTGCATTATAAGATTGTTTCATTCATCAGAAAGAAATATGAAGGTGCATTAATGGTGGCGGGATTAGGTGAAAATCAAATAAGCTCAAACATGCGAATCAGAAGTTATAAGAAAGGATATATGGCTGGACAATGTGATTTAATGCTGATGAATCCCACTAGAAAATACAATGCTCTTTGTCTTGAATTTAAAAGCCCAACAGGTGTGTATAAAGCGTCAGACAAACAGTCTGATATGAAGCTAATGTATGAGAAAAACAAATGCAGATACATCATGAGCAATAGTTTCGAAGACTTGATTCATGAAATAACTAAACACTTGGAAGAAAGCAAATTATACTTATCAAGAAGAGAAAGATATTTAAAAAAATAATTTATATAACTATATATTATGGAGAATCAAAATGTCAAAAGAGGTCGAGGAAGGCCCAGAGTATTAAGCGATGATGAAGGAAGAAAACGTAAGACTACCTATATGCTAAATAAAGAATGGTTCTGTGAAGTTTGTAATAATGGTAAAAATAACACAATGGCCGGTAAAAGGCTTCACACAAAAACAAAAAAGCATCAAAAAAACAAAATTTAAAACTGTTCAAAGGATTCCAGAATTTGGAATCACTTGAATTATTAGCCCTACTTAAACACGTATTAAAAAACAGTTAAACAAAAAAATATTCATATAGTTATTATATAAATGGAAAATTTTATCTCACTCAATAGTATGAATAAGAAAGATTTGAAAAAACTGAGCAAATCCCAGCTCATTAATTTACTGCTTAAGAATCAACAACAGAAGAAGCAAAAGGTTGTTATAGTTGATGATTACACACCAACCCCCCCACCTAGAAATAAAAAACTGAAGAGAACAACACAAAGACCAACAGTCAGAGAATTGGTTGATTACTTCGAAAGAAAAAGATTACGAGCACCACCAAAAGAATGGTTGGAAGAAATAGAACAATTGAAAAAGAGACCGGTCCCAACCCCCAGAACCAAAAAGGTAGTTCAAAAACCAACACCTACACCCAGGACTAAGATTGTACAAACAGAGAAAGCTCTAAAGGGCTTCACTGAGTCTTATGAAATCAGTATAAAAAATAACAAAGACCCGCTTGCGCAACTGCAAAACACAAGAAAGGCTGTTGCATATAATATTATAAAATTGTTGAATGAAATTAAAGGTCTCAAATTTGTTGAAACACTCAAGGTAACATTTGCAAAAATGACTGACGGAGAAATAGAATACAAAACCGCATATTTCAACAGTGTAGCTCAAACAATTGTGAATAATCTGGAAGTAACTGAATCACTACAGTTGTCAAAAGACCAAATAATGAATAAGATTGCAGTTTGGGTATCTGAAGGTTCTGGTTGGACAATTGAATCTGTTGACAGCCATTATCTTAATGTTGTGAAATATCAACCGATGAGAGGTTCTTCATACATAAAACTGCCAGCAGAATTACGAAATAAAAAAGGTTTAATTAACTTGAAAAATGAAGATAATGAATGCTTCCGATGGTGCCACATCAGACACCTGAACCCACAAGACAAAGATCCACAGAGGATTAAAAAAGTTGATAGGAAATTTATTGAAAATTTAGATTATTCAGGAATTGAATTTCCAGTGACTACCAAACATTACAATAAGATTGAAAAACAAAATGAGATCAACATCAATGTTTTCGGTAATGAGGATAAACAACCATATCCAATTTATGTATCAAAAGAAAAATATGCAGACTGCTTGAATCTGCTTCTAATAACTGAAAATGAAAACAAGCATTATGTGCTAATCAAAGATTTCAATAAGTTCATGTACAATCAAACAAAGCACAAAGAAAGAAAACACTTTTGTATGCACTGTCTTCAATGCTTCAGCTCTGAAAGGGTTCTGAATGATCACAAGGACAACTGCATGCAAGTAAATGGCACACAGGCAATAAAAATGCCAAACAAAGATAACAACATACTGAAATTCAACAACTTTCATAAACAACAGCAGGTACCATTTGTGATCTATGCTGATTTTGAGGCCATCACTGAAAAAATACACGGTTGCCAACCCAACAGTGATAAATCATACACTGAAGCCTATCAGAAGCATACTGACTGTGGATATGGTTACAAAGTTGTTTGTTGCTATGACGATAAATATAGCAAACCAGCAGCAATATACAGAGGTGAAAAGGCTGTGTACAAATTCATGGAAGCTATGTTGGAGGAAGTTGCATATTGCAAGAAGGTTGTGAAAAAAATTTTTAACAAACCATTGGAAATGACTAAAGATGATGAAGAGAAATTCCAAAAAGCCAAAGTTTGTCACATTTGTGATAAAAAATACACTGACAAAGATATCCGAGTTCGAGATCATTGTCATATTACCGGCAAGTATAGAGGTTCTGCTCACCAAGATTGTAATCTGAAACTCAGAGTGAACCCAGATGAAATAAAGATACCAGTCATATTTCACAATCTAAGAGGTTATGACAGTCATTTTATTATGCAGGAGATTGGAGCCATTGTTAAGAAGCACACTTACAAAAACAAGAAAGGTGAAGACTGTCAAATGAATATCAATGCTATCCCAAATAACATGGAGAAGTATATGGCTTTCATGCTTGGTAATCACTTGACCTTCATTGATAGTTTCCAATTCATGAGCTCCAGTTTGGAAAAACTTGTCAGCAATCTTCCAAAAGAAGCCTTAAAATACACCTCACAAGAGTTCAAGGGAAAGGATCTTAATTTGATGGCGCAAAAAGGTGTTTATCCTTATGACTATATGGATAGTTTCGACAAATTTAACCAAAAGCTGCCGTCAAAAGAAGAATTCTACAGTATATTGAGTGATGAGCATATATCAGATGAAGACTATGCGCATGCTCAAAATGTGTGGAATACATTCTCAATCAAAAATATGGGCGATTATCATGATCTGTACCTTAAAACAGATGTACTCCTACTGGCTGATGTATTTGAAAACTTCAGGAAAACATGCCTTGAGTACTATAAACTGGACCCGTGTCACTATTTCACATCTCCCGGTTTATCATGGGACGCCATGCTTAAAATGACTGACATTAAACTAGAGCTTATGGTTGATATTGATATGTTTCAATTCATTGAAAAGGGTATGCGTGGAGGAATCAGTTATATAGCAAACCGATATGGAAGAGCAAACAATAAATACATGAAAGAATACGATGAGAAGGCGCCCTCGAAGTACATCATGTATCTCGATGCTAATAATTTGTATGGTTGGGCTATGAGTCAATATTTACCAACAGGCGGATTCAGATGGATGACACAAAAACAGATCAATAATTTAGACCTGGCTAAGTATAAAGAAGACAGCAACAAAGGTTTGATACTTGAAGTTGATTTAGAATACCCCCAAGAGTTACATGATCTTCACAATGACTATCCACTGGGACCGGAAAAGATTAAAGTTGCTGGGGACATGCTATCAGATTATTGTAAGAAAATAGCTAGCAAATTCAATATATCAACTGGTTTGGTACATAAACTGATACCAACATTAAGCAACAAAGAAAAATACGTGCTCCATTATAGGAACCTCCAATTATATACTGATCTTGGTTTGAAAATAACTAAAGTCCATCGAGTGTTAGAGTTCAATCAATCCCCATGGCTCAGACAGTACATCGACTTCAACACTCAGAAAAGAACTGATGCTAAAAATGCCTTTGAGAAAGACTTTTTCAAGCTGATGAATAACAGTGTATTTGGAAAAAACGATGGAAAACTTCAGAAAGCGAGTAGACGTCAGATTAGTCACCGATGAAAAGAAACTATTAAAAATGGCTGCTAAACCGACATATGTTAGCAGTAAAATCTTCAATGAAAATTTGGTAGCTGTTCATAAGATAAAAGAAACACTCACCCTGAACAGGCCGGCATACGTGGGATGTGTATTCTAGACCTTAGCAAGACACTGATGTACGATTTCCATTACAACTACATTAAAGAGAAGTATGGAAACAAGGCGAAGCTGCTCTTCACAGACACAGACTCATTGACCTATGAAATTGAAACCCAGGACGTCTATAGAAATTTCTGGAACGATTAAGATAAATTCGATAACAGCGACTACCCTGAAAGCTCACCGTATTTTAATAAGACGAATAAAAGATGAGGCTGCAGGAGTTCCAATTTGTGAATTCATCGGTCTACGATCGAAAATGTATAGCTATATGAAAGACAACCAAAAAGGAGGGAAGACAGCGAAAGGAATTAAGAAGAATATTATTAAGAATAACATCAAACATGAAAATTATAAAGAGACACTATTTGATAATAAACAGTTGCATCATAGAATGAAAACAATCAGAAGCCAAAACCATCAACTAGGAAGTTATGAGATAAATAAAGTGTCACTCAGCTGCTTTGATGACAAAAGATATTTATCAAAAGACGGAATCAACAGTTACGCATACGGACACTATGCCATCAAAAAGTAAATCCAAAGAAGTCATGACGTCACGGCACAGCTGTGCCGTTTTGTCGCCAACATTGTTCAAACCAGCGAGGACTGTATCAACACAGTACCGAACGGTTCTTAACAAACCAAAGCCATGACGTCACGGCACAGCTGTGCCGGTCTACATACAAGTATCGCAAGCAGTCTTGTTCATGTGTCCAAGTAAGGTTGGGTTGGTTTGAGTTTGATAACAAACTTTAGCATAAACTTTTTAAGTAAACATTGTCAGTAAACTTTACTTCAAGAATTTATAATAAGGAACTTGTTTCATTGTGATTGGTTAGAAAAATCATGCGACCGTCACGTGAGTTATAATAATAGCTATAGGTGATGACTCATTTCCTGTTTTTCCGAGAATGTCACGCTTGGTGATTTTTCCGAGAAAGTCACGCATTTTACGAGATCAAAAATAAAATAACTATAGTTTTTCCAAAATCCGAGATCATTTTGCTAAAACACCCCCCTAAATTAATTCTTGCGCTGATACCCCCAAACACTATACTACTTTCATGTCATCATTGTCGAATGTGGAGACATTAACATAATTAATATTATATATACAGAAATAGGTGTGTATGTGAATGATAAGAATGCGAATAATGAAATAATGTCACGAGAGTCTAGTGTTAACACAAAGAGTTTCTCGCGAATAGAGTCACTTTAGGTATTTAGCTTTGGTCTTTTCTTCTTTATCAAGAGCATTTCAAAAATTACACACTCCAGTTTGCTTCGGCATTTTTTAGACTCTCGTGATATTATTTCATTCGCATTCTTGTCATTCAGATGCACACCTATTTCTGTACAAACAGGAAGAACAAACAGGACCCTACAAGGCGATTTTGTAGAAGTAGCCTAATAAGTCTACTTGCTGGTCGTACTATGTATTCGTCCGACTAAATTAAAGCGGAGTTCATAAGGGAAATTTAACCGCAAGGAAAGGCTTCAAGCTTGTATTTAAACAAACAGCAAGGAACTGTATATGGCCAGAGTTGCCACACAGCCATACAATTCCTTTTAAAAGGGTAGATTCATTTACTGAGTCAAAACCGAGCCCGAGTCAGACCCAACTCCGAGTCAACAGACCGAGTCGCTGGTCAGCGGTGTATTTTACCACTACGAGGTCGTGGTCGAGGTGTAACAGACTTGTTTCTCATTTCGAGCCACGATAGAATAAAAGGCTGAGATTTGCGCAGGTAAGTTGTGCTCACCTTTTCATTGTTGAACTGGTCAGCTAGTCTTTTGATTTTACTCCCAGGCATGTGTTTGGGATCACAATCGGCAGTTTCTTGAGCACTGGGGATCACGCAGTGCATTTTAGCCGAAGTAGGAGTCAAATTTTGTAACACGTAAACCTTTGGGAAAAAAATCATGAAATAAGCTAAATCAAGGCTTGAATCGGCCAAATAAAGTGCACTGTACCTGGTATTGGAGTCTCACATTCGACATTCTTAGACAATTGCCTTTGGTAACTGCCATCTGAAAATATCGCTTAATATCTTTGCATCATCGCTAGCCTGCGAATTGAAGCAGTCGATTCCTTTTCAGACGCTGTGCAAGGAGATCGAGCAAGCGAACGGGCAATAGGGTCTGTCGGATTATGCTCGTAAAACAGAGTATTATGCTTTCGGGCGTCACTCGTGAAAGCAGGGTATTATGCTCGAAATTATGCTCGGCTGGAGGTATAATGCTAAAAATTATGCCGGACTAAAATGACATTTCCACCCCACCCCCATAGGCCCGTACCTATTATTAAACATTCGTAGTCTTTCATTTTTGAAAAAAATGTTAGACAATAATTATTCAGTTTAACATTTGATGAGCCAAAGTTGTTTAAAACTAACAGCATCGAAAAGTAAGTTACAAACAACAAAGTCTCTCGTGACGTCTTGCTTTATAGGATTATAGCACTTACATGTACCTTTATCCAGTTCCTAAAATATTCCCGCTTTTATCAACTTTGTACATTCTAGCTGGAGTTGCTGGCAAAATTTGCATACACGTTTCACAGTTTTCAGTTTTTTTTAACAACAGCATTATGCTGCAAAAATATTAGTATTATGCCAGCATTATGCCTGATGCTCCAGATATAGTATTATGCTCAAAATTATGCCGGAATAATCCGACAGACCCTTTTTTTAACGGGCAATTTAGCAATTTAGCCAGGGCTAGTTTAAAATAATAATAACAACGAGTTTTTGTAAGCCGATAGCGGACGAGTATTAGTGATAGTAATAAGATTTAGCATTAAGCGATAGCGACGGAGTATTAATGGCAGCGAATGGTTTTAGCGATGGCAAATGATGGCTTTTAGCCATAGTGGATGCGTATTAACGACAGCACATGTAAGAACTGTCAAATTTCTGATTTACTTCTTGATTGACAAGCTACTAACCAATCTAAACGCGCCATTTCTCCCCGTTCTTGGGCGAATCTTCCTGCACAGCGTTTGGCAAGGAATCGACTGCATGGTTCGCAGGCTAGAGCGCTTGACGAGATAAGCGTTTCTCGTTTAGCAGACCTCATTCAAGTGACTCGGACTCGGACTTGACTCGGACTCCGAGTTGACTCGGTCAACTGAGAAACTCCCTTTTAAACTTTGACATTTTAAACGTTCGTAGCTTGTTTTGTCATGTTTTGCTAATACATGCTAATGAATCAAAACATGTAAACAAAGATCCACCTATGGAAACGGTATAAATAAGACTGAATTTGTCCGCGAGCCCCTTTGCCCTAAATTATCGCCCTTCAAGGTAGTACCGTAAAAGCTCTATTAAGCCCCCCCTCTCTTTTAAGCCCCCCTCTCTAATAAGCCCCCCTCTCTAATAAGCCCCCCGTTTGGGAGTCGGTTTTGTTAATAAGCCCCCCCCACTAATAAGCCCTCCCCCCTTTTGGGACACGAGATTTTATAATTATTCCCTCCTATTTCCTCTGACGAAATACACTTTATGCGGCCCAGTTGGTTTGTTTTTAAACAAATATACAATAAAACATACAATACTGTTTCCTGCTCGGTATTAAATAATAAAGTTTTACTGCAGTTGTTTGAGATTTGTACAGAAACTATTTAACACGAAAACGGCGTGTTCAAAGATTTGAAATAAGCCCCCCCCCTCTCTATTAAGCCCCCCTCTCCAATAAGTCCCCCGTTAATAAGGCCTGAAATTAAATAAGTCCTCCGGGGGCTTAATAGAGCTTTTACGGTATATCCCAAACAGATTGGCCTTGGTCTGACCAAGGAGATAAGACCAACGGAAAGCGCCCCAGGCAAGTCTACCAAGTTTGATTTCTTCTCCACTGAGGCGCGAAAACAGAAAAAATTGACTCGAAAAATGATCAAAAGTGGCAATAGTGCAAAAATGCAAATATTTCTGGAAAACATGGCTTTCAAAAGGCGAATGAATAATTAAATATCACGAAAAAGTCACGAGCTTCGGTCCTGTTTTCTCAAACAAGGAAAAAAAGTTGTGAAAGTTCTAAGTGAGCGCGGTCACTATGTCAGCTGGACAAAGTGCCCGATCGATATCTATTTAACAATTAGATTATGAGCTCGAGATTTCTATCGCGTGATAGCTGATGAGAACGCGCAGTTGCAATTGTTTTAGTATAAATCTTCTAGTCGTTCAAAACTAAACAAGTAAATTATCTAAATTCTCCTCGCAGACACTTTGAAAACGCGAAGAAGCGGCCGTCATTTTGTTGACAACCGCTACTCAATATCTATCACAGAATAGATAGCGAGTAGCGTAGCCAATCAGAGAACGGCATTCGTGATAGAACGCTAGAAGATTTATACTAAATATCGATAACGATGTATCATTATATCGGTATTGTCACTAAGGGAGGAGGTAAGAAGTGGAAAGAAAGGGATGGTGGGGGCAAGGTTTATGTAATTCAGCCAACACCCAGAGGGTGGGGCCCCCACGCTCTCGAATCCGTATCGGTGAAACTGATGTAAAGTATTGAAGTATGCGAGGGATCATCTAACATTTGATTGACGTGTCTACCTCTCTCGAACTATCCGTTTTTCCCGCACACCGGTTTGCGGACTATTCAAAAAGTTAAACCATGGATTTTCGGGCAGGCGGTATTTCAAACGCCTCCTCCCCATTCTTCTCGCGGCTTCGCCGCTCGCTTTTTATGGCGCCGCCGCCAAAACTTTGCTCCCCGCGCCTACAATACATCCAGCTACGCAGACTATAAACAAACTTATACACCTCGCTGAGTTGCAGTTGCTGAAAGAAATTTAGTAATGCGTTGATTTTGTGCGTTTTCCATTTGCCAGGGTGTGTAGTGAGCTAGCCTGCGTCTCAGAGGTAATCTAACCCCGGTTAATAACGTCAGCCTTTTGTTGACTTGACGGTCGCGAATTCGACTCTGAAAAGAATGGGTATCAACTCAATTCAAGTACTAAGTGGCTATGAGCCAGCCTAGTCCCTAGGCGTTCCCTCTTTCCACCCTTGTCCGCGTGAAGTCTGGGAAGGAGTGGGCGAGAGACCGCCCAGCACATATTGCCAATAAACCCCTGATTTTAGCCCAAAAAAACCCCTGGTTGGAATTTGCTAGTTTCCACGCCGTATCGTGTGAAAGCTTACCGCCGATGCGACAAATCGGTACAATGGAAGTGTCCACAAACGACGGTAAGTTCTAAGTTTGTGCAATAACCTTTTCAGTCCGTTATTTTGCGTTGCTTTTCCGTTCAAAATTCTGTCGTGTTCATATTAAAGTTACATGTACTTCGCCGCACATTTTTTATCGTGAGCATAATTTTTGTAGATTCAGATGAGTGCGATGTGGACACCCATCGTTTGTGCAGCAACCGTAACGTACGATCTCGTGCATATTTCAGTGTTGTTTATGATGGATATGGCAGTATTTGTTAGGCGTTCTTGGTGACGTCACCGCTGACAGTTGAGTTTTACCGAGCCGAGAACGCCTAGGGACTAGGCTGGCTATGAGCCACTGAACTCGGAAAATAAATCTCATACCACTCGCGTGTCACATTACGACATATGCAAATTAGTCCATCTCAACATTCCCTCGATTTTGCATTTGATTTCATTTTTAAGTGTAACGGCCCTCTTCCAAACAAATAGTCCTATTTGTTCCCATCTGTTCCCTTTACATGATTCTTTATGTCTTTCGTCTGTCTTTTGTAGTATCTTGATGTTTGTTTGTTTTTGTTTTGTTTCGAATTTTTTAATCGTAATTTTGGTTGTACAGTTTCATGGCTGAATGACTGGGTGATCTTATGCTTGTCCAAACGTGACAAAATATCAAGACACATTTACAATTCTTATATATATTTATACCATTTTATCATATATCTATGTCAAACCCAATTTTTTTGTATCAAGCGATTATTTTCGTTTATTACACCCATTTTGAAATCACTGGTGATCCTTGCAATCTGATTGGTTCTCAACAGTGCAATTTATTCCCAAATTGCACCATTTTTTACTCTAAATCGCATCCTTTCTGTAACTCATCAAAATGAAAGTGAAATAACACTAACCTGTCAAATTTTATAGATAAACAAATATTAATATTGACAAAAAACTGTGTGATTTCAAAATGGGTGTAATAAAGTGGTAATTGAACTTCGTGTCATGCAATTTTGGTCTGAAATCATACTTGTGATTTCAAATCAAACTCGCGCTGCGCGCTCGTTCGATTTTGAAATCACGCGTACGATTTCAGACCAAATTGCACTCAATTCAGTTTAATTACCATTATAAATCAAATGTAAACTAAAAACAACATTTATGGTCCTGTGGCATCTTCCTTGGCCTAAAATATCCATATAAGTCTGTGATTGAATTTCAAGTTTTTGAGCAGAAATTAGGCTGGGTAGGCTGAATGTAAACGTGCATTTCCTTTAATGTCATTTAAAAGCTTGTTTTACTTTTGCTGGCTCATGTTGCTATTATTTATTAGACTCGTTATTTTATAGTCTCCTTCGCAGCCGTTATTAGGGTCGTCACGTAACGCTCCTCTCCTCTAACGGCTGCTCACTCGAGCTCTGCATTCCTTTCCCTCTGTTACCGAGAACCAATAAAATGTAAGTAATTCTTGGCAGCTGCGCCAATCATGTTTCTCGTTATATTTGCCGCCAAAAGCACAACAAGACGAGGACCAGGACCAGGACCAGGTTTCTAGAAAATGGAAGCCTGCCCCTTATTGGTCGGTTTGAGGGAAGGAATGCAAAGCTCGAGTGAGCAGCCGTTAGTGGGGAGGAGCGTTGCGTGACGTCCCAAATAACGGCTGCGAAGGAGATTAGTTATTTTAAGTCCTGTTGAGGAAACCTGATTCTTTCTAAACCCCGTGGTTTCTTTCAGGTTTCCATTAATACTGCGAGGCTCCGCTCCGAGGTCCGACCCCTTACTCTTTTATATACCATTTTTGACAGAAAAGGTACCCCTTTCGTATACCTTCCATTGACAAATGGTACCCCTTTCGAACAGTCATATGGTATGTGTTCGAAATATTTTAAATGAAAGGATAATTCCCGGCTTAGCAATTGCCGACAGATTTCATTCACGCCAGCTTAACGAGTTGACGGTGTGAATCTTTCAAGAGAATAGCACATGCATACCTTATGTCCATCTAATCAAAGAGTTTTACCTTGTGTTTATTTTGCGCTTAGGCTGGATTAGCGTGGCTTCGTATTCATGTTTATGTCACGTCCGCATATTCCTTTCCTTTGCTTTTCTCAAAGAGAGTTCAAGTTCAGCAAGACGACAACGGCGATGGCGCCGAAAACTTCTTGTCAAAATACTCGCTCTCGTTGTTGTAACTCTGGCGATTATACTAACTCCTGCGGGAAAACTATTTAAAAACTAAATTACTATGACTGGCAGCATTGAAGCAAACAACAAGAAAAAATAATCCACCGTCTTGCGTCCACGTTCTCGATAAAACCTTTCATTTTGGTGATATCACGTCGTTGTTTGCAGAGGACCACAAAGATGTAAAAAGCACGTGTAGAGGCGTTGTTTGTGCGCAATAAACCTTTTGTTTTGGTGCGTGCTCGCCTCCGTTCATTTTTAAGTACCTTATGGTGTTTGACGTCTGTTTAAGGTGATGTTTTCGTTAGCTAGAAGAATTTCATCTGTTCGGATTCCCAAGCTGAAATTGTAATTGCCCGAAAATGTTAGGGCACAAAATCTTCCTTTGAGAAAATGCTTTCCACGAATTTTCTAGCCGGGAACAGTTTTCTTTCCGAAAATGCCAGCTGACATTTTTGATTGCCAAAAACAGCAATTATGACCTTTCCGAAAACCTCAGGGGCTATGAAATACCCATTTCGAATTTTTTAGGCTACGTTTTAGTTACGAAAATTCGAGTGCACTCTTTAATCGACGCCGTAAACCCAAGGCGAACTACCCTCCACCGAACAGATATCTACCAAAACTTGTCGTTGGGTACCCGTTTGCCTAATTGATGACGTTTGAAATTCTCCCCATCTGTTAACATAGTCTGTTCCAGGGACTCGGGCATTGGGGCGAGCGTACGAGAACGAGCGAAGAAATTTAGCGGGACTTGGGGTAGACTGCGAGGAGTGTGGATTGGGGAGCGGGAGAAATACACGCGCGCGTGAAATCGCGACTGGAGGTCGCATCTCCTCGCGCCGCGTGTATTTCTCCCGCCCTACAGGCCACAATTGTAGTCTGACAGTGTGTGCTTTCAAGCACGTACTCCAGGGCGAAGTTAGTCATGACGATCATCGCTATTTTTGCTTCCTGTCACACAGTCACACAATTGCAGTCTGCTCCCGTCGCGCTCCCCGCGCGATCTCTCGCTTCGCGCGCGCGCCCACTTTCCCCCTCTCTTTCCCCTTTCTAGCGCCTGCCACGCAGGCTACACAAGTAGTGACTTAAGAGCTTTTCTTTCCCGATTATTCCTTAAACTCATGATCCCCCAAGAAGGCGTAATGCTCGAGCATTCATCTACAATTGAGAGACAGACTTTAATATTCGATGATGCTCTTTGCGCGATTCTTGAAATTCTTCAACAGTGTTTGTTGGGCTTTTTAATATTCTTCACAAATATCAGCGCTTTTCGTTTTGGAGACGTTTTGAGAACAATACGATAGGAGAAGCATTAACTAAACTCTGTTTCGACAGCAAACCACAGTATGTTTTTTACATTATACAACTGATAAGGTAAGGTAGGAGCAGTCACTCACCCACTGTACACAATGTAGGCCATTTCGTACGTGTCATACTCTTTGTTGGCTACTGAAGTTGAAAAACGTAAACCTGCAAAAGCAACCATGTAAGAAATTAACCACAGCAACGTCACCTTTAGGAAATTACTCTCAGAGAGAAGACAAATTTCCTCTGATGAAATCAAACGTGTTTAAGGTTCCACATTGAACCAAATTCGGTATAAACGACGCTGGCGCCATTAAGAAATGGCAGATTTCACAAGTCCCGCGTTCGATAAATTGATTCTCTTAGGCTACATCAAAGGAAGCATCCTCTTGATTTTTTAATACTTACTTGTAAAACTCGATAAACGCGGATATAAACAAATGCCTTCGTTGGGAAATGCGTGATACCGCCAGATGCATACGACTGCCTTGAACTATGTGTCGCGGCCTGGCTTATTTCAATCGTGAGTCTGTCACAGTGGGATGATTAGAATAACATCGCCCACGACTACGTTTTTGTTACAGTTGACCTTCTTTCTTTCGAATATTCGGCCCTTTGTGTTTGAAAATAAAATTCTTTGACCGTCAAACCACCAACAAAGTAACACATTGTAAAAAAAAAAAAAAATTGGCCACTCTGGCAGCGCTACCAACCTCCTTGAAATCTGGGGCATGGAAATATGTGAAAAATATTTGTTCATAGTTTTCCAAACACTCTATTTTGGCATAAGCTTTTGGTTGTTTACCATTTTAAAAAAAATTCCGGAAATTTCGGTTGGGAATTTTCGTTCGCAAGGAATGGTATGTTTTGTTTACCATTTGCCTAAAATTTCCGTATTGTCACGCCGCGCTCGCTGATTGGATAGATTACGCTCGGCCAAAACCCAAGAGGACTGAAACTAGTACGAAACACAGAAACTTCTAAATGGTAAACGAATTTCCATCGGGAACGTCCCAACCGGGAAAACAGGACTACCTTTTCAGAACTCCCGTTTGTCCCGGGAATTTTCCAGTGGGACGAACCAAAAAACGTTTACCATTTACATTCCAACCGGAATTTCCGGGATTTTGTGGTAAATGGTAAACAACCTTTGTTTCTATCGGCCTTCTGCATTACTGCCTGCTTTGCGAATGACGCGGACTTTCTGTTTGATCAAGGATGAAAGATGTTATGTCAAAAAATATCTGTCAAAATGTCACGCGCTCATTGGCTGATTCTGATAGAGTCGGAAGCCTGGGTGACCGCCATTTGTGCGAACGGATCACTTTTAGTGTTGGTGTGGCGAGAATTTAGCGTCTTCACTTGAATGTTTGAATCAGAAAATAGTTGGACACGCTCAGGATAAAACTAAAGGCTTAACTGTGGATACAAAGGCTCGTGATCTGGCAACTAGCGTGAATTGAAATCGAAAATTCACGAAAGGCACGTCAGGATTATTGTCGGTCATTCGTCGACTGGAATAAGGTAGGGTTTTGAAATTCCAGTTCACCGATGTCTTACTGAGTTATTGTTTTATTTCATGTCAAACTAAAATGATGGCACGTAGTTCAAGCGAATATCGAATACTCGGATCTCGCTTTTGTTTTCTTTCTTGAACTCGCATTTTGCCTCATGTTATTTGTTCGCTTTTGAGCTTAATTTCTGTGCTTGCTCTTGTTATTAACCCAAATTGTCTCAACATTTTGGGCGCCTGTGCTCATATCGGTCATATTAATCTCTAATTTCGTCGCAACATTGTCAAATGTTGCTGTCGACACTTTCGATCCCGTAAGAGCCGACAAGGAAAAACGTTTCATTTACAAACATTGCTTCAATTAATACAGTAAAAGAATTCTTTGATAAGCCAAATATTCCAATATCGTTTGAAAATAACCAATTTGTCTCATTAAACTTTCGCGTGACTAGAAATGCCTGTTGACAAAATGCGCGCAGGCTGTTTCATACGAGGCCACGTTGTCAGTTAAACTGGCTGCCTTTTTACCAGCAACCATTATTTCAAGTAGTATTTGCAGCATACAAATCTAAAATTCAGTTGGTCGGAGAGCCTCGTAAAGAAACATGGACTTTTGTGGGCGTCTTAATATGTCGTAGAGGCGACACTTTTCGCTCCGTCCCTTTGTCCATTTGCAGTTGTTTCCTCGTCTGATTTTAGTTGTCTTCATCGCGTCAAAATCATTTGATAACAGTGTTTTCCAAAAGTCACAGGGAAGTCCATTTACTTTTCAAGTTTATTTGTTAACGTGTTTAAATGGATAAAGGAAACCTTCGGGATGAACAGGCAGTCGACAAGCTTAGCTTTAAAACCAACGTTTGAGAAAGACCAATGATTCGAGATCTCAGCGCGAATAATCGACGTTTCGAAGCCCATCTTGACGTCAAATAACGGTTAGGTGGTGGTATTTAAACTGTCAATGTGTGAGAATACATTAAAGTTATAGTTCTTAGTGATCTTTGATCGAAAAGTCGATTATTCTTGCTACATTTTGTCATAATCGTGTTTCGAAATGTACCCTTATTGGGATCCAAGATCTTCTGTCTTCTGTCGGTTTTTTAGCGATATCATAGAAGTGTGCCGGTCCTGTCTTTGAACTGTTAAACTTGCAGTTTAATTCATATGAGAAAAGCTAGCCTAATACAATAAAGTAGCTCATAGAAAAATCGTTCACAACTCGAGTAAATGGTATAAAACCGACTCCAACTGTGATGTGGTTTCGAATTCATTGACATACAACTATATTTATTTGTTGCCATTTTAGTAACGTTCAACAAACTCCAGAAGCTGCACGAATCCGGCCCACCTCCTGTTTTGTTGTGTGCCTTTCTCTCGGTCGTTTCGCCGCCAAATTGAGCATAATTTGAGCTTTGGAGGGCCTTAATTTAGTATGGAAGCCCAGATGTTGAATGGTCTTGAAAACAATTGCGTGTTTAGAACTGATGGTCTGCAGCTATCGATTGTTGAATCTCTTTTATCAATCTTTATGGACCGCCATGTTGTGTCTGGCAATTAACTGCGGTTTGGTATCAGTTTTTTGTCGCTTTATTATATCATGTACGTTTGTCAAGTGAACCCGAACGTGAGCTGAACTGAGTGAGAAGTTCTCAGCTTCTATTGGAATCTGTTGTGCAGCATTTCCTGTCGGCGGCATCATCTCTTTGTTCTAGTTATCAACGACCATTAGCACGGTCTTTTAATTAATTAAACCTCCCTCAGTAACTGTTTAGTTATCGTATTTATCCGTTATGCGAATTCACGTTTCACGAGTGTATGGAAGTCGAAATTTGTATCACGTTTTTTTTTTCGTTTCTGTTGTGTTACTATTTTAAGGGATTGTCTCACTCTTTGAGACGTGAAGAAATGACGTAAGTCAATGAAATTCGATCGGTTACAACCGATCGGAAGGGAGTTGAAAATTCACGCGTATCCTTCAGGCCAAACTAATAAATTCCTTGGTCATTACTTAACTCCACATTCTTGACATAAAACCGTTGTAATTGTGTGTAAAATTTGCAAGCCATCCATCCTTCTTGCACAAGTTATAGTCTGTGAGACTTGAAGCACAACAGAGGGGGGATCTTTCAAAACTAAAGACAAGGTATTTTATTCTTGATGTCTTGTGTCACATCACACAAACGGAGTTGTAACGAAAAATCTCACATCTATCTGTCATTAGGCAAATTTCGGCACCACCTAGTGTAGGTGTAAAAACCTGTGAAACTCTGAATAACCTTAAACAAAGAAAACAAAACATTCTAAACAATAGCGTACCGCAAATTAATAGCTCATTTAAAACAAAGAAAACCTCGCCAGGTTTTTAAACCGAGATAAACCGCAAATTTCTCCTCCCAGGACCCTCATTCTCTTCCGAGCCTTGAAATCGTTCTTTTAAAATAACCTTTCACGATTATTGTTGCACTAACACATTTTTGTGGTATCAAGCGGCGGTATAACGTCGTCAGGAGGATAGAATTTTTCAGAATTCAGTCTTTCCACTTCCGCCGCGGCGTTTGTGTTTGGGGACACGAAGCCAAAGCTTTGCCCGCTGGTCAAAGAAATCGCCAATCAAACGAACGTTTTGGATGTTTCGAATTTCTTTTATCCTGCTGAAGTCTTGAGGTATAGTGGGTACGTTTGAAAGACCTATGACACATTACCCTGGCTTTGAAAAGCTAAAAGACATGCCGAACGCAAAGAAAACCCGAAAACAATGGTTTAGTTTTGTTTAAAATTACTTCACCAGTTTTCCAGCAACACCATAAATAAACCTTTTTGGCTTACGGATAATGGTGTGCATTGAAACTGATTGCAACTTGTAAGTAAGACATTGGTCCAACTCTTTCAAGTTTTTAATCTTCAGAATCTTGTGTCGCGAGGAAAAGCCCAATACACAGCAAACCGGACTGTTTGCAGTGCGATGTACGCACTGAGTTCTTTGTTATCCGTCACAGCTACGCTTCTGTCGACCGCACTAATATTCCCGTTCTCTTTCGCTTCCTCGTCGTTTTGAACTGATCGCCTCTTTACGACTCAGTTGTAAACAAACACTGACTGTGTTGGCATTGGAACAAGCGATGGGAAGTGCGTTGGATGATGCGAGATCATCGGGCGCGCCCAAGTTTGTTCCGAAGATAATCCAAGGTGTTAAATACCTGGCGTTGCAGGGTCGTTATGGGAGGTAAAAGCCCCCGTTCTCTTTCGTTCACGTCATATCCCGTAGCTTAAGAAAAACAAACACTCTTGGTCGAAATATTTACTCACGGCTGCTGTAAGTCTTCATGAATTTTATTATCCAATACTTTGTAACACTGTCCAAATATGTCGTACCTACTTAAAAGATATCATGTGATATACATAATTTAATGAATTGCGAACGTTTTATTTTATTTTCTGCAACAAACTTTGCCATCTGTGTGTTGAATAATAAAACAGGTAGCCTTCACAATCTGGCGAAATATCTCTTCATGTCAGCCAGCACGGCCTGCGATCTCTTCGGCAAATTATCAGGCAATATTTCCACGCTATTTCGCATCGAAGGATAATTGTTACATTGTTACATTTTTGTTATATCAAACGTCGAAAGGAGTTAATGGCTAGATGAGGGTGGCTGAGTTTAGTTTGAAGAAATATTATTTTCTGTATAAAAATTGATGTTTTTGTTTATGTTAATACTTTTGTGGTCTTAACATGTGATAATGCGTTTGGTTCGGCTCATGTTAAGATCGGCGTTTGACCCAAAGTTTATCTTCAGGCGTTCTTCACGTCTAACGTACTTCACATGAACTTAATGGGCTGAGTTAAGTTTGGCTCAAGTGAAGTACAGCGTTTAACCCGAGCCAAACAATGAATTTTTCACCAGAGTAACGCTCTGCCTATGTGTTTTGTCTTTGCAGGAATTTTCAATTTGCAATGTGGCGGATTCTTTCAGTGGTCTCGCTACTCTCCCTCTGGACATTAACGAATGGTAATTGCATTAAGTTTGTGAAAGAGTTCCCTTCAGTTTGTAAATGTAATATTTTCTACAAAGGAATTGATTATTGTGATCTCGTTGCTAACTTTATTGCCCGTGAAAATTGGTTTGTGGTCGTTGAAAAGTCCGGGCATTGTTGTTCACCCCAGTGATTACCAACCTTTTTGGCCAGCAAAATCCAACATTGTTGGTCCAACATGTCTGGTGCATTTGAAACAACATCCAAAAACGGACAACAATGTAATGTTGGGCGGGCTTGTATGCTCCTTTGCGCGTCGGATGCATGCTGTCCACAATCACGCAGCCATCGTCTGGAACCGCATTACAGTTGCTCAACTGTGGGGCAAACGCTTTAGAAAGCTACCGTGTGTTCTGTCGTGAATTGTAATACCGTCGTGAATTGTAATACCTGTCGTGAATTGTTATAACAGTTGTCGTGAATTGTAATAAGGTATCTATCGTGAATTGTAATAACCTGTTGTTGTAATTTGTAATAATCCGAGCTGTCGTTAATTGTAATACCACGTTGTCGTGATTTGTCTTAAGAACAAACAATTACAAAAGAAAATAACAATTAATTAAATGGATTTATACATGAAACTCGTGTTTGAATCTCGTGATGTAGAATTACTTCTCTGCTGGCCAACACAACAAGGGCTATTCAATCAGTAATATTCCCTCCGGCTTTTGTCAAGTCAGCAGTAGTAAAGCCGGTACATGCCAGTCGGTGCAGGAACATTTGAAGAAAGTCCTCAAGGAACTGTTATTTACAACCGAGTGCCAAGTATGTAAGTGACTCTCATACGTTGAGACAACACGCTTGCAGAGAAAAAGAATGAGACTTCCTTCGCCAAATGTATTTATTCGCCACTCAAGATCTCTTTCGTATTTTTAAAATACTTTGTTCTGAAAAAGCGTCAGTGGAATAATTTTGTCCAACCAAGGGTGCCTCCACAACAAAGACCAAAGGCCCCAAAAGCGAAGACCCCTATTTTTTTCTGTCGTACCATCCTGAAAAGTCACAAAACGTCGTAAAACATATGTCATACGCTAAGAGGACCATTTAGCGGTGAAATAATCAGGGTCTTCGTTTTATAGTTTACCCCCACCAAAAGTATGCATGAGGGATTGTCTTCATCAGTTAAGCTGTAAAGGTTTAATCAATGAGAGTGAGCGTTTGCCACCACTTAAAACAAACAAAAGTAAACACGAGATACTCCACACTTTTAACAGTGGTATCAAGATGGCTTGTAAATGGAAATGTTCCGTGCTTTTTGTAATATTCTTCGCTTGCTTTCTTTGTTGCAATACGGAGAAGCCTAGAGACAGAGATCCACGAGAAGTGTATATTCATCCTATCAGTGATGAGGTTTATGACACCTTGTTATTACTTGTCCAAGGAAAATTTGATGTGCCGGTAAAGAAGCGCACGCGTGTCCAAAAGAACGCCTTGGTACGATTTTGGAGAAGACGAGCAATTTCATCTAGGGAAAGAAAGTACTCCTACATTATATTAAAACGTTGTGTTGCTTCAATTTCAAATCGTAAACATGTGTTACGAAAGTAAGCTGGATTTTGTGTTTAAAATTTTTAAAAAGTACACATGGATCAAAATAAAGGTTGGTCTTTTTGCGTCATTTTTGTTATTTTCTTTTGTAATTGTTTGTTCTTAAAACTTATTACAAATCACGACAACGTGGTATTACAATTCACAACAGCTCGGATTATTACAAATTTCGACAACAGGTTATTACAATTCACGATAGGTACGTTATTACAATTCACGACAGGTATTACAATTCACGACAACTGTTATTACAATTCACGACAGGTATTACCATTCACGACGGTATTACAATTCACGACAGAACAACCGTGTAGCATAATATTAATCCGGGACTTTTGTTTTGTCGATTAGCGATGTTTTGAGATTCGCGGGAACAAACATTTTGCGGTTCGAATTGACTGAAATTTCCGCTGGGAGCTAATTTTTGCGATTTCTTTTCAAGAAGCAAGACATCAACAAAGAAAAAAATGTAATATTTTCAACTGTAATTACTTTTTTTTTACTTCTCAGACATGACAGTAAACGACAAGTCGGTCGGTACAACTTAACCTTTTATCGTTTCATTTTGTTTGTAGCAAGCTCCTATTGCTTTTTAATTTTCTCAATCCGCAAAAATTAACCCCCGCAAAATAAAAGTGCTGCACGGTTTACAGTAATGTTTCATTTGTATCACCATTTTAGATATCCGAAAGCATTATGCCGTTTGTTGTACGTCTTTGTATTTACCTTGTAAATTATCAGAGCCGTTATTCGCTTGAACAAAGGTCATATGTTATATGGTCTGACCGCCCGCCTAGTTACCGTATGCAAGCTATCGTAAACTATGCTATCGAAGCCCATCGAAAAAGGTTTTCGCGTCCTTTTTAACTGACTATTTCACGGCATTAAAAAGAGCAGATTTGAACCGATCTTGTGTTTTCAGGCCTTCAATAACGGGATTTCTGCACGTTACGACGTGTTATACTGAAGTACCTCAAGCCTACAAAATCTTGTTATTGATTTTAAACACCAGTTTTACAACAATCAAGAGTTCGGAAATCAAACGTTCGATTGAGTTCGATTGCCAAATTATTTTTTTTGTGAGTTCGATTTAGTTCGATTGAAATTCAGTTCGATTGACTATGCCGGGAGTCATGATGGCGAACCAACGACTTGGAGTGAAGATGGCATGCAACTGACTGACTCCAGTTCATTAGAAACATCAGTGAATACCGCACAGTTTCGGAAGTAGCGGTCCCCATTACTTTGGGAATTAGCAGGCGTAAGGGGCCGCAGCTTTCGGGTGGCTAAACACGAGAGTAACTGAAGAAAAAAATCATGTTTAATGAACGCAACCATGAAATACATACATACTTTATTAGGTTTTCCAAAAAGAAAGGCTTTTCAAAACCTATTACAATATGACTTAAATGATTATAAAATACAACCTGCGAGAAGTAAGATAATTATTTATTTATAAAAATTACTAACAAGTCTAGACTTTAATGCTAATTTAAAATTCTTTAACGATTTATGTTCTTTCAAATCAGTGTCTAGTGAGTTCCAAATTTTTGCGCCTCTAAACTTGAATGATCTTTGTCCAGCCGCTGAAGTGTACAAAGGAATCTGTAACTGGTCACTGTTGCGGGTATTACGACCATGGATTGAGGCACGATTACAAAATTTACTAGTAAGATAGTATGGTGCCATCCCGTGTATGCACTTGTAGGCCATAATCGAGTCGCGATAAAGTAGAAGATCCTTAATAGGGAGCCACTCAAGCTCTTCCATTGCAGAGGTAATGTGATCAAATTTACGTGTGTTTGACACAATTCTACACGCAAAGTTTTGGACGGCTTGGAGCTTCTTGACATTCTTTGATGAAGTGTTCGACCAGACAGAGGAGCAATAAAAAAGCTTGCTCATGACTAGGGAAGAAACCATCAAACGTAATGTATCTTTGTCAAAGCTATCCTTAACTCTACTAATTTGGCAAAGTTTTCCCATGCAGGAAGAAACAATGGAATCGATGTGATCGTCATAGGTCAGGTGTGAATCAATGACAACACCCAAATCTTTGCCGCTTGAAGAAGGTGTAATCTGCTTGCCGAGAAAATCTAATTTAAAGTCGGTGGGAATATTATTGGTCATCTGACGGGTGCCAACTAATAATAGTTTGGTCTTCATAGGATTAATGAGGAGGTCGTTAAGTGAGCACCATTTAGCTACACGATGGAGGTCTTGCTCAATAAAAACACAAAACACTTTAATTCTCTCTTTCCCACTGATCTATCGGCATTCTTGTACAGTGAAACACTAAGCTGTTCCACCTGCACCTGGGGGATGGGGGGGAGGGGGGAACTCCCTATAATGGCCTATACGGGGAGGCTCCGCTCGAAAGGGTATGCGCTTGAATGAACACGGTTTCGTCTCTTTTGTTTGATTTCTGTAAGCTCTGTGTGTTCGTCACAACGACATCGCACATACAGCGAATCGCTAGTCACTATGGTATGTACGAATGGACCGTTACTTTCGGGGGGGAAGTTCTTTCCCTGGGGGAGGGGATGGAGGGGTGTGCGTTCCATTTCGGGTGGTCCGTTGCATTCGTGAATTACTAGAAAGGTGCGAAGATTAGAGCTACTTCCGGATAGCCGTTACTTTCCGGAAGCCGCTTCTTTCGGAACTCTGCGGTATGCTATGTTGTCTTAAATTACGAAAATGTAGTTCAACGTTTTCTAGATTGTTCTTTTTTACTCGTTTTCTTATGATGAGATGTTTGTTTGTTTTTTCTGTCAGGACGACAAGGACCAAAACGTACTCCTCCTCAGATTACGAACTTTCTGTCCAATGACTTGATTAACCCTGGACAGGTTAAAGGAGCTTTTGTGCTACCGTGTAGTGCAACTGGATACAACTTGACATGGTCATGGAATTTCAACGATGAAAAAATGGACCCAAATGCGTTGAAGTATGGCAACATAAGACTTCAGATAAATGGTACTTTAATCGGGAATAACCTTGGAATGGCAGAGAGCGGAACATATCAGTGTTTTGTCGAGGATGCAGTTACTCAAGTAAAGACTTTTAGCAGGAAAATCAGGGTCAACGTAACAGGTAAGAAATGTCTTCTAACATCCATACATCCATACAGATACTTAACTTACCCTCGGATTTTAGATTAGGTTGTACAGCTAATATCTCCGAGCATTTACCAACCCAACCATCAGGTGGGAGGTAGCAGGTACCGTGCAGGGGGAGGGGCTGCCTCCCGCCCCCACCTTTCAAAAGTAAAAAGCAAGTAATACTAAAAAAGATTGAAGTTACTTTTTTATTTAACGTTTTGCCGAAAACTGATTAATCCTGTTTCAAAACACCTCTTTTTTGTTGCTGAAACTATGTAAGTTTCACCCACCATGTTAGTTTAAATGTATTTCCAGTCATTTCAGAGAACTTTTATTTAAAAATTTTCCGGGGAAACATGCCCCCGTCCCCCCTAGTTGAGTCACGCTAACGCGTTCGAAGCGACCCCCACCCCCCCACCCCCCAGTTGCAAACTTGCCGTGCGGGCCCTGGATAGACCACCACACCAGGAACTAGGTCCCCTACTCTTTTCGAACAGTGGGTGAGTTCTTTAACGCCCCACAGAATCAATTATGAAGAGTCGTGAGACGGGGTCGACGGTTTAGTTTTACCATTTGTAGATGCCATTACAAAGGCCAACGTCGCACTTTTTGCATTGTTGCAACATTTTCAAAGAAATTTGTTAGGACATGTTGTCACAAACATCGTCAACAAAACAAGAGCTTTGCATTTGCATGTTTCATTTTGTTATTTCTCATTTGCAACACAATATTTTTCTTTTGATCATTCGATACTTTTTCCCTTCATTTCATCGGCCCAAGAGCCTACCACGTGCCCTACAAATACTGGAACAAGGAGTATACTTGTGTAGCGCGCTTGATTCCATATTCCGCCAGTTTTTCTTTCTGCTAATAAGATGCATTATTCCACTCGACAGGTTTTTCTGTCGAGTCGACAATAATTTTGTCCGCTCGTACGACTCGACAACTTTTCGAAGCGGACCCTTGAGTGAACTAATAAGATACATTTTCCACTCGACAACTCTGTCTGTCAAGTCGGCACAAGTTGTCCACTCTTACGAGCTGTAAAACGTATTTTTCCACTCGTATCTTGTCGACAGTATTGGATGTGAATGTTTGGCTTCGGCAAATAATCTATCCGCTCGCCACTGACAAATCACGGCTTAACCTTGTCCAATAATTGTTAAAGTGCACATGAATCGAAATTTCAAAGCCACGTTTTTTCGTTAATATGAAAATTGGTGTTTTTAAGAAATATTTTGAGGGGAAAATAATTAAATAAAAGTAGCAGGAACTTATTTTAAAATGTGGTGAAAGTTGGGCCTTTCTCACTAAAATTCAAGACAAAACGTGAGGTCTGGTGAATAGCCATGACGTCATTCGTGTGTACTCAGTCGAGTACGTCACTCCGTTTTTGTGAGTTGTTGGAGAACTACCAACATTCACTACCTGGGCCGCCAGCTGCGCAAAACGTTCCAGGTTTAAGCTTTTTCGCCTTCTCAAATATATTTCACGCTTGAACATTACACACGAATGACGTCACAGAGACATGAAAAAAATGGTAATTAATTTTCGATTCATGTGCACTTTAAATATAAAGTTCTGGGCTCAATTGACAGTTGTCAAAACAGTAAAAAATCAACTGTGCATGTAGGATATCTTTCCGCAAAAGTGAGAGAAAGAAGACTATCAATCCTTGCTGGAATTATTCATCTCAAAACGTGCTGCACGAGCGGACCAATCATAGCACTACAGTTTCTGTGTTATTTTATCATCTTGGACAAGTTGTTAATCTTGAAAACGTAGGTGGCATTTGTCTTTTCTATAATTGACGTTTCAATTGAAGAAATCGGCCAATGTTTTTAAACTTAACCACAAGTGCGACCTGGGCAAAGGTAGCACTTTCTCCTCAATTATTTAAATACACTGAGTGTTGGTCCGGCCGGGGCTTGAACTCGTGACCTCCCGCACGGTAGTCCGGTGCTCTTCCATCTGAGCATTTTCAACAAATCCCCTATTCTCCGATAATTTTACGTTTGGGAAGACCATAATAGGCTTTCCATTTACATTCCAACGGGAATTTTTGGATTTTTTTGGTAAATGGTAAACAACCCAACAGTCCAGTGGTTTGTTGGTCTCCTTCCTTCCTCATACTAGAGCATAATTCTTTGATTGCACTCACGTGATAAGGCGGCCATGTTGATGCCAAAACAATAGTAGGTCAAGGTTTGCATAATAATAGAGTCAAATTCCCAAAAGACTTATTCGCTATTGTTCTTTCCACCAACATGGCCAACGTGTCGTCAGGTGCAATCAAAGAATCAACGAACCTTTTGTTTTTCAACAGTTATTCAAGACTTCATCGGCGAGAAACCTGACGTGGAGGAAGAGGTTAAGATTGGGGACCCATTTCACTTCAAATGCCCTCCTCATAAACCTAGCTACGGCGTCAGCTACTCCTGGGAAGGAGTGAAAACTAAAGTACAGTTGGAACGGAACGGCAGACGAGCAATCTCGCCAACTGGCGAGCTTTTCATCATGTATGTGACCCAGGAAGACATAACGACGATCGACAGCAATGGTGGAATCTTATGTCAGATTTCTGCCGTAAACACGTTTTATGATTCTGGATCACTGAAATTGAAGCTTAAAGGTAAAACCAATACATTGTTGTTACCGTAAAAGCTCTATTAAGCCCCCCCCCCCTCCCAGGGACATGAGATTTTGAAATTAGGCCCTCCTATTCTTTCTTACAAACTCCGCTGCATGCGGCCTAGTAGCCTGCGAGCAAGATCTCAACAGGGGTCTCACGCCCAATTTTCAATTTTCTCACGTTCAATTTTTTTAGATTTATTTCGGGCGCGAGAAAGCGAGCAAAGCGAGCCGCGAGAGGGTTGGGTTGGTTCTTTTATCCCCACCCCAATCTTCTCTCGGCTCGCTTTCACTGCAGTTTTTTCAGTGTTGTAAAAGCCCTCCTCTCCAATAAGCCCACCGTTAATGAGTCCTGCAATTGAATAACCCCCCCCCCCCCAAGGGGCTTAATTGAGCTTTTACGGTATATACAAAGACTACTATAAGTGGCGGTATTAACTGGGCAATTGTTTGAATAAATGGATAAGTTAGGGGCAAATTATTTGTCCATTACAGCGCGCTTTTGGCATGAGTGTCGTAAAACCAAAGCCAGAAAAAAAAAACAGTGCAACGAGCCAATCACAGAAAGGGCAAACAATGGAAGGAACCAATCAGAATTGAAGGGCTGGGGGCATAAACTGCCTATGTGGAATTTTCGGCCGTTTTTTTAGTTCGCTTGGATTTGTCCAAATTTTTGCATGTGAACTGCATTTTGATTCAAAAACATTGTCCCGTATTTTTTTTCACCGATTTCTTTTTCGTTTTCGAGAAATAACGTATGCAAGAAAAACACCTAAAACTCTACATAGGCAGTTTATGCCCCCAGCCCTTCATATGGTGGAGTATGCTAATTAACATTCATGAAAACAATGCCCAAGGGTATTCTTTGAGTGAAAGACTAAGCGCCAAATGCTCGTAACCGATTTAAGAGAACACAGAACGTTTCTGTTCAGTTAGACCTAATGCGCAAAGTGTCGTTTTTGCTTAATCATATAAACACTCGACAAGCTCACTTGGCACGAAAACAGTGCACAATATTCGTGGTTGACTTAAACAAAACAGCACACAGTAGCCTTGGTTAACCCATCCTCGGAGACCCAGGGGCAGAGAGTCGGGTTGGGACGAAGATTCAGGACGAGCGAAAGTTTACAAGACGGACGGGAGAGCCCCTGGGAACATTTCTTTATCGGACTAGTTCCAGAAGCTATTCAAATCCAGTTTCCTGATTGGGCGGAAATTTTCTGGGAAGGAATTTTTTTCTGCCCAATCGGCGATCAGCTTATATATCGCACTCCTTTCGTGACTTCTTATACCGAAGGTCAAACGTCCAATCTGCTGTCAGCCATAGTTTCGATCGCTGTATCGACACTTCGAGAAAAGTTATGGTGGAAAGAGGCCCACAAAATCCAGATGTAAACAACTTCTACTTGTTTGTGGCTCCCTTGCCACCAAAATGTTCCTCGTAGGATAAATTTGTCGAACGAGCGAGACAAGTGGAACCACTAAAAATATGGTCGACAGCAGATTGACCACTTACTTGTTGGTGTAAGGAGTCACGAAAGGAGTGCGATATATAAGCTGATCGCTGATTGGGCAGAAAAAAATTCCTTGCCAGAAAATTTTCGCCCAATCACGAAGCTGGATTTCAATAGCTTCTGGAACGAGTCCGATAAAGAAATGTTCCCAGGGGCTCTCCCGACTGTCTTGTAAACTTTCGCTGGTCCCGAATCTTTGTCCCGTCCCGACTATCTGCCCCTGGGTCTCCGAGGATGTGGTTAACCTCAAGTCAGCGCGCAAAGATTTTGTCCGACCTGTAAACAGCACTCACTCCGAAGAGATTCAATGTTATTGTTGGGTTTAGGTTGGACTTAACATTAGGGTTAGAGCTTCGGCTAAGGCTAGGGATAGGGTTAGGGACATGGTTAGGGTTAGTGTTAATGTTAACGTTAACTTAAGCGTTAAAGTTAGAGAAAGGGCGGTTGTTTGAGTCCGAATCAGCTTAACTGAAGGGTTCGTCCGAGTCGAAAACAGCGCCTAGTTGCCTTGGTTGACTCTAAGTTCTTTCGGAAAGGCTTTGGCCGATATAACACAGCGCTAAAGTCGGTTGTTTGTCTTAAATACAGCGTACATCTTAAATCGAGCGTACAAAAACCTCGGTTGATTCTAAATCAGTGCGCAAAAAGCTTGCCGATGGCTGAAAAATCACAAAATATTAAAGACGGCTGTTTTGACTTGAAGAAACTTTTTGGCAAGACAACTCCTATTGGTCACCTACACCAAAAATTTGAGTTAATCAGATGTTCTAGGGCAAAACTTAAGAGTCCTAAGAGTACGCTGTTTTCCGTCGTGTTTCGTTTACTCAGAACGTTGTGTTGCGTAGTAAATTAAAACTTGCGCGTGGTTTCGTCAGTTGAAACGTTTTTGATGGATTCATTTTCATCGTCAAGTGGAAAACAATGGAATGAAAATCTTATAAAAATTAACGTAAATGACGACAGTGAAGGAATTTGACAGAAATACTTAACTCTTTTGTGAAATTAACTTGGCTCCAAAACGTAAAAAAAATTGCATGAAATTCAATCCCTTTGTCACGCGTGATGGATTGTCTCATCACAATGAATGTAGTCGCGCACAAATGTTTATCTCGCGTGATAGCGGAGCTCCGGCGGCCCGAAGGTCCGCCAAGCGGAGCACCATACCTATAGAAACCCGTCAACTGCTTTTCTCATGGTAAAAATGGCTAGCGGTATTGCTCGTGGGCGCGTACGCACGACGACGACGACGGAGTCGCCCAATAATTAATAATATCCTAATAATAATCATAATAATCCAACATGGCGGCTATACTCCACCTGGCCCAGCTGACCAGCTACTTTACAGCGTGTCTTTGATACTGGACATCCATGTTATAGCCAATTGACACCTGTCAAAACAAGGTATCTGCTGACCAGTGTCACGTGACCATATCGCGGGCTCAAGTTAAGACCTCATGACCGCTGACCAGGTACTTGCTTTCGATTGGATCGCAGGCTCAAGCCAGATGTGGGACACCCAAACCAAATCGAGGCTTTTAAATTTTTCGCGCGCTTTCTGCGGCTCGTAATTTCACATTCAGTTGGTTTCTTTATTTTGAGCAAAACAACTTCATCTTCTTCGTTCGAAGTTTGTCTTTCGCATAAAAATCAAGAACTTGTTAAAAGATACTCCGGAAGGTGAATTTTCAAGTGATGAAAGGAAGGACGAAAGATTTTTTTCAGGAAAACTTGGATCGATTGTACGGTTGAAAACTGTATAATTCAACGCTTCAAGGGCTTTCACTTCACCGCGGCATCTTGCATCTCACCAAGAAAAAGTCACTTAACAGTTCACCGGTATTAATGAGAGGAATGAGTAGCTCAAACTCTGTGGAAGAAGCTCTCTCTTTGGACAAATCGTTTGCTATATTTGCGGATGCTTGTTTTTACTTTACTGAAGCTTATGTATTTTCAAGTGGTAGAAACCTCTACAACACAGCGCAGGACAGTGAGGTAATTTAAATAAATAGAAGCTTAACATTTGGTTTAATCGTTGTTACTTTTGTTCAGGAATGAAACTTGTCTTTTTCTCTAGAATGGATATAAATAACAATCATCTTACTCGTTTTGGACGCGAAGAAGTAGTTGAATTGTTTGTTTGTTTTGTTACGTTGTTTTCTTTGCAAGCGAACGAGTGTTTTTACTCGGCTTGGCTGACTGTTTTTCGACCTTGGTACCTCAACAGCGTTAAGAAACTTTTGCCTTATCCTAATAACACGTAATCACAATGAGTCCTCGTAAAAATTAAGTATTAAAAGCGGAAACTCAAGCTCGAGTAAAACAAAAAAGCCGATCAAATGCATGTGCATGTGCACGTCTCAAAATCTGACATAAAGTTGTCAAAATGCTGTCAAAAATGTCAAAGACCAGTGCGCTTCACTCGTCATTTGAAAAACGTTTCAGAGATCTTCGTCGAAAGCGGCCTGTAAACAACAATATTAAGTTTCGCCGTCTATAAACATGCCGTCTTAATTTGTTTGAACCGGTAAGAATCAGCGTTTGGATGTTAAAAACACCGAAATGGGTTGACTGGCTGGGCTGGCTTTGATAATTTTTATAGTGAACGGGTCTGCGAGAGAAATGCTGGTGTGGTTTGGCAAGCGCTTTCTTCGTTAACTTGATGACGCTTTGCCACTGAGAATCATTAATTGAAGAAGGTTCTTCGGAAGACATGGGAAGTACCAGTAAAACTATCAAAGCTCTTTAGCGTTTTGTGTCAGCCAAAGAAAGATTTTGTGGGAAATGGCGCTATTATTCAGCTCTGTCGCGTTCCGAGTGATTGCTGCCTCAGTGATTCCTCTTGACTGCTCTAAACGATCAGGTGTGGACCTCTTTTTTGTCTTTTCTACGGACATTTATGTCAAAATTGCTAAGCAATTTTTGTTACTTTCTAATTTTTCCACCTTCTCCAAGAATCTTCGAAGAAATATTATTCGTATTGTGCTTTGTTTTCTTGTAATACTTATGTTTGTTGTTCTGTTGTTTTTGAACCGCGGTCAATTCCTGCTGACTGCTCTTAACGATCAGTTTTTACCCTTTATTGTCTTTTCTACGGCATTTATGTCAAAATAAATACCGATTTTCCTAGATTAATCAATACAAGCTATTTTTATTACAAGCTAGTCTTGATTAATTTCTCCACCTTCTCCTTCTACGAGCAAAACACTCGCATCGTACTTTGTTCGCTTGTAGTGTGTTTTTTTATCCGCTTTGAATTCCATTACTCTTTCATCTGAAAGTAGTTAGGACTCACGAATGTCTGGTTTTTTTTACAAACGTTTCCTATCGAAAACTCTTCGTTTTCCCTGCTGCTGCTGAATTGTTTTGGACACAAATTAAACTGGCCCAAATAAAGCCATGCGAAGTTGCTCGTTTTGACTGTGCAGCTCCGATTCTAGGCTTGGCCTGGCTAAATATATATATATGGCCTTCAGCTTTTCTTTTTACAATCGCTACATACCAGACTGGAATGGTGTTCCATCGAACATCATGCATACACCTTCTTTAAGCAGTTTTAAGTCCTATCTATTACATTATTTGTGTCAATTTTAAATCAGATGTAGCTTGTGAGTGACAAGTATGTAATTTAATTAGGTTAGCTTTGGATTGTATTTCAATTTTACTTCTTTATTTTTAGTGTCAATCTCAAAGCAGGGGTGACTTGTAAGAGACAAGTATTCGATTTAATTTGATTAGGTTAGCTTTGGGCCACGTTTAAATTTCACCTCTTAGTTTTTAGAATGTGTAATACATGTATTAGATGATATTCTTTGTATGGGAATTTACTTTCTCCCAATTATTCTCCAGTCGTGCAGTTTTTTTTTGTATCAACTTAGATGTATTCGCATGAAAAGGAATTATTAAACCTAAAACTTAAAAATAATTTAACTTAAAGTAAGCTCTTTTTCATCAATGTACTTCCTTCTCCTACAAGCAGTCTTTCAATTAATTTTATTCATAGCTGGTCACACCAATCTTGTGGTATGTTTGGATGACATTTGGCACTAATGTTTAATGGAATTTTTGATGTTTGATGAAGTATGTTGTGCAATTTCAAATGTACATGGAGAAATGTGAGACTAGTCCTTACCTTACTTGCAAAATAGAAAATCAAGTTCAGATGGCTAACACGGATTTCCAGCACTTTTGCTTTGGTGAATCATTACCTTAAATCCTCATACTTCATTGTTAATTACCTTGATAGTGATATCAACCAAATTCCCAATATTTTATTATCAAGTTGCTTAGTCTTGCACTTGGCTGGTCAGAAGAGCAGCTGGATTTCTTTTTGAAAACACTGTAGGTGTATTGATTGATGAGCTTAATGTCAGCAATAAGTTTTTTGGGATAGTAAGGTCAAGAAGTAACTGATCAAAAGAAATATCTTGGTCTTAATGCATATCATCTAAATATTTTTATTGATTTCCATGTATCTTTCTCTCATAATTTTTTTGAGGCATACATATATGCAGAGGATACACAATTTCTGATTTCCAAATGTCTCATGGGAGGCTTTGGATAACTGAAATTGCATTCATTATGAAGTGATGATCTGAATCACTATATATCTGATGTCGGATATTGATTCAAAATAGCATTCACCAGGCTTCTCCACCAATTTCTAGTGGCTCTAAACCATAACTAAGTCGCCTACAGTTGAACGGGGAAACAGACCTGTCCTTAGGTATTGCTTTAAGATGTTAAGAAACGTTTTGTTTTAAAAATTTATAGATGCAAACTAGCGTTGCAGGTTCTTTTTTACACAAAGTATTAAAGATTATTTTAAAAAAAACCTACCTCAATACTTTTATTTTGCTTTTTAAAGTCTCCAAACTCAATTTGCAAAGGAATTTTTATTACCTTACTCAATAGAACGCTTGCTTTTAGGGGGGGTGGGTGTCCAAATCCGTAAAAGGGGGTTCATATCTTCTAGCAGTTCTGGACTAGGAGGTCCAAATCTGATCCACAAGCAGATCTGGACTGGAGGGTCCAAATCCACTGTGCCACTGGCTCAGATCACCTTTCCATACTATTTTTTACAGCATTGGGTCTGTAGCTTGAGTGAGGTCAGATGGGTGATATGACAAGCAGACTATATGTAAATGCCAGTAGAAAAAGAATGCTTTTGGAGCTCCGCTTTTAGGCTTGGCTAAATATATATATTAATACTTTTTGCTGTAGTTTATTAGCCTCCATAGAAGCACAAAACCGAGGCCACAAGCAGATCTGAAAAAGTGCAAAAGTGATTTATGTGTTAAAATTCGGCAGCGTGGTTACCAAATATTCATTCTCACTTGTTCATCAGTCACGGATATGTTACGAACCAAAAAGCGCGGATGTTACAGCAATTCACCGGTTTCGCAGAGGTTGTGGGTTCGAATCCCGTACAAGCGGTTTTTTTTCCGTTTTGTTTTGTTTTTGTTTTTGTCTTTTTGGTTTCACTACTGCTTAAGTTGTGTACATAACTGCGGCGATCGTTCACGTTATCATCCTTTGTTTACGTACATCTGATTCACACAGACGAATCGCGAGGAGTACCGCTTAATATTGCTTTGAATGTTTGCCGTGCGCGCCAATACAACTTTTCCATGGATTGTGTTCAAGATACTCATCGAAAACGGGCAGACTTCACTTCGTGCCGAGTGAATTCTCGGTAGCGTTTCCGAAGTCTCAGGATTGGTTTCGACCAACTATTTCACGGCTAACAGTAAAAGCAAGCTGGGATTTCATGTCATGAGTGGTTTCAAAAAATGCGCTCTTCAAAATTAATGAACAACGGAAACCTCGGTGCAGCAGCTAGACAGTTTTCAAAGTCATTTTATAAGGTAGAGTTTTTACTGAAAACAAGTAATAATCTGCCCCAACCCACCGCCCCCCCGCGAGAGTTTTTGACTTCAGACAGCGCCCTCTTTGACCGCGATGAATTCTAGGATCATTGTCTGCTCCAAGCGCGAACAACAAGACTCTTCAAACATACACTTTTCGCCTAAAGTTTAAAAACCACTCTCGCTTTCCCAGCTTTCAGCACGGCAACCTTTGAGAAATGGACCAAGACTAGCAACGACGCGCCGCTTTTGAGACGAGAGTTGTTTTCAGACTTTTTCCGCCTGGCTTCTACTCTGTACTCCAAAACCCGACAGTCAACTTAAGCTTATATCTCATCGTGATTTGGTAAGCACAGAGAAAACGCTAACTGGATTCTTTCAGAAGCGTTAAAAACTTGCGGATCTCCAGACTTTTAATGACGTCTTTCGATCACCAGGCGGGAAGGCAAACCGATAATGCAGTTAATAAGTAGCGATCCACAGCTCCAGCACTCACGTAAGTTTCGTATCCGATGAGCTAAATCGATGTTTTAACCGCCAAATTTATAGTCTACGTCACACTATCAAACAATCCTTTCTACCCGTCAATCATTTCACGTCCAGTTTTAGTTTTAGTCTTCACAAATGTTCACATAATTCACGTATGAATATTAATACGGTACGCATACAAGTGAGCTTAACTTCATGAAGGGCTGGGGGCATAAACTGCTTATGTGGAATTTTCGGCCGTTTTTTTAGTTCGCTTGGATTTGTCCAAATTTTTGCATGTGAACTGTATTTTGATTGAAAAACATTGTCCCGTATTTTTTTTCACCGATTTCTTTTTCGTTTTCGAGAAATAACGTGTGCAAAAAAACAAAAACACCTAAAACTCTACATAGGCAGTTTATGCCCCCAGCCCTTCAATTGACAGCAGTGTGATTCACTCTGATTATATCCTTGCGAAACTATTTGTTCAACTCTTGGTCACGATATTTTGGGCCATTATCAGAGACATAAAACGTGCATTTAAATAATGGAAAACAGTGAAATAACAGTTTGCCAGGGAAGATAAGCACCAAAGAGACAAGAATAAATGCAAATATGGCGAGGATGGCGAAGGATGGAGAAGATTGAAACGGATTACAAATGAGCGTTTTGAAATATTGAGCCTGAACTTTCAAAATCCAAAGACCATGACGTAGCTCCTTAAACTTAGTTGTTGTCATCATGGGACTTTATTGTTTTGAACATTTCATAGTATTGTATTCCTTAGTTTATTTATTCAATCAAGTCATTGTCTGCATTATATTTTAATTAGTTTTATATATTGATATCGTTTAATTTTATAATTTTTTTACGCCTGTCCTTTTCGTTAGTTTGATGGTATATTACCACGAATTTCCTCCACTCTACTGTCTTCACAGCCAATAACATCACGGCTTAACCGACATACGACCAATAACATCACGACTTCGTTGACCAATCACATCAACGACTAGAGCACTTACGCCATCTCCTGACGTTACTCAAATCACTTGACTCTGATGATGACTTCCGAGCAGGTTGTCGAAACGTCAGTCAGTGTCACCACAAACAGTCCTTCTCAGGACTACACTCACCCGGACGATCGTGCTTCACTTAGTTATGATATGACCCCTGGGTTCAAACTATTTACGACCTTATATTTTAAGTTAGCAAGATGTTCTTCGGAATAGTTATGCTATTATATTTTCTTCATCTGTCGGCGGGAAAAGGTTTCCGGTCTAATGTACCTGTATTCTTTCAACGATTAAGAGACTGATTCATAGTCACACACTAATACTCTTTTGCAGGAACTGGGTCGACACCAGACCGTCCCGCACAATGGAAAGTTACACCAGATAGTATAGAGTTAGCTATCGAGGGAAGGAAAAAAGAACTATACTGTCTGGCTATACCGATACAGTACGAGGAGAGAGCTGGCTCAAAATATTTCAACACAAGTGACGTTTTCCAAGAGCAACACGAACTGTTTCATTTACAAGCACAAATTCAAAATGCTCAGCATGCGACAATGCATCTTCCCACAATTCTTTTAGGTCGTAGCGTCTTTGTTTCGTTTCTCGCACGGGTCAATGTTTTTCCCATCGAGTGTATACAGTGTGCCAAACTACGGTAGCTTAAGTTATTTCTGACACGGTTTAGTTAGGTAACAGTTACGTACCTTGTGTTTTGAATGTCGAAATTGACCGCCGAGGAGAGTAAGTTTCCGGGATTTCCTCTAAAGGTTAGCTCAGTGGCAGAACACCAGACTAACACGCGCGAGGTCGCGGGTTCAAACCCTGACCCGACCAATACTCGGGGTCTTTAAGTAATTGAGGAGAAAGTGCTGCCTTCGTAACGACATCTGCAAATGGTTAGACTTCTCGGATAAGTAACAACTCTTCATAATTGATTCTGTGGGACGTTAAAGAACCACTAGGGACATAGCGAACCTTGACTGTGGCCACACCCCCTGGTGTCAAACCTAACGTGGAGGTCGACAGTTGTAAGGGACTTCATGTCCTCTTGTTGTTCCTCCTTGGCTGTATCTCCTAAAGAAACATCTTCGTGCAACTTGTTGCGCAATAAAGGTTGCAATGCAAGTTGCAACTGTTTGTAAGTCCATCTACCCTTAATCTTCACCCGAATTTCCAATGGATGATTTTCCTATAGAACGATTTTCAATTGAGTGTCGTAAAATCAAAAACAAAGCAATTACTCTAACCAATCACAAGAGACGCGAACAACGCGACTAACCAACGGAATTCGAAGCAGTTACATGTAGCGTGCAAGTCGCGATTGATGGTTCTGCTTCTCATCGGTCGTGAAAGTGGCGCAAGTTTTGCCAACCAATCACAATGCGAGGTGAAGTAATACCAAAGCAAACGGGGATTACTTTGGACACCAATTGAAAACCGCTCAATTCATATTCATTAAACATCAATGATAATAAAAAAAAAACTTTACAATTTACAGGCCAGCGCCAAAGATAATCTGGAAAAGAAATGGAGTCCAACTTACGACCAGTGGAGACATCGAGATTCCAGAAGCATTTCGAAACAGACTTTTGAACATTACTAAAGCACAGAAGAGTAAACATGAAGATAACTACTCCTGTGAAGCTGAAGTGAATGGTAGAGTTGTTAAGAAACACTCTTTCTCCCTGAAGGTGGAAGGTAAAGATCTTGTTTCAAATTTTCCTCGCTTACTTGTTTGCCGAAAAGTTCTTTAATTTATCCATTTACTGTACCAGGTTGATTTAACAATAGAAATGGTCTTTGGGTTGTGTGTGTGTAACTGCACCAGTTTAATAGAGATACTCAATGGTTGATGACAACGTGAAACAGTGGAAATTACTAAATTATTGTTTTCAAAAACACAAAGGAACACAAAAGGACACTTTTTGCTACACTTAACAACACTTAACAAAAGCAAAAATAGCGTAGCTATACAAAAACTTAACAATTCTTGAATACTCCGAGACTTATTTGGGGTTTACCTCTATAAACAGACGATATTCTCTTTGTTTTATGAGCTATCGTTTTGCTGTAAGCTGTTGTTTAGAATGTTTTCTTTTCTTTGCTTTACGTCACTCGTGAGATTCACAGGTTCTTCATTACACCGAGGTAGAACCAATTGCGACAGATCGGCTAAATCAACTGTCTCCGGAAACACCTCAGTTGGTGGCCGAAACAGACCTTCGTAATTTAAGGCCCATGTTCAACCAAAACCGCTTTGCGCGCTTGTGTTCTGTCTTTGCTTTTACCTGGTAAAGCTCTTCTTGGAATATTCAAATGACGAAAAAAAAAGGTAGAAAAATAGTAATCGAAGCGTTTCAAGACATGAACTTTATGCTCGGTGGAAGTGGATTCTGGCTTACTAGGGACATTGAGCGATATAAGAGAGCTTAAGCAACAACGACGGCAACGGCAACGAAAACTCCATTTCAAAATGTAACTTCTCGTTATTGTAACTCTTTGGCGATTATTCCAACTTTTTTAACTTGTAAAATGCTGGCGAACTAACCTGAACTATACCCTAAATTAGTAAAAACAGTATTGAAGTCAGGAAAAAGAAAGATGCTCACGTTCTCCACAAAACCTAAAATTTGGTCACTTCACGTCGTTGTTTTGCTGAGGGCGGCAATGAAATGTACCAAAATGTAAAACGCACGTGCAGAGCCATTGTTTTTGCTCATTAAACCTATTGTTTTGTGGCTTAAAGTGTCTATATCATCTTCGGTTTTTTTTTTTTTTTTTGTGGTTCTGGTATGTTTGTTTTTGCCCCGAAATCAGCGTTCACATTTCCCGCTTGAGCCACGCCCATCAAACTTGACCGCATTAAGTCTTTGTAAATATGCATGCAAAGCAGTTTGTGACGTCAAATCAGGAATAGACCCGTGCCCCTTACTAGCTTGGTCAAGTTTGATGGGCGTGGCTCAAGCGAGAAATTTGAATGATGATTTCAGGGTAAAAACACGGCGGAATTCGAAAAACAAAACTTTTTTGAACAGCTATCTACTTCTTATGTGCACAGCAGAACCACAAAAAAACAGAAGACGATGTAGACACTTTAAGCTCTCTATTTGCAGTTTTTCGATCTGTGTGAAAATCAGTGCAGCGTGCCCCTTACTAGCTTGGTCAAGTTTGATGGGCGTGGCTCAAGCGAGAAATTTGAATGATGATTTCAGGGCAAAAACACGGCGGAATTCGAAAAACAAAACTTTTTTGAACAGCTATCTACTTCTTATGTGCACAGCAGAACCACAAAAAAACAGAAGACGATGTAGACACTTTAAGCTCTCTATTTGCAGTTTTTCGATCTGTGTGAAAATCAGTGCAGCGCGCAGTACATTTGGTTAAACATGGGTCTTTAAAGTGCCTATCAACCCTACATTGACATGGTAAACAAGCAGTAACAGAGAAAATAACGGAATTGTGGTTATCTGTGATTTTTGAAACGCAATGGACATCAAGGTCCCCGCACGAAGAAGACTGGCACTAGTGACAGTTGTGACGTCAACCCGGTATCTCCACTACAAACAAACAACTAAAACTATAAAGCCGCTGTTACACGTTCAAACTTTTAGCTGAAACTTGTGTGCAACGGCGCTGCGAAACAAGTTTCAGCACTCGTTGCACCGTGTAACATGGTCGGTTTCGTGAAACTTTTTCGAACTTCCGTTGCGAGACAAGTTTCACGAAAAGTAGAACCGCTTTCTGTTTCTGCAACGGTCGCAACCGCGATCGCAAAGGTGATAAAAACAAGAGTTTCACCGTGTAACACCACTTCGTGAAACCATAGTTAATAGATGGAAATGGTTATGAAGCCCCGCAAACATCAAAGAAGCAAAACAAAGAAGCCAATATTTATGTTGGAAGGTCCATGACCCTGCACATCTTTTGTTTTGCACTGATGTACTATGAATGAATTACGTAATCGCAATGTTCTTATTGGTTAGTTTCATGAACACGCGTAGCCACCTATTGTTATTTGTGCAGGGTCAACCCACAAAATAGCAAACAAAAACATAACAAAGAATTTTGCTAGGTTTCATAACCATTTCCCTCTATTAACTATGGTGAAACCGGTCTCGCTAGGTCGTTGTCACGCCATTGCACACAAGTTTCAGCTAAAAGTTTCAAATCCTGAGGTCTTCACGATTCTGGCTGACAAAATGTCTGAAAGTCAGTCTGACTCTGAGACATGGGATTAATTTAGGCAGATTTAGCAGAGACAACGTAACGTCAAATGAGAACTTGAAAGCGCGCGGAAAGGACTGAACATGACTTCCGGTGCTCAATTTGCTGCTCTGCCATTGGTCAAGTCGCTTTTTAGATCTGCACGCGCCGTCGACACATTCGTCATGTTCTCTTTGCTAAATCAGCATAATCTGATGACGAGAGAAGATGAGATACCGGGTTGACGTCACAAGCTACTAAGTTTCCACTCTTTCGATTACTCCTTTTTTTTTTTTTTTTTTTTTTTAATTAGAATGGCAGAAAATGAGTCATTTCTGATCAGAGGAAGGCAGAGGAGATTTATTTCTTCCCATAATGTCTTTGGTGGACTTAAATTATCGGAATGCATTGTCACTGGATAAGGGTGATAGGCACTTTAAAATTTTGCTTGCAAGCCAAACGTATAATTCCGCATTGAATGTGACTCGTCTGGATTTCTTGCTTATTTAAGCAATAAACTCACAAACAACGTTGTTTCAGTTCCTCCAAGGTGGACCTCTGAGCCGTGCAGAAAGATCAACGTTGGTATAGAGAAGAATGGAACGATAATATATGGTGCCTATGCGGTCCCATTGCCAACGTTTACGTGGTACAGTGGTGGACAGCTAATTTCCACACCAACGTAAGTTTACAGCTTCACTGAGTTACACGTTTTGAGCTTTAGCCCTTTGTCAGTGGCCAATTAACTTCTGATTACCTGTGTTGATAAAACCAGATTCAACCTCTTTCCAGTTAGTCGATACCTTCTTTATTACCCAGGAAGGGGGGGGGGGGTACTCCCTTATATGGGCTATATACAGTCAAACCTCTATTAAGCGGTCAACCTTGGGAAAGAGCCAACTGACCGCTTAATAGAGGTTGACCGCTTAAAAGAGGTTTTCCAAAATTTAGATATAATATGGTGAAAATGGAACCATGGCATTTGTATAGTATGTTGTATCGGGTTAACAACAACAGTGACACAAAATATGAGAAAAACGTCAAGTAACTTCATGTTCAAGGAAGTTCACGCCTAAACTTCTAATGTTCTTTGTAAGGCAAACGTCTTTGTTGTAAACCACATTAATAAAGTACAGTTTTGGCATTCGACATGAACCACTCTTACACTGATGGTATGTATATTATGTTGTGTTAAATGACCTTTTAAAAGACAATGGACCTGGTTCGCGTATCGCGGTGAAAATATCGCATTGCTATTGACTACGTGACCGCTTAATAGAGGTAAAATACAATAAAATAAGCCAATTGGGAATTCTAAATGGTGACGGCATCCGCTTAATAGAGGTGACCGCTTAATAGAGGTCAAATTTACAGTAAATAAGGGGACCAGTTTTTGGGAATTTGATAAGTGTCCGTTTAATAGAGGGTGACCGCTTAATAGAGGTTTGACTGTAGTAGGTATGTGCGGCCCCAAAGGGTATGCTTTTTTGCCGTTTTGGTCTGAAATAGGGTATCGATTTTGACCATTTTGGTCTGAAATGGAGTATGGTTTGCGCACTCTAGTCTTGAATTGGGTATGTTCTTTTAGAAGAAGGTACTTATTATCACTAGGCAAAATACGACCATCAACAAAAGCCCTTCTTTTTTTCTTTTAATTATGTTTACGCCAACCGTTTACGTAAAATAGATCTGAAATAGGGTATCGAATTTTTGGTCAGGTCTAAAATAGGGTAGGGAAAACCTCAGATTTGGTCTGAAACAGGGTATATGTATAGGGTTCCTGGAAGCGGGCCGCACACCCCCGCCCAATTTTTCTGCGAGAAGCTTGTTGGAAATAATTACTACATTCCAAAATTTACTTTAAATCGTGGAAATAACAGTTAAGTGTCCAGAAAAGGTATCATTAACGCCTTGTTTCACTTTTAAATTTCCTGCGCGCTGCCATTTTGTATTCCATGACGTCAATTGGTTGCAGCTATTGTTAGCAAGGAGACTAGTCGTAATCGTAGATCAGGAACGCGTTCGAGGATCGATTCCTGTCGTAGTCTGATGCGATAATAGTTGTAATATGAGGTGACAGGGTTGTGTGCTTCCTTGTAGGCTGGTATTTAGCTGTGATTCGGTAATATTTCTGATCTTGCGATGAGAAAACAATATTGAAGTGTAAACAAGGAATTGGTTCTTATTTGGAGCAAATATTTAATCTTCAGGCTCAGCCAGCGTGTTCGATACAAGATGTGTTTAGCATCTTTTGTCACAAAAGCAGTACCGGTATGTTCTACCTGGCAGCTTATTTTTTCCCTTTAAGCAAGGGAAAATTGTGTACTAAACGACGCCAACTCTGGTCGACTTTTCTCTATGTTGTACAACATAAACAATACTTGATTTTACTTTGAAGCTTTTGATTATAATCGTCACTCGTTATGCGCTGGCGCCAAGGAGTCTGGCTGCTTCCCGTAGTTCACTTGAAAATCAGTTTTAGAAAGTATATTCAGTCTGCTAAGCCCGTGTCAAACGCCATACTTTACAGTTTAGGTCGAAACTTAAGTAGACCACGCGTAAATTAACAGACGGCGAGGCTGTGCTCACGATATCATTTATGACGTAATTCAAGATGGCACAGAAATGGTACACGAACGACGAAAAATCTCACAACTTATCACAGGGAACCCAAGATTCGTTCACCTAACGTCGAACGCAATAAAGACGAAAATTGGACATTGTCACAATGTGTTACACATAATTATATATATTGTGGTGCCGCGTTGAAGGGGGTTTGTAAGGGGAATGTTTTTTGGCCACCCGCAATAAGATTTTGCCGACTTGTTTCTTTTCTTATCACAGCCCAAGTGACAGTAAAATACGTGTGGAAGGCAACAAGTTGCATTTCACAGACGTACGTGTGGAGCAGGATGGGGTGTATCAATGTGTGGTAGAGAATACGCATGGAATGATTGTGTCATCAACCTGGATCCATATTCTAAGTAAGGTTTCTTCCTTTTATGGCTAATATTAATCTTGAAGGCACTTGGGAATATCTTAAAGGAACCTTAACTCTTACAATAAGTTCACGTTAAGTT